>CM022297.1:447685355-448209680 GCA_011799875.1 Thinopyrum elongatum | reverse complement strand
GAAATATGAGAGTAATCGAAAGAACAATACATCATTAATTTCCCTAATATAGAAAGAAGAGGAAAAATCCCCTTTGATGTATATGGTGCATGTGGCACCTTTTATCCAAATGTAGCAATATTTAGTATATGTTCAGGAAAGTGGCCATGCCAACCGATTTAGGGTGAGATTGAAATATCGCGCACATCCTCAAGTCATCTGGTACGGTGAGATGGAACTCCATGGATGTCTGGTGGAGGCCGCAAAGTCCTGATGTGTTCGCGCACTGTACACTCTATGAATGGAAGAAAAAACCCTCAAATCAGCTCAAAAAAAATGAATTCACAGCGATTTCGGCTAGGTGATTAAAGGAGGCAGATGAACTGGGATAAGAGATGAGATAATATCTCATTAAATTAGTTACCTTGTGTCCATGCGAAAAAACCTCAATACGGCGAATTCCCCAACAGGGCGGAGCTGGGTCGACCGTGAGCAGCGTCGAGAAAGTCGATGGTGATAGGCGGCGGCAAGCGGAAGTGGCGAAATGCGGTGGGGTTTGCCGGCAGCGCCTGCGGCGGCAAGCGTCGAGCTACGTGGTTGCCGCCGCGATAGGCGGTGCCATGCATAGACGCGGAGGAGCTTGCGCAGGGTGTGAATGGAGATGGAGGGGGTGGCGGGGTGGCAGTCGAGGGTTTTTGTGACGTGGGGATGGTGAGGGTTTCTTTTTTCTTTTTTGAGTTGGGTGGTGAGGGTTTCTATTCCACAAAGAGTTTCTGAGGCAACGGTTTGCTAGAGCCAACCGTGTCTGATGACGTAACAGGGAAAATGAAAGTCATTGAACACGGTTCCAATTTTGGGAACCGTGTGTGATTGACGTACTATCCGTCCTTGTTTATTGGTCCCCTTTGTAATTTGTACCAAATATTTAACTAAAAATGTTTATGCATGTCACAAAAAAATTATATCATTGAACACTTTGTTCAAATATGCATCCAACGATATAATTTTTGCTGACCTGCACTAACATTTTGTTAGTTAAATCTTTGGTCAAAAAATTAACACAAATTACAAAGGGGACCAATAAACCAGGACGGAGATAGATTCCATCAACCGAACTGATTGCATCCATATCCCACATTTAGACATAAGTAAACATAGATTAAACATACTCATACATAGATAATAAGCGTACACAAGCATAGTTCAACCATCATTAAGCATACTCAAGCGTACATAGTTCGATCCCACATCTCATCTCATCTGCCAGCACGATCCCGAAGCTTCTCTAGGTAATCGGCGTACGCGGCGTGCGCCACCTGCGAGAATACTTCTGCTTGAAGGAGCCAACGGCTTGTCCTCTTGGCATGCGCCAGAACACTTTCATACGCGTCATGAAACTTTGGTTGAAAAATGGGCATCGATAGTCGCCGTCCCAGGTCCTAATACGCCTGTTATGCATTACCGCATAAAGCTCCCTCAGGATTTGCCTCTTGTACCTCCTATGGCCATCTTCATCCTCACTGTCCACATCGTCAGACAGCACCATACAAATAGTAAAAAAAAATGTGGGCGTCAAATTAATGTTTACAAACTAATCTCTAGCGAACATTTGGCAGTTGCCAAAATTTGGCATCAAATCAATGTTTACATGCCGTGAAGTAGGATTAGGAATTGATGGCTATTTTTTTATACATATCCGGAGATTATGGTTCGATTTTTAAGCACAACGTCTATGTACAGACCAATCTTGAAGAAAATAATGGCACAAAAATATATATGTAGGTCATTCAAAATCAATTGTCAAGTCCTGGCTAGGAATTATTAGCACGAACACTAACCCTAGTCGGATTACTAGCAAACATCATTTGCACAGATGAAACAACTAATCACTTATCACTTGTACCATTCAAACAATCAATACACTACACGGATCTAACAAACTTACTCAGATTTCATGGATTGGGAGAACATAACCATAGGATTTCTATTCCAAAAAGGGGGGAGGCAGGAGTAACCAGAGAAACCCTAGGATCTATTGACACATAAATGGGTATAGATGACAAACGGTTGTCCGTCGTCGTCGGAGTCATCGCCGGAGTGGTCGTCGGGTCGTCGCCCGAGTCGTCACTGGAGTCGGTGTGGACCTCCCGCCTCCGGCTGTGGAAGCACGACGCCGTCGACGATGTCAGGGTGCAGCGATACCTCGCCGGCGGTGACGGCAACCTCTGTCTCCATCTCCACGCCGTGCTCCGGTGCTTCAGCAGCCCCGCCGTCGCCACTCCCTCCGATGGGGCGCTTCGCGCGCCATCCACATACACTGACGGCTTTGAGGACTGAGAGGGCATCGAGGATGCAAGCGGAGAGAGAGGATTGTGTGTGTGGGAGGATGGGGGGTGCGGCCGCTCGGGCTGGCCATTAATATGGAGTAGTGGGAGAGAGGCGGGCAGCAGTCAAACCGCTGGCTCACCTCCCGATGAGCTTGCGCATCGGACTGCTGGCATGCCTACCGTCGTTTCACACAGCTACTCGCATGCCTCCCGATGACCATGCGTAGCGAGCACGCCTCCCTTCAATCCACACACCTGCACGCACGCCTCCCGGTCTACCTGCGCGGCGGACTGCTCGCATGCGTCCCGTCAACTCATGCCTGCTCGCATGGCACATGGGTCGCTTGGCGGCACGTATATTGTTTTTCTATTTGGATGATTAATGCTGCCGCTTTATTGCTTAACTGAAGCATGGCACGTATCCATTGTTGGTCTAACGCTCACGGTTTGAATAAATAATACGTTTGCGATATTGGTTCCCAATTATTAATAATCTCCCGTTGTAAGAAGATAAAGATTACATCAAAACTGGTCTCAAATTTGGCAAAAAAAGTACAATGCCACTTTGTATTGGTGTCCATATGACTGACGAGGACATGTATGGGGGTAGGGTAACAGGCCTGATCTAAAGACCCTACCCTAGGACACACACACCTATACTAGACCCCAGGCCAGATCAGCAGTCAGATTTTCTGCAGAGTGACATTCACTCGGAAGGCAACAGACCACCGGAGCATAGCACTCCACTCGATGAACTCATTCCACTCGGACAGGCAGCATACTATCCACCGGATGACAGTTCACCACTCGACATACGACTCATCAGGGTATACGAAGACCAGCAGGCGCAAGCAGTCAAAGCATCATTCTCATAGTGAAGGCTTGGTAGTGAGCTGGCATTTGGCATTCATGCCCCACTTGTAACATAGGAGGTAGGGGGGGGTGGCGCACTATATAAGCCACCCCCCACACTAGAATTGGGGCTCGGGGGCTCTCATTCTTCTCCCTCTACTCTTCACCTCTAGTCTCAGGATCTCTGCTTAGTCTGGCATGGGGATCCATTCTCTTCTCCTCTCTCATTGTAATCTCGGATACACACTCAGATAAAACAAAGCCTCTCCGGAGCACGAGACGTAGGGCTGTTATCTCCACCGTGAGAGGCCCGAACTCGCTAAAATCACTGGGTCACCCATATGCATCTCGATAGATCATGCTCCTTTACCCTATCCCTTATTATTGTCGGAATCGTTCCCAGACAGTTGGCGCCCACCGGGGGCTTGGCATCTATCGAGCCATGATGCAGATGGTTATTTCTTCAACCACCGGCGTGTCTTCTCATGGTCGTCACGCGCGACCACCGGCGTCGTCGGCCTCGTCGCCGTCACGCGCGGCTACCGGCATCGTCCGCCTCATCGTCGTCATGCGGGCCAACGGCGTCGTCCTACAATGTGTAGAGCACGACAACTGGCCCATCGTCCTGGTTCTGGAGCAGCGAGGCCCAGATACTTGTGCTTCTCCAGGCTCCGCGGGCGTCGAAGCGCTACTTCGACCGGCACGCAGCTCCGGCTCCCTGAGCGGCGGAACGCAGCCACCAGTGCTTGCGTTGGCCTCACCCTTGGCTGCGCAGTCTGCATCTCTGGCACCTGGGCTATGGCCAGCTACTCGTCCACCTCGTCGGCACCTCCGGCTGCCGTCCGATTCGGCCAGACCGGCAATTTTGGACACAGGATGCCCTCCTCCGAGCTGCCTCTACAACTCCGCCTCTGTTTCAACTCACATCGCATGCAGACGCTGTCTTTAATTCTTGCTTAATTAGCACTTACACCTCTGCATGCAGATTCTGGTGTGTGGATGTGGAGACAACTCCTAATGAGTCGTTGCAGCGGTCAGCACAAAGGTCGGGGGGAGAACCACGCCTCCGCGCGCGCAGCGTTTCTCTCCCGGTCGCCGGCTACTGGCCATGGCCCTTTTTCCCCTAACCATGCAAGGTGCGTGGACCAGCTCCTCCTGAATTAAGTGCATGCACATAAATGCATTCAAGCACAGGAAACGGAAGGACTTGGCCCTCATAATACTTCGTGGGATGGGTTGACCGTTTGCTTAAGGTAATTGCCTCATTTAAGCGCTCATCAGGTGAGCGTTTCCCAGCCAGGTAATCCTGCATGCATGCATAACCATCAGTGGTCTTTAATTGTTGCAAAATAGCATCCGTGCATGGACGCTTTGTCCATCAAAGTATATTCGTAGCTATGCTTGCTACTAACTTGCAGGTCACACGTCTGTCATCGTCTCCGGACAGTGGTTCACTCGGACAGACATTCCGTTTGAGCTATATACAGACGACCAACATGAGTCACTCAGCAGCTCCGCGCATCGCCACTCGGCGAGACACGCCTTCGTCACCCGGCCAAACAACAACTAAAAAGACAGGCTCTAAGACTCCCGTCGACTGCGGGCAGTCGACGGGAGTCTTAGAGCCTGTCTTTTAGTTGTTGTTTGGCCGTCACTCGGACCGGGTGGACCGTTCGAGTGGATACCATTCCAGTGGGGGCACGCTGAGTGCACCCACGGGTGTAGTCCCCGAGACCGCCGTCAACTGCGGGCAGTCGGCGGGAGTCTAGAGCCTGTCTTCTGGTCTGGAACTGAATTAAACAGGTGATCCCTCATGCGCTCGGCACGGTAAATGACTTCAACCTAGAACTATGGTGGGTCTTCATGCATTCGGAATGGGTCATCATGCACATCGGCATGGTAAATAAGTTTAGCCTGGAGATGAATTAGTCAGACTGATCTTTATGCACGAAGATGTACCCAACCGTTGACGGTGGTTGAGGAGTGACGACGCACGGGGCGTCTGAGCGGTGCAGACGCGTTCAGTGGTGGCGGCCCGCGAGGGCGTCGAGGTAAGTAGAGGCGTCCCGCGAGTGGCGACGCGTGGAGCGTCTGAGTGATGCAGAAGCGTTCAGCGGAGTGACGATGCACGGGGCGTCCGAGTGAAGCAGACGCGTCCCGCGCGGAGTGACGATGCGTGGGGCGTCGAGTGAAGCAGACGGCCGCTCCGCGCGTGCCTCCGGTTGGTCACCTCATAACCACTCGGCCGCCCCGTGCATCGCCCATCGGTTGGTCACCTCATAACCATCGCCGCCGCCCCGCGTCGCGCCAATTGGTTGGTCACCTCATCACAACTCGGCCGCCCCGCGCGTCGCCAATCGGTTGGTCACCTCATAACCACTCGGCCGCCCCGCGCGTCGCCAATTGGTTGGTCACCTCATCACCACTTGGCCGCCCCACGCGTCACCACTCGGTTGGTCACCTCATCACCACTCGGCCGCTCCGCGCGTCGCCACTTGGTTGGTCACCTCATAACCACTCGGCCGCCCCGCGCGTCGCCATCGGTTGGTCACCTCATAACCACTCGGCCGCCCCGCGCGTCGCCATCGGTTGGTCACCTCATAACCACTCGGCCGCCCCACGCGTCGCCACCGGTTGGTCACCTCATAACCACTCGGCCGCCCCGCGCGTCGCCATCGGTTGGTCACCTCATACCACTCGCCGCCCCGCGCGTCACCAATTGGTTGGTCACCTCATCAACCACTCGCGCCGCCCCGCGCGTCGCCACCGGTTGGTCACCTCATCACCACTCGGCCCGCCGCGCGTCGCCACTGGTTGGTACCCTCATAACCACTCGGCGCCCCGCGCGTCGCCATCGGTGGTCACCTCATAACCACTCGTCGCCCCGCGCGTCGCCATCGGTTGGTCACCTCATAACCACTCGGCCGCCCCGCGCCGTCGCCATCGGTTGGTCACCTCATAACCACTCGGTCGCCACAGCGCGTCGCCATCGGTTGGTCACCTCATAAACCACTCGGCCGCCCCGCGCGTCGCCATCGGTTGGTCACCCTCATAACCACTCGGCCGCCCCGCGCGTAGCCACGGTTGGTCACTCATAAAGAGTGGTTATGAGGTGACCAACCGATGGCGACGCGTGGGGCGGCCGAGTGGTTATGAGGTGACCAACCGATGGCGACGCGCGGGGCGGCCGAGTGGTTATGAGGTGACCAACCGATGGCGACGCGCGGGGCCGCCGAGTGGTTATGGGTTACCAACCAGTTGGCGACGCGCGGGGGCCGAGTGGTGATGAGGTGACCAACCGGTGGCGACGCGCGGGGCGGCCGAGTGGTTATGAGGTGACCAACCAATTGGTGCGCGCGGGGCGGCCGAGTGGTGATGAGGTGACCAACCAATTGGCGACGCGCGGGGCGGCCGAGTGGTTATGAGGTGACCAACCGATGGGCGATGCACGGGGCGGCCGAGTGGTTATGAGGTGACCAACCGAG
Organism: Thinopyrum elongatum; assembly: GCA_011799875.1. Taxonomy (NCBI): domain Eukaryota; kingdom Viridiplantae; phylum Streptophyta; class Magnoliopsida; order Poales; family Poaceae; genus Thinopyrum; species Thinopyrum elongatum. The sequence goes on along the minus strand of CM022297.1, from coordinate 448,203,037 downwards.
AGGCGACGCGCGGAGCGGCCGTCTGCTTCACTCGGACGCCCCACGCATCGTCACTCCGCGGGACGCGTCTGCTTCACTCGGACGCCCCGTGCATCGTCACTCCGCTGAACGCTTCTGCATCACTCAGACGCTCCACGCGTCGCCACTCCGCGGGACGCCTCTACTTCACTCGGACGCCTCGCGGGGCGCCACTCCACTGAACGCGTCTGCACCGCTCAGACGCCCCGTGCGTCGTCACTCCATCAACGCACCGTCAAGCGGTTGGGTACATCTTCGTGCATAAAGATCAGTCTGACTAATTCATCTCCAGGCTAAACTTATTTACCATGCCGAGTGCATGATGACCCATTCCGAATGCATGAAGACCCACCATAGTTCTAGGTTGAAGTCATTTACCGTGCCGAGCGCATGAGGGATCACCTGTTTAATTCAGTTCCAGACCAGAAGACAGGCTCTAAGACTCCCGCCGACTGCCCGCAGTTGACGGCGGTCTCGGGGACTACACCCAGTGGGTGCACTCAGCGTGCCCCCACTGGAATGGTATCCACTCGGAACGGTCCACCCGGTCCGAGTGACGGCCAAACAACAACTAAAAAGACAGGCTCTAAGACTCCCGTCGACTGCCCGCAGTCGACGGGAGTCTTAGAGCCTGTCTTTTTAGTTGTTGTTTGGCCGGGTGACGAAGGCGTGTCTCGCCGAGTGGCGATGCGCGGAGCTGCTGAGTGACTACATGTTGGTCGTCTGTATATAGCTCAAACGGAATGTCTGTCCGAGTGAACCACTGTCCGGAGACGATGACAGACGTGTGACCTGCAAGTTAGTAGCAAGCATAGCTACGAATATACTTTGATGGACAAAGCGTCCATGCACGGATGCTATTTTGCAACAATTAAAGACCACTGATGGTTATGCATGCATGCAGGATTACCTGGCGTGGGAAACGCTCACCTGATGAGGCGCTTAAATGAGGCAATTACCTTAAGCAAACGGTCAACCCATCCCACGAAGTATTATGAGGGCCAAGTCCTTCCGTTTCCTGTGCTTGAATGCATTTATGTGCATGCACTTAATTCAGGAGGAGCTGGTCCACGCACCTTGCATGGTTAGGGGAAAAAGGGCCATGGCCAGTAGCCGGCGACCGGGGAGAGAAACCGCTGCGCGCGCGGAGGCGTGGTTCTCCCCCCGACCTTTGTGCTGACCGCTGCAACGACTCATTGAAGGAGTTGTCTCCACATCCAACACACCAGAATCTGCATGCAGAGGTGTAAGTGCTAATTAAGCAAGAATTAAAGACAGCGTCTGCATGCGATGTGAGTTGAAACGAGAGGCGGAGTTGTAGAGGCAGCTCGGAGGAGGGCATCCTGTGTCCAAAATTGCCGGTCTGGCCGGAATCGGACGGCAGCCGAGAGGTGCCGACGAGGTGGACGAGTAGCTGGCCATAGCCCAGGTGCCAGAGATGCAGACTGCGCAGCCAAGGGTGAGGCCAACGCAAGCACTGGTGGCTGCGTTTCGCCGCTCAGGGAGCCGGAGCTGCGTGCCGGTCGAAGTAGCGCTTCGACGCCCGCGGAGCCTGGAGAAGCACAAGTATCTGGGCCTCGCTGCTCCAGGAACCAGGACGATGGGCCAGTTGTCGTGCTCTACCATTGTAGGACGACGCCGTTGGCCGCGCATGACGACGATGAGGCGGACGATGCCGGTAGCCGCGCGTGACGGCGACGAGGCCGACGACGCCGGTGGTCGCGCGTGACGACCATGAGACAGACGACGCCGGTGGTTGAAGAAATAACCATCTGCATCATGGCTCGATAGATGCCAAGCCCCACGGTGGGCGCCAACTGTCGTGGGAACGATTCCGACAATAATAAGGGATAGGGTAAAGGAGCATGATCTATCGAGATGCATATGGGTGACCCAGTGATTTTAGCGAGTTCGGGCCTCTCACGGTGGAGATAACAGCCCTACGTCTCGTGCTCCGGAGAGGCTTTGTTTTATCTGAGTGTGTATCCGGAGATTACAATGAGAGAGGGAGAGAGGAATGGATCCCCATGCCAGAGCTAAGTCCTGAGACTAGAGGTGAGAGAGTAGAGGGAGAAGAATGAGAGAGCCCCCGAGCCCCCAAGTCTAGTGGTGGGGGGTGGCTTATATAGAGTGCGCCACCCCCCCCTACCTCCTATGTTACAAAGTGGGGCATGAATGCCATAATGCCAGCTCACTACCAAGCCTTCACTATGAGAATGATGCTTTGACTGCTTTGCTGCCTGCTGGTCTTCGTATACCCGAGTGAGTCGTATGGTCGAGTGGTGAACTGTCATCCGAGTGGATAGTATGCTGCCTGTCCGAGTGGAATGAGTTCATCGAGTGGAGTGCTATGCTCCGAGTGGTCTGTTGCCTTCCGAGTGAATGTCACTCTGCAGAAAATCTGACTGCTGATCTGGCCCTGGGGTCTAGTATAAGGTGTGTGGTGTCCTAGGGTAGGGTCTTTAGATCAGGCCTGTTACCCTACCCCCAATACATGTCCTCGTCAGTCATATGGACACCAATACAAAGTGGCATTGTACTTTTTTTGCCAAATTTGAGACCAGTTTTGATGTAATCTTTATCTTCTTACAAACGGGAGATTATTAATAATTGGGAACCAATATCGCAAACGTATTATTTATTCAAACCGTGAGCGTTAGACCAACAATGGATACGTGCCATGCTTCAGTTAAGCAATAAAGCGGCAGCATTAATCATCCAAATAGAAAAACAATATACGTGCCGCCAAGCGACCCATGTGCCATGCGAGCAGGCATGAGTTGACGGGACGCATGCGAGCAGTCCGCCGCGCAGGTAGACCGGGAGGCGTGCGTGCAGGTGTGTGGATTGAAGGGAGGCGTGCTCGCTACGCAGTGTCATCGGGAGGCATGCGAGTAGCTGTGTGAAACGACGGTAGGCATGCCAGCAGTCCGATGCGCAAGCTCATCGGGAGGTGAGCCAGCGGTTTGACTGCTGCCCGCCTCTCTCCCACTACTCCATATTAATGGCCAGCCCGAGCGGCCGCACCCCCCATCCTCGCCACACACACAATCCTCTCTCTCCGCTTGCATCCTCGATGCCGCTCTCAGTCCTCAAAGCCGTCAGTGTATGTGGATGGCGCCGAAGCGCCCCATCGGAGGGAGTGGCGACGGCGGGGCTGCTGAAGCACCGGAGCACGGCGTGGAGATGGAGACAGAGGTTGCCGTCACCGCCGGCGAGGTATCGCTGCACCCTGACATCGTCGACGGCGTCGTGCTTCCACAGCCGGAGGCGGGAGGTCCACACCGACTCCAGTGACGACTCGGGCGACGACTCCGACGACCACTCCGGCGATGACTCCGACGACGACGGACAACCGGTTAGTCATCTATACCCATTTATGTGTCAAATAGATCCTAGGGTTTCTCTGGTTACTCCTGCCTCCCCCTTTTTGGAATAGAAATCCTATGGTTATGTTCTCCCAATCCATGAAATCTGAGTAAGTTTTGTTAGATCCGTGTAGTGTATTGATTGTTTGAATGGTACAAGTGATAAGTGATTAGTTGTTTCATCTGTGCAAATGATGTTTGCTAGTAATCCGACTAGGGTTAGTGTTCGTGCTAATAATTCCTAGCCAGGACTTGACAATTGATTTTGAATGACCTACATATATATTTTTGTGCCATTATTTTCTTCAAGATTGGTCTGTACATAGACGATTGTGCTTAAAAATCGAACCATAATCTCCGGATATGTATAAAAAAATAGCCATCAATTCCTAATCCTACTTCACGGCATGTAAACATTGATTTGATGCCAAATTTTGGCAACTGCCAAATGTTCGCTAGAGATTAGTTTGTAAACATTAATTTGACGCCACATTTTTTTTTACTATTTGTATAGGTGCTGTCTGACGATGTGGACAGTGAGGATGAAGATGGCCATAGGAGGTACAAGAGGCAAATCCTGAGGGAGCTTTATGCGGTAATGCATAACAGGCGTATTAGGACCTGGGACGGCGACTATCGATGCCCATTTTTCAACCAAAAGTTTCATGACGCGTATGAAAGTGTTCTGGCGCATGCAAGAGGACAAGCCGTTGGCTCCTTCAAGCAGAAGTATTCTCGCAGGGTGGCGCACGCCGCGTACGCCGAGTACCTAGAGAAGCTTCGGGATCGTGCTGGCAGATGAGATGAGATGTGGGATCGAACTATGTACGCTTGAGTATGCTTAATGATGGTTGAACTATGCTTGTGTACGCTTATTATCTATGTATGAGTATGTTTAATCTATGTTTACTTATGTCTAAATGTGGGATATGGATGCAATCAGTTCGGTTGATGGAATCTATCTCCGTCCTGGTTTATTGGTCCCCTTTGTAATTTGTGTTAAATTTTGACCAAAGATTTAACTAACAAAATGTTAGTGCAGGTCAGCAAAAATTATATCGTTGGATGCATATTTGAACAAAGTGTTCAATGATATAATTTTTTGTGACATGCATAAACATTTTTTAGTTAAATATTTGGTACAAATTACAAAGGGGACCAATAAACAAGGACGGAGGTAGTACGTCAATCACACACGGTTCCCAAAATTGGAACCGTGTTCAATGACTTTCATTTTCCCTGTTACGTCAATCAGACACGGTTGGCTCTAGCAAACCGTTGCCTCAGAAACTCTTTGTGGAATAGAAAACCCTCACCACCCAACTCAAAAAAGAAAAAAGAAAACCCTCACCATCCCCACGTCACAAAAACCCTCACCCTGCCCGCCACCCCCTCCAGTCTCCATTCACACCTGCGCAAGCTCCTCCGCGTCTATGCATGGCACCGCCTATCGCGGCGGCAACCACGTAGCTCGACGCTTGCCGCCGCAGGCAGGCTGCCGGCAAACCCCACCGCATTTCGCCACTTCCGCTTGCCGCCGCCTATCACCATCGACTTTCTCGACGCTGCTCACGGTCGACCCAGCTCCGCCCTGTTGGGGAATTCGCCGTATTGAGGGTTTTTTCGCATGGACAACAAGGTAACTAATTTAATGAGATATTATCTCATCTCTTATCCCAGTTCATCTGCCTCCTTTAATCACCTAGCCGAAATCGCTGTGAATTCATTTTTATTTGAGCTGATTTGAGGGTTTTCTTCCATTCATAGAGTGTACAGTGCGCGAACACATCAGGACTTTGCGGCCTCCACCAGACATCCATGGAGTTCCATCTCACCGTACCAGATGACTTGAGGATGTGCGCGATATGTTCAATCTCACCCTAAATCGGTTGGCATGGCCTACTTTCCTGAACATATACTAAATATTGCTACATTTGGATAAAAGGTGCCACATGCACCATATACATCAAAGGGGATTTTTTCCTCTTCTTTCTATATTAGGGAAATTAATGATGTATTGTTCTTTCGATTACTCTCATATTTCCATGACATCATATTTACCCTATCTATTTAATTATAGATTTTTGTCCTTTGATTTCAACTGCTGTACAGTTCTTTTAATTTGGGCCCATATTTGCATGTTACCATATTTTCTTTAACAATCCTACCATTTTCCGCAGCGCGTCCCTTGCTATGCAACAGAATCTGTAGTACACAATCTTTCCCTTTACATAAATCAAGACTGCAGGGACGTCATACTGAAAACAAACCATGGATTTACAATCGTTGCTACTGTAAGACTTGATGAACGTGGTGACTCCTATTTTGTTGGCACTAAAATTGCACTGCACATAAAAGAGCCTGGTCATGAGATATATGCTAACTTCCCCGACGATATCATCTGTCTAGACTTTGTTCAAAGTAAGTGTTCTTTTCAAGTATCTGCATGTTGACTTACCCAGCAATATCAAATGAATTGTGTAGTATTTAAGCAACCAATTGTTATTCCATTTTCTTACTCTATTCCTACCTACTAACTTCTAGTTACCAATACACTTTTCTATTGCCCTGTTTTAACTAAATATTCCCTGTACTCCCACTTCTATCAGAAAGCGCCGCTAACAAGGAGACTCCAGAGGTAGAGAACGGGGCTGCCAACAAGCGGAGGCGGGTCGAGCAAGAACCGCAAGCGACTCCAGCAGGCCTAGACTTCATCAGCAGCCTCCCCGATGATATGTTGACAGCCATCATCTCCCTCCCCCCAATCAAATATGGGGCGCGGACAACCGTCCTTTCCCGGCAGTGGTGCCCCCTATGGAACTCCACCCATCTCGATCTCATCGACACCCACGAGCTCTGCCATGGCTTTCGCAAAAGCTTGGATGCGTTCTCCAAGATCCTCGGCAGTCACCCTAGCCCAACCAGAGACCTTAGCATGGGCAAGTTCCGTTCCAACGGCAAGGACAGAGCCAAGCTTGACGACTGGTTCCGATCCCCCGCCCTAGATCAGCTCGAGGAGCTCACTTTTGATGATGGGCATATGCGCTCGCTATCAACGTCCGCGCTCCGCCTCGCGCCCACGCTGCGTGTCACCAAGTTCAGGAACTGCCATCCCCCCCCCTTAATGACGCGCCCACTCTTATTCTACCACGACTGAAGCACCTCGAGCTCGTCGCCGTCTGCCTCCCAAACGGTGACATGGAGCGCCTGCTCCGTGGTTGTACTGCACTCGAGTACCTCCGTCTTCAGGCAATCAATGGGTTGAGTAGCTTCCACATCACCTCCATAACTCTCCGGACAATTTATGTGTGTTGCTGGTGCGGCAAGAAGACATCACAAGATGTGTACCACGGTATGGTCATTGAGGACACACCTTCACTTGAGAGATTACTTGTAGTTGATCAAGAAGGTCCAACAAGAATCAATGTCATTTCTGTGCCAAAATTGACAATGGTGGGCTACTCGTCTGACAAATACTCCGAACTTATTGGATCCACACCCGTTCAGGTACAACAGCCGCCTTCTACCTCTCCTTCTAGAAATTAACATTATTTCTAATTTTGAAGATGTATGTTCGTCTGTCATCCAGAAAATGATTCCGACAAGCTTGACCCCGAAACTGCGCACAGTGAAGGTCTTGGCACTAGAATCTATCGGCCCCAACCTGGAGCAAGTTGTCAGTTTGCTTAGATGCTTTCCGTGCCTGGAGAAGCTATATATCGAGGTGATGTTCCTTTCCTATTAAATGTTAACCATAAGGGAGTTCAATTTGTGACACCTTTTTCCAAGTTTACAATGACAATGTACTACGATTTCTGAAGGATTTTTTGGAGGATTTCAGTACATACATTCCCCCCCCGCCCCCCCCATATTGGTTTCTTGATCCATATGGTTACAATCCATAAGCATTTCTCCTTTGGATTCATCTGTACTAGTTTTCTTAGGGAATTTTTCATCCACTCCAACCTCTTGTGAAGAAGGCTACATTTTTCTAGATTGTAATCAAATGCCCATGTTAATCATGTCAGATCGAAGATGGCATGTTAGTGCATTTTACAAATCCTGCAAACCAAATAGGCCTGTAGTAGTGTTCAAAATTGCATGTAGGCACTAACACGTTTTCTTCTTTTGCAGATAAGATTAGGCCCGGTGGTGGATAATGTGATACAATATAACAATCACATCGAATGCCTAGATCTACATCTCTTAGAAATTGCTTTGAACTCCTACCGAGGGACCTTACCGGAGATTATATTTGCCAGGTTCTTTGTTGTCAGAGCAAGGGTGCTGAAGGTAACGAGGTTTGCCCTACATTTATTTCGCAAAAGTGAATGGTTTGTTGATCAGCGCCGGCGGCTGCGGCAGAATGGAATAGGCTCCGAAAATGCTGAATTTCATTTTGTAACTTCAGATGACAGAGTAATCGGAAGTCATCGTGTCAACCCCATACATGACTTCTCAGTGGCTGACCCCTTTGCAAAAATTATGAGGTTTCGAAACCAGACTTACAAGGGGTAATATTAGTTTGAACATCTCTGATATCCATGTTCAGCAGATCAGCGCGAGCGTTTGCAGCTGATGAGCTGAATTTCATTTCTAATATCAATTTAAACCTTGTAATCTTCGAATAGGAGCCATATAACTCTGGAATTTGAACCTTGTAATATTTCGAGCTTTTGTGGTACAATCGTTGAAATGGCATCGTATGAGACTCGTATATTGGTAGCACTATTTTGACCTTAATATGCAATGGACTTAAATTTTATTAACCATTCTTGAATCTGTTTACCTTGTCGATCTCATAACACATGATCTGTATAGCTAACTCGACATTATTGCACACAGTTGGTTTCTTCAACCGTGTGCCTTGTGGAGCACAGAATTAATTATCGCACTCGAGTGTCCATCATCACCCATCTGTGTAACTTTGACCTCATCACCCACAGGTGAACTTATGACCGAAGTCATTCCACACACTTCGTTTTTACAAAGCTTTTTGCCAATAAACACCCACGATTTGTCCCTCTTCTAGCCGACGCGTGGCCAAACTAGCCGGGCGGGAAGCTTGCGCGGTAAACTGCGCATTAGCGTGGGAATAGGCTCACCGACGATACATTTGGCACCTCTTCGAGCCCACGCATGGTCAAACGAAACGCGTGCGGTGCGGTGTTGTCAAGCGTGCACTGGAATCCTCCGCTATGAACGTGGTGACAAGACGTGATGATTACAGGCCGGCCGGCCCCCATTTATTACAGCGGCCATTTAACCCTTGTGTCTCTTCAACCTTTCGATCGCGCCCCACCATTGCAAGAAGCACACCCACCACGACAAATTCTTAAAGGGTATCCTGCGCGGCTCCAATGGCGCTCCGAGCGGCTGCCGACGACGAGCAGCAGTTCACCATGCAGGCCGTGGTGGACACCCACAGAAGGTTCACGGAGCTCTCGGTGGTGTACACCAACAACCCGGTCTGGGTGGAGCACTCCATCCACATCATGGAGCTGTTACTTGCTGAGGAGAAGTACAAGGTGGTCGGGTTCGACCTCGAGTACACCCACGCTCGTGTCGGGTCTCGTCACAAGGTCACCGTCGCCCAGATGTGCGTGCGCGATCACATCCTCATCTACCACTACTACCTGGACACAAGGCCTTTCGAGCGTTTCGCCAGGTTTGTCAATAGCCCCCACTACATGTTCACTACGGTGGACATCACCAACGATGTAAAGGTGCGCAAGAATTCGGGCATCGCCTGCCAGAATCTTGTCGACATCCAGGGCCAATACAAGATCTGGGGCAGCAACGAGCATGAGAAGGACTCACTGGTTCACCTCGCCGAGGCCATCATCGATCCCTACTACAGAGAAATGAAGGATTCCTGCAACAAGGACAAGCGTGCCTGGCACTCGTCCTGGATGGAGAAACTCGACAAAGCTCACGTTGTGTACGCGTCCAAGGAGGCGTACACGAGCTACGAGATGTACAAGCGGATCGTTGACATGAGGAAGTGCCACCTTCCCCAAAATGGCCAGGGATCTAGCCGAAAGCAGAGCAATGGCAAGCGTCGTCGCAACAAGAAGTAGATGATTAGATGCTCGTTTCTCCTAGTTTAGTATGCATGTAATTGCTTACTTTGGTGTGTGGAAATGTTATGTGTGTAGTCACTTGTATAATTGTATGCTTAATTTGGTTTTGCAATGCTGTATTTTTAAGTATATATGTTGATGCTCTGTAGACAGAGCGTAGATGTTGTGCGGACAGAGAAAATCACATCGCACACAGACTAAACAATGGAACCCGTCGGTGATGATTTCATCAATCACTGACAATTGTATACCAGCAATCGTTTGCTCACAACACACACGGCTTGTTAATAGGAATTGTCTGTGTTGTTATCGGTCTTCCCACACATTTCCGATTACAGACCTGTTTGCCGCGTATCACACACATCTTGTTAAGTTGAACCGTTTCTGTTCTCTTCCCTAATCGAAAACAGTTCATTCGGGTGAACCGTATGCCGTATATCACACACACCTTGATCTGGCTGACCGTTTCTGTTGCTTTCCCTAATAGCAAACAGTTCATCGGAGTGAACTGTATGCCGTATATCGCACACACATTGATATGGCTGCCTGTTTCTGTTGTTCTGTCTAATTGCAAACAGTTTGTATGGATCAACCGTATGCCCAGCATCACACACGCAACTAAAATCTGAACCATGTTTGATGTATCTGCCATCACAAACATTTTGCATCTTTTTTGACAGTTTTTTTACATCACCGTTTGCGATTAATGCATTGCACACAGTTTCGTCAAAGGGTCTCTGATCGTAGTGTCGCGTTAGCAGCATCCTGCAGTAGTGAATGATCAATATATAGGCATCACGTCCAAGAATAGTAGACCGACTCCTTCCTGCATCTACTACTATTACTCCACACATCGACCGCTATCTAGCATGCATCTAGTGTATTAAGTTCATGGAAAAACAGAGTAATGTAATAAGAACGATGACATGATGTAGACAAGATCTATTCATGAAGGAATAGCCCCCATCTTGTTATCCTTAATAGCAACGATACATGCGTGTCTTGTTGCCCCTTCTATCACTGGGAAAGAACACCGCACGATCGATCCCATCACAAAGCACTTCTTCCCATGGCAAGAAAAATCGATCTAGTTGGCCTAACTAAACCAAAGATTCGAAGAAGAAATGCGAGGCTATAAATAATCATGCATATAAGAGATCAAAAGAAAACTCAAATAATATTCAGGGATATAGATCTGATCATAAACTCAAAGTTCATCGAATCCCAACAAACACACCGCAAAAAACAGTTACATCAAATAGATCTCCAAGAGACCATTTTATTGACAATCAAAAGAGAGAGAGGAAGCCATCTAGCTACTACCTACGGACCCGTAGGTCTATGATGAACTACTCACGCATCATCGAAGAGGCACCAATGAGGATGATGAACCCCTCCGTGACAGTATCTAGATTGGATCTCGTGGTTCTGGAACTTGCGGTGACTGGAATTGTGTTTCGTTGACTTCCCTAGGGTTTCAGGAATATTTGGGTATTTATAGGGCGAAGAGGCGGTGCGGGAGGTCACCGAGGGGGGCACAACCCCCATGGGCGTGCCTGGGCTCCTGGGCGCGCCCTGGTGGGTTGTGCCCACCTCAGGCCTCCCCTCCGGTACTTCTTTGGCCCATGTTGTGTCTTCTGGTCTATAAAAATTCTCCAAAAAGTTTCGCTGCGTTTGGACTCCGTTTGGTACTGATATTCTGCGAAGTAAAAAACAAGCAAAAAGCAGCAACTGGCACTGGGCACTATGTCAAATGGTTAGTCCCAAAAAATGATTTAAAGTTGCTATAAAATGATTGTAAAACATCCAAGAATGATAATATAACAGCATGGAACAAGAAAAATTATAGATACGTTGGAGACTTATCAGCATCCCCAAGCTTAATTCCTACTCGTCCTCGAGTAGGTAAATGATAAAAACATAATTTTTGATGTGGAATGCTGCCTAACATGTTCATCACATATTCTTTTCTTTTGTAGCATGGACATTTTGGACTTTTATATGGTTCAAAGCAATAGTCTAGTTTTGACATGAAGATTTCAATACTCAAGCATATCAACAAGCAACCATGTCTTTCAAAATATCAACACTAAAGAAAGGTATCCCTAGCGCATCATGCTCAATCATTGATCCATTCATGAAACACAGTCGCATATTAGCTACATCCAATGCTCAAGTATGATCATAGTGCCCCTTAGTTGGTGCTTTATAAGAGAAGATGGAGACTCAAATAAAAATAAAAATTGCATAATGTAAATAGATAGGCCCTTCGCAGAGGGAAGTAGGGATTTGTAGAGGTGCCAGAGCTCAAAGATTAAATTGAGAGATAAAAAAATTTGAGAGGCATACTTTTCCTGTCAATGAAAATGACCGAGTAATTCCCAACACTTTCCATGCTAGATATATCATAGCCGGTTCCCAAACAGAAAATAAAGTTTATTCCTTTTTCCACCATTCTTTCACAATTCATGGCTAGTCGTATCCACGGGTGCCTTCCATACCAACACTTTCCAAGGAATTTATTATTTGACAACATAAAGTAAAAAAATCATTTCAGGACTGGGCATCCCTATTACCGTCGTACTCTCGTGCAATGACAAGTGAATAAACACTCAGCATGAGAATAACACATCTAGCATGGAAAATATTGGCCACCCCCTACCGCTTCATGAGCAGTACGAGCACACAAAAAGGAAATTTATTTTGAAAATTAGAGATGGCACATACAAATTTGCTTAGAACGGCATGGAAATACCGCATATAGGTAGGTATGGTGGACTCATATGGCAAAAGTGGGTTTAAGGATTTTGGATGCACAAGTAGTATTTCTACTTAATACAAGTGGAGGCTAGCAAAAAGATTGAGAAGCAATCAACCAAGAAACAAAAAATCACATAAGCGAGCATTAAGCATAACTAACACCGAATAATGCACCACAAGTAGGATGTAATTTCATTGCACAACTATTGACTTTCGTGCTTGCATAGGGAATCACAAACCTTAACACCAATATTCCTGCTAAAGCATAATTACTCACCAACATGACTCACATATCACTATCATCATATCTCAAAACTATTACAAAGAATCAAGTTTATTTTGTCCAATGATCTTCATGAAAGTTTTTATTATATCCCTCTTGAATATCTATCACTTTGGGACTGGTTTCATATATTGCATTTGCTTTTGACAAGCTCAAACAAATCTAAGTGAAGAACATGAGCATAAAATTTTTCTCTCTCAAAATAATATAAGTGAAGCATGAGAGAATTTCTTCAATGGTTTACTAACTCTCAAATAAATCTAAGTGAAGCATGAGAGCATTTCTTCAAAAATATTAAAGCACACCGTGCTAAAAAAGATATAAGTGAAGCACTAGAGCAATTCCATAGCTCAAAAAATTTAAGTGAAGCATAAAGAGCAATTCTAAAAAATCATAGCATAATTTTGGCTCTCTCAAATAGGTGTGTCCAGCAAGTATACTTGTGAAAAACTAAAAAGCAAAACAAGCAAAGACTCATATAATACAAGACGCTCCAAGAAAAACTCATGATATGTGACGAATGAAAATATAGCTCCAAGTAAAATACCGATGGTCGTTAGAAGAAAGAGGGGATGCCTTCCAGGGCATCCCCAAGCTTAGTTGCTTGGTTCTCCTTGAATATTATCTTGGGGTGCCATGGGGCATCCCCAAGCTTAGGCTCTTTACACTCCTTAATCCTTCATCCATCGTGATCTCACCCAAAACTTGAAAACTTCAATCGCACAAAACTTAACAAAACCTTCGTGAGATCCGTTAGTATAATAAAGCAAATCACCACTCCAAGTACTGTTGCAAACCCATTCATATTTTATTATTGTATTATATCTACTGTATTCCAACTTTACCATGGCTTATACCCCCGATACACTCCATAGATTCATCAAAATAAGCACGCAATGCAACGAAAACAGAATCTGTCAAAAACATAACACTCTGTAGTAATCTGAACTCTAACCATACTTCTGTAACTCCAAAAATTCTGAAAAATTAGGACAACGTAGGAAATATGTATATTAATCTTGTGTAAAAAATTCAGAATTTTTCGTCTCTTCTGTGATTTTACAAAATTATTTTAATGGATGCAAAAGTTTCTGTTTTCCAACAAGATCAAATCAACTATCACCCAACATGATCCCAAAGGCTTTACTTGGAACAAACACTAATTAAAACATAAAAAACTAAATAATAACAGAGGCATAATTGTGCAAACACTCAAGAACATAAATAAAAAGGTAAAAATAAATTTTATTCATTGGGCTGCCTCCCAACAAGCGCTATCGTTTTATGCCCCTAGCTAGGCATAATGCATAGATTCAAGTATTGTCATCTTTAGTTTTTGATCCATAGGATGCCCTCATGATTGATTCATATGGTGGCCTAATTCTTGTTCTAGGGAAGTGTTCCATACCCTTCCGTAGTGGGAATTTAAATTTAATATTGCCTTCTTTCATATCAATCACGGCACCAATAGTGCGTAATAACGGTCTACCAAGTATAATTGTACAAGACGGATTGCAATAAATATCAAGAAAAATAAAATCTATGGGCACATAATTTCTATTTGCAAGAATAAGAACATCATTAATTCTTCCCAAAGGCTTTTTAATAGTGGAATCCGCCAGGTGCAAATTAAGAGAACATTCTTCAATATCAGTAAGACCAAGCACATCACATAAAGATTTCAGAATTGTGGAAACACTAGCACCCAAATCACACAAAGCAAAACACTCATAATTTTTAATCTTGACTTTTATAGTAGGTTCCCATTCATCATGTAATTTTTGAGGAATTGAAGTATCTAATTCCAACTTTTCTTCCAAAGCTTTCATCATGGCATCAACAATATGTTTAGTAAAAGCTTTATTTTGTTCATAAGCATGGGGTGAAGTTATCATGGATTGCAACAAAGAAATACAATCAATCAAAGAGCAATTATCATAATTAAAGTCTTTGTAATCCAAAAGATTGGGCATATCACTAGTTAAAGTTTTGACCTCTCCAAACCCACTTTTATCAAATTTTTCATCAAGATTTTCACCCTCCGAATTATCGGGACGCCTTCTACCTAAAGTTGACTCTTCTTCAGTCCCTTTATCATCAATTTTAATTTTACTAAACAAGGAATCAATAGAAGAAACATCAATCACTTTAAGATCTTCATCATTTTTATCTTCTAAAGAAATTGGCTTAGCGGCCATTTGATTTACTAGAGTAGCTTGTGCATCGTATATTTTGCCTAGCAAATTTTCAGCATGAGCATACTTGGATTGGAGATTGCAAACTTCTCTACTAATATCATCAAGTTGTTTTGTTATAGCATCTAACACAACAGAGTGTTCCTTAAGTTCTTCGGTAAAATATTTATTGTGCTCAAATTGTGTAGTCATATATTCCTTAGTACTTTTCTTAATTTCAAGCAAAATATTGGGGTAAGGAACATCATAATATTTTCTTTGAGGCATCATGACTACACAAACAAGATTGCAAACAAAAACAGGTCTAACGAGAAAACGATGAACGAAAAAGAGGGCGAATAAAACGGTAATTTTTTGTGAAGTGGGGGAGATGAAAACGAGAGGCAAATGGCAAATAATGTAAATTGCAAGGAGATGAGATTTGTGATTAGGAACCTGATAGATGTTGATGATGTCTCCCCGGCAACGACGCCAGAAATTCCTTTTGATGTCGCTTGAACTACATTAGTATTTCCCCAAAGAGGAAGGGATGATGCAGCACAGCTACGGTAGGTATTTCCCTCAGTTATGAAACCAAGGTATCAATCCAGTAGGAGAACTAAGCAACACTATGTAAACAGTACCTGCACATAAAGAACAAATACTTGCAACCCAACACTTATGTGGGGTTGCCAATCCCTCTACGGGTAACGGCGCCAGAAATTGTCAAGTTGACGGGAAAAAATTTGTGTAGATTGGATAAATAGATCTCGATAAAACGCGAAATAAAATAAGTAACAAAAAATTGCATCAAGGTATTTTTGGGTTTTTGGAATAATAGATCTGAAAACAAAAGCAAATAAAAATAGATCTCAAAGCAAATATGATAAAGAATAGACCCGGGGGCCGTAGATTTCACTAGTGGCTTCTCTCAAGAAAATAGCATACGGTGGGTAAACAAATTACTGTTGGGCAACTGATAGAAAATCAAATAATTATGACGATATCCAAGGCAATGATCAATATATAGGCATCACGTCCAAGATTAGTAGACCGACTCCTGCCTGCATCTACTACTATTACTCCACACATCGACCGCTATCCAACATGCAACTAGTGTATCAAGTTCATGGAAAAATGGAGTAATGCAATAAGAACGATGACATGATGTAGACGAGATCTATTCATGTAGGAATAGCCCCCATCTTGTTATCCTTAATAGCGACGATACATGCGTGTCTTGCTGCCCCTTCTGTCACTGGGAAAGAACACCGCACGATCGAACGCATCGCAAAGCACCTCTTCCCATGGCAAGAAAAATCGATCTAGTTGGCCTAACTAAACCAAAGATTCGAAGAAGAAATGCGAGGCTATAAATAATCATGCATATAAGAGATCAAAAGAAAACTCAAATAATATTCATGGATATAGATCTGATCATAAACTCAAAGTTCATCGAATCCCAACAAACACACCGCAAAAAACAGTTACATCAAATAGATCTCCAAGGGACCATTGTATTCACAATCAAAAGAGAGAGAGGAAGCAACCTAGCTACTGCCTACGGACCCGTAGGTCTATGATGAACTACTCATGCATCATCGGAGAGGCACCAATGAGGATGATGAACCCCTCTATGACGGTGTCTAGATTGGATCTCGTGGTTCTGCAACTAGCGGCGGCTGTAATTGTGTTTCATCGACTGATGCGACACCGTCTTTGGAGAAGAGGGTGTTCAAGGGGAGGTCCGATCTTCATGGCGTAGGATCGATAAATGGATGGGGATAACTAGCTGCAAGCAGCTGAAAAATGGAAAATAAGAGATTATGACCCGACGAGGAGGATGCTCACCGGAGCTTGCAATCCGAACATTCGCCGATCCACAACCCGCAATACTACCCCACACAACCACGCTCAAGTCGTGGAGCACGGGATAGGTGCAATCCGCAAGGGAAACCACGAACTCTAACTCACACAGCATGATCTAGTCATGGAGCATGAATTAGGAGCAATTTCTCAAGGAATCACAAGAATAAGGGTAGCAAGAGCTCTCCAATCTCAGGAGGAGTCTATGTCTTTGGTCTTTGATAGAAATGGCAAAAGTCCACAACGAAGGGAAGAGCTAGCCTATTTATAATCGGGACAACCCCCCTGGATAGGTGTGAAAACACACTAGCTTTGGGAACCAGCTTAGGTGTGAAGGAGAACCAGCTTTGGTTTGACTAAATGGCTTAGAGACTTAATGAGGTAGCTTCTGGATAACTCTCGTTGGAGGTGGTTGGCAGTTCCTGACCAAACATTGTTCACTGGAGTCGAACAATGTTTCCTTCAGCAGCAAACTCGAGTTCTGGGAACCTTTCGCAAGTTGGGATATCCAAACTTGTGCAAAACATTGTTTCATTGGAATCGGAACAATGTTTCTTCAGCAGACAACTCATTTCTTCATGAACTCCGAACTTTGTTTCTTCGCCATAAAACATTGTTTCGCACGGACTGAAATGTGTTTGGCCTTCTTCGATATCGCACCTGAGTTCAACCAACAACAAAGGAGGTGAAGGCACCACCATGTTTTCAAGGTCAAATGATAGACTTAAGTTAGCGTTCACCTGATCATGTATTTGCATTGCGCGACTTCTTGTGATTGGGCCGTTGATGATTGGTGGTGTGGTGCCCATGGTTGGGATGTCCTCATCATCCTCCCCCTTGTGAGAAGGAGTCATCCTCGACTCTAAGGGTTGAATGGTTTTCATGTCCTCATCATCCTCCCTCTCTTGAAAAGGAGTCGTCCTCGACTCTAGCTGGTCATCACGCAAAAGAAAATTGGCTAGTACAAAGAAACAATGCAAAGATTTTATCAAATGCATAAGTGTAGCTTTCACCTTTGCAAACTTCGAATGCTTTGTTCGACTCAGCAATTCCTTCCAACTAACATTTCCATGGATTACAAACTTGTAATCAGGCACATCCATGTTCATATCATCCTCCCTCTCTTGAAGAAGAGTCGCCCTCGACTTCCTTTGGTCTACAAAATAATAGCACGAGGACAATACAAAATATCTTGGCAAAGTAAGAGTTGAATATTGATGTGCAAGTTTCTGTTTTGTTGGCTCTTTTATACTCTCTACAAGTTTAACAAAATGGTGTTGTTGCATTGATGATATACCAAACATCTTGTCTCTGATTTCATCGCGCCAATGCTTCAAGAGTTCATAAGTGCATACCTCTGGGTGCTTCAAGATGAATGATCTCTTTTCTTTTACCTCACTGAGTACCTCCATGCCTTTTTGAAGATCACTTACCCCACATGATGTTTCTTTGATGGTACTCCATGTGCGCCATAATTGTTCATGGATCTCATCCTCCCATCGCTGTAGGAGGGCAGCTAAGTATGATTTTTGCATCTGCACATACTTCAAAGAAAGAGAGCTTTGTGAATGGTTAGTAATTGAATAATCTTCTCTCCTTTCATTTGGTGGATCACTCATCTCTTTGATATTGTGTGTAAACACCTGAAGCTCACATTTGGTGGACTCACACAACTCACTAATCCTCTCACTTTGAAGGTGGGGTATAATATGTTGTGGTTCACTCATATCTCTAATCTCATATTGAATTATCTCAACCTTGCATTTGGTGGACTCACACACCTCACCTATCTTGTCACTCTCATTATGTGGAATTTTGGGAAATGAACATTCTTCCTCACATCTGGTGGAGTCACTCAACTCACCTCTCTTATCATTCTCAATATGTAGATTTGTGGGAAATGGACACTCTTCCTCACATTTGGTGGAGTCACTCAACTCACCCCTCTTAGCATTCTCAATATGTGGAATTTTTGCAAGTGGACACTCTTCCTTGCATTTGGTGGAGTCACTCAATGCACCTCTCTTATCACTTTCAATATGTGGGATTTTGGAATATGGACGCTCTTCCTCACATTTGGTGGGGTCACACAACTCACCTCTCTTCTCACTCTCAATATGCGGAATTTTTGGAAGTGAAAACTCTTTCTCACATTTTGTGGAGTCACTCAACTCACCTCTCTTGTCACTCTCAAATTGTGGGATTTTGGGATATGGACGCTCTTCCTCACATTTGGTGGAGTCACATAATTCACTAAACCTCTCTTGCCGATTGTGTGGTATATTTGGGTGGAGATCTTTTATCTCTCTAATATCATGTTGAACAATCTGATTCTCACATTTGGTGGACTCACTCACCTCACCACTCTCATCACTCACAATATGTGGGATTTTGGGATATGCACACTCATTCAACTCACCTCTCATATCCTTCTCAATATGTGGAATTTTCGGAAGTGGGCACACTTCCTCACACTTGGTGGGATCACTCAAATCACTTTTCTTATTACTACCAAGTTGTGGAATTTTGGCTTGTGTACACACTCTCTCATATGTGGTGGAGTCCCTCAACTCTCTTTTCTTGTCACTCTCAAGTGGTGGGATTTTGTGATGTGTACACTCTCGCTCATATTTTGTGGAGCCACTCAACCCCCCTTTCTTGTTACTCTCAAGTCATGGGATTTTGTGATATGGATTCTCTCTCACACATGGGTTTGGAAAGATTTTGTTCTCCATAGAAGTCAAGGGTGGAGGAGAATAAGCTCCAGCTAAAACCATGCTTCTTCTATCTTGAATATGAATTGTTGGCGAAGACACCATCGAGGATGAAGCGTGTGGTTGCTGCCATGATGGAGTAGTGGGACAGTCTTGGAAATACTGGGACTGACCCTTACACATGTTCTTCTTCTCCACTCTCATAGCTCGATGGACAACATCAGATATCATATCATAAGGAAACACCTCCACAAAATCAGATATCTCGTCATTTAGCCCATGTAAGAATCTCTTTATCTTTGCTTCATCACTCTCTTGGGTTTTTGTCCGGATCAACAGCTTCTCCATCTCATTATAGTACTCCTTGACGGTGCGAGAACCTTGGATAAGCCCCTTCAACCTCTTGTATAATTTCTTCTCATAGTATAATGGAACGAATCGATGCCTCATGACTCTTTTCATTGTATCCCAGCTGCAGATATAGTCACCTCCCAAAGCAAGATGATCCTCTTGCAACTACTTCCACCAAGAAAGTGCATAGCCAGAGAACTTGTTAAGAGTGAGTTCAACTCTCTTCATTTCAGAAATCCCATGAGTATTGAAGATCTGATCACATCTCTCTCCCACTCAAAATAAGCATTCGGATCTTCTTCTCCAGTGAATGATGGAATGTGTAACTTCACCCTTGCTTGGTTGTGATGGTCATCTTCCAAACGACCATCATAGGGACTACCATGGTGACCAAAAACAGCACCACCACGAGGCGTGGAATATGACTCATCATCCACCATCTCAGCATACTCATCGTTGTGATTTGGGATCTCTTCATGGTACATGCCATCACCACCATGTGCAGCTCATCGCCTGTGATCTGCGGCGAACCCGCGGGGGCCATGGCCTCGCCCGCAAGTTTCTCCTCCACGTAGCCACCCATCATGGGGTGTAGCAAGGTTACCTCGCCTCTGTTCAACACCACCAATAGCGGTACCATCAACACGGCCACCTGCAGCTCTCCCATGACCATTGTGGCGGTCTTCGTTGCCACGGCAACGTCGATTGTTGGCGACCAGTGAGGCAGTGGGGCTGTGTTAGTTTTGATCCCCATTGCCCGCAATAGGAAGACGTCCTCCAAACATCCGTTGCAAAGCTGTAGCTATACTTTCTTCAATCACATCACCAAGTGCAGCTCAAGTCTTTGGGAACTCTTCTGCCATAATATTTCCTCCATGTGCACTCGATTTGGATCATGTCATGTTAACTCTTGGAAACAAGTGGACAAAAGAAAAAATATATCTGTGGAAAACACTCAGCTCACCTTCTTTCTTACCCAAATTCTAATGATTCCTTGGCAGCTGTGCGGTGGTAGCAAAACAGGAGTGGACGGGTGAATGAAAGGAAGGAAGCTGACGGTTTCTAGGTGGATCTGGGTGGGGTAAAATGAGGAGGGCTAGTGCTGAGATCCAATCGATGCAAACCAAATGAACAAGAAAAAATTGTAGATCCTTGCACCACGTTTGAGCTGCAACACTTCCACTATAACTTCTGAAATTTCTCACCAAACTGAAAATGATTGCACACTTGCTCAACACTTTCTCTTCTCTTTTTTTGCTCTTTCTTTTTTTTTCACTCTTTTTTTTCTCTCTCTCTTCTTTTTTTAACAACACAATAGATCCAACAACAAGACTCAAAGAAAGACAACAGCAACTTTGGATAGAACTTGGTGCAAACACAAAGAGGAAGGCTTGGATTTTTTTTGTGGCTTTTTGGCTTTGGACTCTAGGATGGGGACCAAACTAAAAAGGATAGATCTAGCAACAAAGATACAAATCCTACCATGTAAACCTTGCTCTGAATACCAGATGATGAGACACCGTCTTCGGAGAAGAGGGTGTTCAAGGGGAGGTCCGATCTTCATGGCGTAGGATCGATAAATGGGTGGGGATAACTAGCTGCAAGCAGCTGAAAAATGAAAAATAAGAGATTATGACCCGACGAGGAGGATGCTCACCGGAGCTTGCTATCCGAACATTCGCCGATCCACAACCCGCAATACTACCCCACACAACCACACTCAAGTCATGGAGCACGGGATAGGTGCAGTCCACAAGGGAAACCATGAACTCTAACTCACACAGCATGATCTAGTCGTGGAGCACGAATTAGGAGCAATTTCTCAAGGAATCACAAGAATAAGGGTAGCAAGAGCTCTCCAATCTCAGGAGGAGTCTATGTCTTTGGTCTTTGATAGAAATGGAAAAAGTCCACAACGAAGGGAAGAGCTAGCCTATTTATAATCGGGACAACCCCCCTGGATAGGTGTGAAAACACACTAGCTTTGGGAACCAGCTTAGGTGTGAAGGAGAACCAGCTTTGGTTTGACTAAATGGCTTAGAGACTTAATGAGGTAGCTTCTGGATAACTCTCGTTGGAGGTGGTTGGCAGTTCCTGACCAAACATTGTTCACTGGAGTCGAACAATGTTTCCTTCAGCAGCAAAATCGAGTTCTGGGAACCTTTCGCAAGTTGGGATATCCAAACTCGTGCAAAACATTGTTTCGTCGGAATCGGAACAATGTTTCTTCAGTAGACAACTCATTTCTTCATGAACTCCTAACTTTGTTTCTTCGCCATAAAACATTGTTTCGCACGGACTGAAGTGTGTTTGGCCTTCTTCGATATCGCACCTGAGTTCAACCAACAACAAAGGAGGTGAAGGCACCACCATGTTTTCAAGGTCAAATGATAGACTTAAGTTAGCGCTCACCTGATCATGTATTTGCATTGTGCGACTTCTTGTGATTGGGCCGTTGATGATTGGTGGTGTGGTGCCCATGGTTGGGATGTCCTCATCATCGACTCCCCTAGGGTTTCTGGAATATTTGGGTATTTATAGGGCGAAGAGGCGGTGCGGGAGGTCACCGAGGGGGCACAACCCCCCTTGGCGCGCCTGCTCTCTTGGGCGCGCCCTGGTGGGTTGTGCCCACCTCGGGCCTCCCCTCCGGTACTTCTTTGGCCCATGTTGTGTCTACTGGTCCATAAAAATTCTCCAAAAAGTTTCGCTGCGTTTGGACTCCGTTTGGTACTGATATTCTGTGAAGTAAAAAACAAGCAAAAAAGGGCAACTGGCACTAGGCACTATGTCAATAGGTTAGTCCCAAAAAATGATATAAAGTTGCTATAAAATGATTGTAAAACATCCAAGAATGATAATATAAGAGCATGGAACAAGCAAAAATTATAGATATGTTGGAGACGTATCAACCACCAGCACGTCCCACAGCCTGCGACGCCCGCTACTGGCGTCCCGCTGCTTCACTTTCTGGGGCTCACGGCCGTCGAGCATCTTCGCAAACTTGTTAGGAAGCCTCTACAGCGAGGGTCAAGCAGTGGTTAATTGTGTCGATCAAGCACTAGATAGCAGAGTGATGATAAAGAGATGGGTGAAGGGGAGATCTCGTCTTGTATATACCTGCCTGCTGCAGGATTTCTCAATTATGATCTTGAAGAACTCGAAACCTTCCAAGATGGCCATTTCACTTCTTGGCGTGGCAGAGCACAGCCAGCGGTGGCAGCCTCCCCTCCTCTCTGAAAAGCAGCATTGTAATTAAACAACAAGTTACCATAAACGGGACTAGACATAGTTGGAACAGAGCCAAGTTTTTTAGACATGAAAGTAGTGTATTGGAACAGAGCCAAGTTTTCATTTCACATTCAGGATGGATATTCAGGATGTGCCAAGTACTTGGAACAGAGCCTGCTTATTTCTAGGCAAAACTGAGGGGGGAAAAAGCAATGCACTTGTGGTCAACAACATCAACAGCACTTAATTAATTTGGTAGGTTAGTTGGAAATGGCAATTGGCACCCTTCAAAATAGTAGAATATTTACTAGATGTCTTTGCCAGAGCCTCAATTTGGAATACTACTATAAATGGCCAAACAATTTGCTACTACTCTATGCACAATGAATGGAAAACACAGCTAGAACCATATCTACTATAAATGGACCATATCTGCCCATGTGCTACATTTTGCTACATGATAAATGAACCATATCTATAAAAACAGCTAGAACCATATTTCATAAATGAACCATATCTACTATAAATGGACCATATTACAGAAACAAGAACATATATGCCCATGTGCAATAGTCAGTCAATCAGTCAGATAAATGAACCTAATCTAACCCAAATTTCATGAACCCTAATCCAACCCTAATCAAAACCTAATCAAACCCTAATCCAACCCTAATCAAAACCTAATCCAACCCTAATCAAACCCTAATCCAATCAGTTGAACCCTAATCAAACCCTAATTCAATGGAATCAAACCCTAATCTAAACAGCAGCAGAAAACCAAGGGGAGATGAAGGAGTCGGCGGTGGATTCATACCTCCGCGAGAGAGGAAGGAGTCGGCGCAGAAGATGCCGCAGGAGAGGAAGGAGTCGGCGTGGAGGAGGCGACAGTGAGAGGAGGGAGCCCTTCGCCGTTGCCGTCGATGGAGGAGAAGGGGAGGCCGTCGCCCGCGACCACCAGATTTGATGAAGGAGAAGGGGCAATTGACGAGGATATGGAGAGGGGGAGTGGGTAGGGTGGGGAAAAGAGTGGGTCCCACTTGTCAGCCAGTTCTGTTTGATATAGGGAAAAGTTCCTGTACACAACCAACAGCCTCTTCCTAGTCCAGTGGTAGCAACACAGTGAAATAAGCGCCAGGTCGTGGGTTCGAGCCCCCGCTCACGCATTATTTTTTGGCTGCGCCCATATGTGTGTGCTCGGTCGTGGGTTCGAGTATATAGTGAAACAACTAGACCCACAATCAGCATTCTCTTCCTAGCTCAGTGGTTCTGGACACAGTGAAACATGCGCTCGTTCGTGGGTTCGAGTCCCCGCTCGCGCAATATTTTTTATATTCAGACATAATTTAGTTTGTATACAGTACAAATTCAGTTAAAGCAACAACGTCTCAATTCAGTTCAAAAAAACTTCATGAAAAATATTTTGCAATCTTCAAGCATTACAAGACAACATTTTTCTCCTGTAATCTTCATCACTTGACAACTAAAACAACAGTTCTGACCAAAACTAAGAAAATGCCACTAAAATTCAGTTAACTTTACAAAATTCAGACCTAATTCAGTGAAGAAATTTTTGTCATTTCTGCCCAGATATCATAACAATAAGCATCCAAAATGCACCAGCATCATAACAATCACAACAAGTGTTTTGCATCCAAAATGTTGATGCTTACAAAATACTACAACCATTAGGATCTCATCAAATGCTTACAAAAGGAAATCAAATGTTTTGCATTTTGCATCAAATACTACAACCAGCATTTTGTCACTACAGCCATGAGGATCACATCACTACAACCATCAGGATCTTCAAGCATTTTGCTACCTGGAGAGAATTGTAGTACATCAGGATCACCATGCATATGTACAAGAAGGAAAACTACAGAGAATTGCAAGGAAAACTACAGAGAGTTAGAAGGATCACCAAGGAGACAAAATTTACCTTCATGTCCATTCGGTACTCATGGTCGTCGATACCAAAACAAGGAACTCTGTGCCCACTCCTGTTTTCCTCATCATCACTACAATATTGCAGCATAGTATGATCAGTCCTGTTTTCCTCATCCTCGCTCTCATGTCCATCCACTACCACCTTTCTTTTTTTCTTAATGCCTTCAATAGTTGCAGCGTCAACAAGCACACGTTCCCGATCCCTTCGCACTCTGCTTTGCACCAGAACTTCCATAGAGTCATCATTAGCTTGCACCGGAACTTCCGTAGAGTCATCATCCTGGTATGTTAGTCCACTACCACCGAGGCCCTTTTCCATTTCAGTTTCAGTACACTCCACAAGTGTCTGTGCTCAAAGTTTTGCACAACTCGCCATTTTCCGTGCAAAAGAGTGTCTGGCAGATAGAACACCATTGTTGCTTGTGCTGTTAGAATAAAGGGATCATTCTTATACCAGCACCTTGCAGCGTTGATGCTTTTGAAGTGGCCATCATATTTGACTCGTCTCTTCTTCTTGCTACCAAGATCAAACCAGTCACAGCAAAATAAGACAACCGAGTGATGGATGCCTCCGCTAGAGTTGTACCGCGACTCTACGATGCTTCTCAGCTGACCATGGAAGTCAATGTTCTCACCATCATGTAACCCCTCAGTGATGATTCCACTATTCTGTGTCTTCCTTTTTTTTCTCGTGGTCAACGGTGTGGTGCCGGACACCATCAGCAATGCATGCTGAATACACTCTCACTCGCTTATCTGGTAAGCATGCCAAAGCAAATAGATCATCACTGACCTTCTTCTCCTCATGCAACTTTCCAATCTGCACAAATAAACCATTTAGCAACAATGGTATTTAACTGTTGGTGAATAACACAGAAAACATAAAACATGTGGCTAAAGATCTCACATGATTCTTAAACCATTTAGCAAATCCCTTGGCAACCCTTTTATCAACATGGATATGGCTTTCTTCCTGATTTAACTCTTCCTTGCATTTCTTCCAATGCCAACAAAACATGTGAATTAAAACATTAGGCTGGTGCCAACCCAAGCAAAAAAATATAACGAGTGCACAAGATATAACATACTCGATATATGGTAGAACCTCGGCGCAATTGCTAAGCACATACCAAACCATCTTGTCATACTCATCACCAACCTCCAAGTATTGTGAGGCTCAAAGAAAGTTCACACCATGGTTGAAAACCGAGACATCACCACTTTGCGAATCAGACCGCTCTCTATTTCTGCCCGGCCAGTTCCATCTTGTTTCCACATTGCCAAAGTATCTAGAGCAAAATGTCAAGCACTCGTCAACCACATATGCTTCAGCAATCGAACCTTCAGGTCTTGCCGGGTTTCACACATAACGCTTACAAGTAAGCAACCTTCTTTCGATTGGGTACATCCAACCGTATTGCACAGGCCCTCTAAGCATTGCCTCTTTTGGTAAGTGCACCGCCAAATGGACCATCACGGTGAAGAAAGCTGGAGGGAAAATCTTCTCGAGCTTGCAAAGAATAATTGGGATTTCTTTCTCAAGTCTTTCCAAAACAATTAACTTGATTGTTTTGTAGCACAGTTCTCTAAAGAAATTTCCCAGCTCAGCAACTGCTTCATATATATCCTTGTCCATGATTCCTCGGAGGCCCGCCG
This sequence comes from Thinopyrum elongatum, assembly GCA_011799875.1. Taxonomy (NCBI): domain Eukaryota; kingdom Viridiplantae; phylum Streptophyta; class Magnoliopsida; order Poales; family Poaceae; genus Thinopyrum; species Thinopyrum elongatum. Next base: position 448,176,589 of record CM022297.1, on the reverse strand, counting down.
GTAAAATCCTTTGGAGGAGGATGTGACAATCATGGGTTTTTAGTACTGAAAGCTTGAATCCATCAGAAGTAACACACTTTGCTAGGTTAGCAGCATAACCATCTGGAAATCTCACCGCTCTTATGAATTCACAGAATGCAAGCTTTTGTTCTTTACTCATTGTATACCATGCTCGTGGCATTTCAAATGAATCTTCATCTTCATCATGTTATAGATGCAAATCTTCTCTTATGCCCATGTCCTCCAAATCAAGCCTAGAACTAATCGTGTCCTTTGTCTTCCCTTCAATGTTCAGAAACGTCCCTAGCAGATTCTCGCATATGTTTTTCTCAATGTGCATTACATCGAGATTATGCCTTAATTTCATATCAGCCCAATATGGCAGGTCCCACAAACAAGACCTCCGGTCCCAACATTGACCTTCCTCACGCTTTCTTTTCTTTGCAAGCTTTCCTGGTCTCACATCTTTCACCTTTTCAAGTTGCTGCTCCAGCTCTTCTTTAGTGAATTCCGCTGGCTTGTCACGGGTTTTAGTCTCACCATTAAAATCTTTGCTTCTTCTCCAGCGATGGTTTCGGGGAAGAAAGCGGTGGTGCCCAATATAGCAGATTTTGCTCCTTATTCTCTTCGAGCAAGGGTCTTTGTCACAATGGACACAGGCCTGATAACCCGCAGTGATCCTTCCAGACAGAGTGTGCAGCGCCGGGAAATCATGGATGGACCATATGATTGCAGCACGTAGATTAAACTTTTCTTCCGAAGTCAAGGCATCGTATGTAGGTACACCAGTCCAAAGCTGGAGCAGTTCTTCTACGAGGGGCTCCATAAAGACATCAAAATCCTTTCCTAGAGAATCTAGACCTGGGATAAGCAACGACATCATGAAGTTGGACTGATCCACGCATGCCCATGGTGGCAGGTTGTACGGCACCACAAAAACGGGCCACATGCTATAAGACGTGCTCATGTTCCCAAACGGATTAAAGCCATCTGTGGCAACGCCGAGTTTTATGTTCCTTGGATCTGCAGCAAAATCTCCATGTTTTCTGTCAAATTCTTTCCATGCCCCTCCGTCCGCTAGATGGCTCAGCTCATTCTCCACAGCTTGCCGCTTCAGCTTGTGCCATTGTACCTCCAGCGATGATTTCTTCGAGATAAACATCCGCTGCAGCCTTGGTATCAACGGAAAGTGCCTCGGTACCTTCTCCGATATTGACTTCTTCCCATCAACATCTTTCCACCTAGAGGCATTGCATTTTGGACAATTGTCATGCTTGGCATAATCCTTCCGAAACAAGACACAGTTATTTGGGCACACATGTACTGAAACATAACCTAGCCCCAGCCTGCGGATTATGCTCAATGGTTCATCATAAGACATGGGAACACAGCTATCAGGGAATTGCATGGTCAAAAGGTGGAGTATTGCATTGAATGTAGCATTGCTAATCCGGTAAAAAGACTTGATGTGGAGTAACTTCACGGTGAAGGTAAATCTTGAAAAATTACCTCCTTCATGAGTTGCGCGCTTTGCCTCCTCTAACACCTTAGAAAACATCGACTTCTGTCCATCAGCATGATCTTCAGCATCGTACAGATCCTTCAATAGGTCAGGAATCCTATCATCTTCATGCCCATCCTCTTCCTCCAAACCAGCATTCTCTCGCAAAATCTTTTCCATAAAATCAATGCCAGCATCACCACCACCCATCATATGAGGGGCATGTGTATCAGCTTCAATATGTTGAGGTTGTCCGTCTAAAGGTTCTCCATGATATATCCATCTATCATATATACGTGCTGGCCATCCCATTAAGAAGCAGATGATCTTCCACTCTTCCTTAAGCTATTCTTGAACGGTTGAGGCATTCGCAGCATGGGCAAAGAATGACAACATCCTTAGCAAAATTTGCCCGAACAAATTGCATGAATTCATCAACTCATTTCATATGTTCTTTCAAAAACCTTCTAACTCCTTTTCTAATCCAGCTTCTGTCCATCTGCCAAAGACAACAAATTGTTGCAACTTAGCAAATCAACCTAAGTGCATCAACATTAATTAATGAAAATGGATGGCAGTAATGGCAGCTAAAAATCCAAAAAATAAGGTAGGCACCCAACTTTATATGCTAACTGCCTAACCACAACATTGAGCTATTTCCAGTTTCTCACTACTTTAGTCCAGTTCACATGGTTTAGTGATTTCACATGGGAGCAATAAAAAGCAGTTCACAGGAAATACAGATTTCACATGGGAGAAAAGAAAAGCTAACAAAAACCTGCTGGTTCACAAAAAACAGAGGTGGTTTACAAAGAACTACTGTGGTTAAACCACCAACAATAACAACATATGATGCCACAATGAACTATTGTGGTTAAACCACCAACAATAACAGCACTGCAAATTTACATGAATGACATTTACAAGATTGCGTCAAATCTACATGAATGAGATTTTTCCTAGTTTACATCAAAATCTACATCAATATTGATGTTCTTTAACAGATTTGAGGCTAAAATTGCAGAGGTGTAACATCAAATCTACATCAGCTCCCATCATATTTTCCAAGTTTACATCAAATCTACATCAACCACAGGAATTTAGAAGGATCCTGTTTCAGGAAAAGACCAACTTGGTGGACAAAATAAATCAGCATTCATTATTTACTCATGGAATGAATCAGTCTAACTTGAGCTATGTTCTATTGATTGCTGACAACATAATTCACCGCTAACAATTGACTGAATTCCAAAACAATTCTTAACAATTTCATCAACAACAATTCTCCTAACAATTTCATCAACAGAAATTCTCTTAACAATTTCTACCAAATTCATCAAATCAGTGTGTGTGTGTGGAGATTCTCCTAACAAATCTACATCAAATCAATGACATCAACAGAGAGGAGAGGGGTGCATACGTGGGTGAGGTCTGCTTGCGGCGGCGACTCCCCCATGCTCGGCGGCGGCGGCTCCCCCATACGTGGGCGAGGCGAGCGGCGAGGTCACCGTTCCTGTTGTGGGTGAGGCGAACGGCGAGGTCGCAGTTCCTGTCATGGTCGAGGCAAGCGGCCTCGGCACCACCACCGCGGGTCGCCGTCCCCGCCCCTGCCGGTTGCTTTTGCTGCCGGCCCCCGCCCCCGCCCCTAGCTGTTTCCCCTGTCGTCGCCTCCGCCATCGCCCTTGTCATGGAAGACCTAGAAATTTTGGCTAAGTGTTGGCTCTGTCCGATCCTGGGAATAGGTCCCACTTGTTAATGACTTAGATTTGGTAAGAGACAACCGCTGTTTTATATAATATACAGAGCCATTCCCATAGATGGGCAGCAATCCCTCTCTAGCCCAGTGGTAGTGAACAAGTAGCCGCAGCCCAGTGGTCGTGGGTTCGAGGCCCCGCTCAGGCAAATTTTTTACCGAACGAATTTGGCGCTCGGTCCCACTTGTCAGTGTGTGTGCTTCTGCTATCAAATGGGTCCCACCTGTCAGTGTGTGATCTCTGTTGAACGAGAAGTAAGCAAAAATGACACCTAAACAATGACACATAAGTGAGGTTGCTGAGGTGGCTTCCTAATCATCCTAATGCATTCGAACTCAAGTGTAGTGACCATTTATATTGGTCGTTATCAGCTAGGAGTGAGGCAGTGGATAGTGTTGTCCGCTTTACGACCATTTCCTCTAATGAAATTACGACCTTTCTGACCAAAATTGTCATAAGGGTTTAGGGTTCCAAGCCCCTCGAACAGCTTACGACCAATTGGTCTCAAATGTTCATAGATTTACGGCCATTTCTTCCAGGGTCACTGCCAGAAGGTCACAAGTTGACATATTTCTTGTAGTGTTTTTTCTCACTTCAAGATATGAAGCTCGGGTGAACAGATGGAGATATAGTCTGCATATTTGTTTATGTGGGTAATGTCATCACTCACATCTCTAGCATATAAGAATGATGAAGGTATATATGATGGTAGGACTAGTAGGTGTGAGTTTACTCATTGCTCCAAAAATTTCCAAGGGTGAAATAGCCACTGTATTTACTTTTTCAAGTACAGTGGTTGGCATGTACCATGCTCATACCCACGAGGGTAAAACACACCCACCATCCATTCCCACTGTATCATAGCTACAGAAGAGCTTGTCCACACCTACAGATTAAATAAAATGGAGTTAAACATATTGAGTGAGATGGCAACATCTTACTGGAAATAGGAGAAGAGAGACCCGCATAATGAAATTTAGGATGGAAGCATATACATCTGCATCCTACATTCATAACAGCCAGCACATAGGTTTAGGATTAATGACGTACCGAAAACTCCAATATGTCTTCAGATACATCTGTCTACCTTGTGTTACACATAATGGTGCTTCGATCTCCTGGTCTGGTGAACATGGCAATTCGCCGAGAGAGGAGGAGAAACCTTTGACTGGTAGACTAGGTGGCGCAACCTTAGGATACTCTCAATGCATTGGCTCTTTTCGTGTTATCCTAGGTGGTGCAAGAAAATTAGAGACAACCACCCCAATGCATTGTTTCTTATGTGTTGTGTTGTATCTAAGTGAATTGCATTTAATGAGTTTAGTTGCGTCTTGTCATTGTGGCCTAGTTGTAGAGAGAAGGAAGGAAGATGAACATATGGAGAGAAAGTCACACCGGATCAAGGCATTAGTTACATCGTGTAGGGAAATGTGCTTTTTTGACGAAAATGCCGCGGAGCAACTTCTTACAGAAAAAGGATTTCGTCCCACTTTATATACTAGTAGAATGCCCGTGCGTTGCCACGGGCATTTCAATTTTGCTTTATTGCATATATATACATGTATTGTTGCATAAAACTCTATGAATTTTTGGTCCCTTCCAACAACATCGCTTCGACACCCTTTTAGTGGATTGCTTTTGTCCATCTCCATCCCTCTCATCTGCAAAACTAAAAATATATATAAATACGTGCAAGAAATATACAAAGAACAACAATTATTTGTATGCATCTCTTCCCATTTTGTAAAACTCAACAAGTTTTCAGTCTAGTCCATCATAAAGCTTTGTCAATCGACATTTTCAAAGCATCATCCGAAGGCATGAGGTTTTATCTCTGATCTAAAGTGAACAATAAACATATATTAAAAAAAAGCTCCATATACAATTGGTCGTATACGAAATGATATATATTGTTTTTGTTTTTGCGTCAATGGTATACGAAATGATATATATCATGTGATCCTTTTGCCTCTTTTTCTGTTTCCTTGTATCAATATTGCAAGGTTGTTTTTAGTTTTCAATAAAATTGTTGTCATTTTTTGTTGATTGCTAATATCTTAGAAGGATGCATTTCCAGCCTCAAGATAGCTAATATCTTATTTAAGGATGCTTGCATTTCTTGCTTACTGATAGACAAAGCAGCGGTTGGTGCAGGTGTGGGGTCCAATGTATCCGTGGTGCTTCCCTCGCCGCGAGCCCTTCGACATGGACGACCACAGTGACGAAAAGGATGACGAGGCCAGCGGAGTTGAGTCCTGCGGAGCAAGATCGGCCTCTAGTTACGGAGAAAAACATGTATAGTAAATAGACACGAAAAGGCTATGTGAGGTTATCCAAAAATAAGATAAAAGGTTGCATGGAGCAGCTAAACCATGCAATTTCTGTTCATGAAGAAGAAATCAACTCTTTGGACAAGCAATTTGGACTATGAACAAGCATATCAGTTCATTTTAGAGCATGAACTCCAAAACCAAGTATGATGACACTTCAACATGATTCTAGGTGCTAATCAAACCAGATACATGGAAATAGATAAAGTTCACTTTCCCTTGAGTTGAACATTTTCTTGCAAATTCCTAGATAGAAACACTAATCAGGATGTACATTCAATCAATGGAAATCATAAACCAGAAAGTACATCTTCTTAACTAGCAGAATATCAATCTACAAATTACTATTTGTGGTTGATGGGATATCGTTCCACAAATTAAAATTCATTCGAAATCCAGAACCAACACTACAAGCACAACATTAAGTTTATGGGTTCAAACCAGCAGGTGCATCAAAAGGTTCACGGAGGCTCGGGAAGTGAGAGAGTAGGGGTGCCAGCAGCGCGAGATCCATGGCGATTTGGGGAGGGAGAGAAGGAGCAGCGTGGATGTGACTGGCTGCCACCCCGCCCTTGCAGGGCGTGGAAATAATTCAGTGAAGGGGAAGGGGAAGCTACCAAGTCCCTTTTTAGGAGTAGAAGATATGCGAATAATTCAGCAAAAAAATACAATCCTACGTACAACTTGTGTTAATAGCCTCATAGTAGAGGGGGAGGGGGGGCGACGGTTAGGATTGGTTCAGGCATACCTTGGCTAATCATGCAACTTTTATCCATGAACCAAAGTTCCTGCCCGTGTAAGTTTAACATACTTGCAAGCTCCTCCTGTAGGAGTTATTAGTGCAATAAGCAAGCAGTATTATTGTTGTGGTAAGTTTAAATGAACCTGGGAAAAACTGACAAAGCATGTTCGTTCACGTAATATGAGGGTTATGACAGAATTCAAGAAGCCTAATCATACAGCTGAAATGCTCTTTGAATGTTGTTGGTCCCATGAACCATGAAAAAAATTCATCTATGGATTTTTCTTCATGTCAGAACCGCATGGTTCATTAGACTGGGTATATGATATGTAGTGTGCTGAGTGGATATATGATATGTAGTATACGGGGTGGGTATATAATATTTAACAGCGGTCTGCATAGTATACTACATATCATATACTGAACATCCAGATCTCTGTCAAATATGACTGATATAGAACTACGAAAATATGTGCCCACGTTGCAACCCACGATTGGCCAAATATTTCATAAAAAGCACATCAACATTTTTTTACAGTCAAATCAGTCTTGTTTATTTTCCTCCACCATCTCCATCTCACAATCCCCCGGCCAAGCCTCCCACACCCACACTTCTAACACATAACCATGCAATTATGCTAACATGATATCACGATTCCAGTAGTGTTTAGAAATTATAAGTGAAAGGCACATCTTAATTCTCCTTCTCTGGCTCCCTTCTCCTTGGTTCATTTTCTCCCTTGAGCTCCTCATTAAATTTCAGTAACAAGGTAGATTTTAAGGCATGAGCAAGCAAGTAAAATTTAGTATCATGACAAAATTTGAGTAGAAATCTTATTTTAGTACAAGGGGATATTTTAGTAGCTTCAGAACAAATTCACAACAAGGATTTTTTGTTGCTTCATAGAAGTTTTAGTATGAATACAAAATAGAAGTAGTTGTCCTGATTCTTGAACGATAAGCAGCCATTCTTGAGAGCTAAATAAACTATGTCATTGACGTAACATTGTTACCTGCAAAGTAACCAGCAGCGACATCACTTTTAATCCTAGTATTACAGAATAATGAATGCATCAAGCTTGTTGAAGTATTTCCACCAACATCTTTGGGATCCAAGTGTACTTCAGATTACCGTTGTATATTTTACTTCTCTAAACAGTTCAACTTCACTTTATTGTTGTATATAGTTTACTTCCCTAATCAGCTCAACCAATAATATTATCAGTGGCCCACTGAAAAGAGTTATTTGGTTCAGTGCCCGTCTGAATATGTAGTGGCCATCGAATTGGCATAGCAGAGGTTGAGTGTTGTACTTGTATTAGCAAAATATAGTTGAATCTTCTGCCGTAGCAAAACATAGTGGCCATCAAATTGACATAACAGTGGCCATCGAACTGAGATAGCAGAAATACTTTTTTTTAATGGAACAAAAATACAGCTGTAGGAACATTATATAGTTGTACACGTTCAGGAGTAATTTTCCCCGTATAAGATTGTCCTATCAGGAATAAAATATAGTTGTATTTTCGAATGGAACAAAATACAGCTGGCATTAAAACTGTACCTGGGCATGGTACTCAAGATGCTTTTTTTCTTATTGCATCATGTACACATTAAAAAGAGGTGCTGACTCTACATTTTTTCAAGCATCAAACCATATAAGAGTAATTGCCCATGCGAGATATTGATTTTGTCACTATTTGTTAGAAATACATCACATCAAAGCTTCAGAACCCATTTTCTCTTAGGTCAATAACAAGCAGATCAAACATTAAAACTTGGAGACGGGATTAGCAAATCCGTGGAACATCAACATCTCCACTGCTACCAACAATAGGTTAGCACTTCCGCTTAATCCGGTAAGTCACCAAGAGCTTAAGGTAGGCAAGAGGGGGACTAACCATAGATCAAGAAAGAGTGTGGATGTATATAACATTTCTCGTATTTGCTGCTGACCACCACTGATCAGTATCTCTGTATCTACTTGTCCAATAGCGCATAGCACTGTTCCAAAGCTCTCAGTTTCAGGCATAAAGCAATGTAGATGCTATGGTTACCCTGGCAGACATGTAAAGAAGATACATAAATAAAATGCCTTTGACTGAATACATTGGCAGTCTGCTAGTACTTCTGAGCTCTAACCCTCTACACTCTCAATGTTCTGAATCACAAATGTCTTTGATTGAACAGGAAATTTGATGAATAAAAATTAGCAATTAAATCTATGACCCGAAGTTTTGAAAACAAATAACAATTAGCAATGATCACAGGAGATTTCTTTCTGAATCGATGATCGCAGGAGATCACAGAATAAGGAAAACATGTGTGCATCCTTTCCGTAATATACATGTGCGGAAAAAATTCAGAATGATACAATTGTATCTTTTTTACCTTGCAAGAAAATGGAGTTCCCATATTTTGCTGAAAAGGAATCTAAAGTAGCCCCCCCATATCAGTTCAAATAATACCCTAAAACCATTGTCATCTCAGGAATAACAGTTCAGTATGAATTAGAGCATTCTATATAGAAGGCTTCAAACATGGAATTGGGCTAGAAAAGGTACACTAACCAGTATGTGGAATCATTCGATCCTCTTTGCTTCTCATATGTCTTTACCTGCATAATGACCGAACATTTAGCACAGGCCAGCTGATAATGTGTGTAGACAACACAAAATATTACCTCTTCACAAATATAGCATGGCGAAAGACTGTCCGAAGCAAGCCAACAAACTGTTGTACTTTGGACCAAGCATGCCATTTCTAGTCCTTTTATAGACTGTCAGCTGATCATTCTTCCAGAAGTATTCATGAACTCTTCACAGAGCTGCACTCTCTCCTCCATGAAACAGATTTACTTGTCTAACTACATACATACGCACACAATACCAACTGTAACACAGATTTGAAAAAACATATCTACCAACGCATGATGGGCACCACCACCTGCCTCTGCCCCTGCATGATCGGCGCCGATTCCACTCACGGCAGCGGCGCCTTCTCATCAACCGACGAATCCGGCGGCAACAGTGCGGAAGATTTGCGAGACATCTATTCAGACCAAATAAATGTGCAACTTCAATACGGATATGGTACTATCAGAAGGCCATTGAAGATACTTATGCAGAGGGGGGCAGTGCCGGAGCAAATGCAATAGGCCCTGCAAGTTAATTCACTATAGTAATATTAATGTACAGTCAGTGGTCCGTACTGCGGCGATGTCAAGGCAAGGTCAACAAAGGAGAAATTAAGCAATCTAGAGCTAGGATCTGCGTCGCTGTATCTGCACATCACAAGCATGGAACAGACAAGAACTTTTTTCGTTAATCAGAAGTAAATTTCTTCAATGAAAATAAATTGTGGCAAGTAGAAACTGATCTCTACAAACGAGAGGGACGGGGAGTGACTTGCAGATCCTCGGAAGGGAGATGCCGAGGGTGCAGTTGATGGGGAGGCCGAAGGCCACTTTGCCGGTCAGGATGAGGCACACATTGTCGGCGCCGATGCGGACCACCCCGGCACTGCCCTACAGCACTGCGGCGTCGGCGAGGCCCCTCCATTGGTGAGGACCGTGCCAGAGGCCATCCACGCGCGCTCCAGCGACTAGTTGTTCAGCAGCCGGAGGTCGCTCCTGAATCAGACGACGGCCATGCTGCGCATGCCGCCACCCCACCGTAGGCCAGACTTGTTGTGCCTCCGGAAGGCTGCTAAAGGCGTCGTCGGCCGCCCTGGGGGCCTCTTCGGCGGCATGGGAAGGGAGTGCCGCGACCGCCACCACAAATCACGAGGAGGGCGCCGAGTCTATTTTCGGGAGGATGAGGATCCATCTCTCCCGCAACTGCCGCTAGGGTAGTCGCCGCTGAGAGGGCTGGGGCGTCCTTGACTATCGGCGTTGGAAACGGATCGAGGGGAGGCATGTTGGCTAATTTTTTTTCATTACGTGCGAGGGCGAGAGACGTGTCCATGATGGCCGGCCTCCACCAGCCCTTGATATCGCCATTAGTGGAGGAGCCGAAACCTATGTGCCTCCGCTATCAGCTCACGATCTAGGAGAGAGAGCTTGGTGGGGGAGGTGGACCAGGAGGAGAAGAGCGGGCGGCGACTGCCGCGAGAACTGGCCATCGCGGAGTGGATCCATGGAACGGAGTGGTGGGTCGAAGGAGGCGGCGGCAGGGTTGGCGGCGCGGTAGGGTTCGGGAGGTCGGGATCGGGAAGGAGGCAGGTGGGGTGGGATGGATCGGCGAAGAGATCTGCGATGGCTGCTGGGGCGTGGTTCCAGTCGTTGTATCGAATAGATCAAGGGCAGCCTTCTTTGCCAGATATTTTTCTCTGGTGAGAGTGATTTATGGATCGTGATTGATTCTTTTCATATTGGATCGTGATTTTTTTCTCAGATTGATCATGATTGATTCTTTCACATAAATACATTACTAAATAATTTGCGCCAGCATGAAAAGTTCTGATCCGTTCAGATTTTTTTTTTGTGAGAGGTGAGGCAAAAAAAACCGCTGAGGTGGGGAGGGGACGAAAAAAAACCAGTCGAAAATAAACCGGACGAAAGTGGTGGGACGAAAAAAAACCTGGACGCAATCCCACCAACTGCTTCATTAGGAATAGAGATAAAGCAACGCTAGCATACAAACGATCCAAACAACACGACACCACACACACCCAAGACAAGATACATAGGTGTTGAGATTCGGCAACGCCACCCCATATAACTCCAAGATAATCAACGTATGTACTATAAGCATGAATATGGTGACAATGGAGGTCTCAACCGGGAACAGGCACCGCGAAGAGATGAAGCTGAGTGCCGACGTACCATGAGCTCCAAGACGGTGCCTTCATGAAGAGCACGATACCAAAGCGTCGCCACCGCCCGACCCAAAGAGTCAAGATTTTCATCTAGAGCAACATGAAGGAAAAGGAGGATGCCGCGACGAAGGCTTCAAAAAGGGGGCGGCACCCAAGAGAGCCGCCATCGTCAGTCTAGCCAGAGGCAGAAAAGGTTTTCACTAATGGCAGAGCAGCTTATCGTCTGTACGAGCTCCATTGTCTCCATCGGCACAGCAGCTTTTCATTGATGATTAGAGGGAAACATAGTAAGACAAGTTATAAAGGCGATGATGCGTCAAGGTCGCCAAGCAAATGCCGAGGAGGCATTCACCGCCTGTAGCCCATAGGCGTTACAAACACTCAGTTTGGTTCTAAAGGTCAGTGGATTAGACTGCTAATCTTATTTCTACCAGCCATTGAGCAAGTGGCATGTCCTCCGCTAGTCTAGAGAAAGTTTGCGTCGTGGTAGACCATTTGTTCTCGAAAACAGTCTTGCTAAGTCTTAATTGACTAAGACTTCGTTATATATCAGTTGACTGAGACTTCGTTACGTCTCAATCGATACCATATTCGTGAGATCTTACATTAAGATCTATGTTCCAGGAGCTAGATGGTAGTATTAACTTTGGTTTAAACTTTAAAAACTCGTAAAGCAAAATCATAAATATTTTTCATAATTTTTTAAAACTTCAACGTGCCTCCACTATTTATTCGATCTATACAAGTTTAAAAATCTGCATTCACACAAAAATAAAAGTTCGAAAATCTGCAGAATCACCCGCCTATCTTGCTCGTGCTATATTCCGTCTATTTATTCCAGTGGTCTCAGTCGGGAGGAATAAATCTGCAGAATCAACCCCAGAAAGCAGCTAGCGTGGCTCAGGGATCAGTCTGCAGCTAGATCCCGTTTACTTTGGCCCAAAGCTGGATTACATATTGCATTATTACAGAGTAAAGTCCAAATCTGAAAGTTAAACTTCGATGAAGTCTATGGAGTATAGTTAGCAGTATATCACTAACCTGTCGTGCGGCCACGTCTGAACGCCGGAGCAAAGTTGCAGCGGCCGAACCGAAGAGCGTGGACGAGTCTCCGCGCGCGCGATCGAGCAGTGTCCATCCAAAGAACATGCTCTCGGATATCCAATTTCATTTCTCGCTAGCAGATCGTGTCGCCTTTCGCCTTTCCACGATTCCGTTCCAACTTTATGCCGGTGAGGTGCTCTGGGGGAATAATAAAGGCGCGCGCTAGGCGCTGGTCAACTTTGGGCCGGTCACCCCTCGACCGTGCGATTAGTGCATCCTGTGCCGTTAAGATCTTACCCCCTCACACCCTGTTTTCCTCCTCGCGCCTTCTGTATCCCTGGTGTCGCGGCCCTCCTCCTCACGCGCCCCTCGCCACATGCCAGACGACCGCGGACCTCCACCCCTTGTCTTTGTAGGTCGTGACGGTCACGGCACCACGCCGTCGTCATTGGAGCACCAGCAGACCGAAATAAATAAAACCTCCATACATAGCTTAAAACAGACTAGCTTATGATATTTCTTGAGATGTTATCACTGTAATAGTACACTTTGTACTATCACTTTCATTACTAAGTGTTTGACTATCAAGTATAGTAAATAAACATGTTCTATGTTTTGTACCAACATGCTTATGGAAAAACATCGTTATTGTTGTGACTTTTAGTGTACTGCATAAAACACTTTTTCGTAAGAGTGTTTTGCGTAGTGCAACTAAAATGTCACATAGGGAGGTGTTTCTCTATTTGAGATGCACTACACAAAAAGTTTCAACCAAATCGCACAACCACTGCGGTTTGAGTTAGGCCTTCTTGGCGATTTTTAAAGCAATTGTAAGTTTGCCATTTACTCTAGTTTGTCTACTTTTATCAAGTTGCTATTTATTACGCATTGCCGATTACCCACTTGAAACCAACCCAACTCTCGAAATCCACTCACATTTCAACCAAAAAGTTTCAACCAAATCGCACAGCCCAATGGGACCCATTCACATTTCACTAGAGTTAGCTTGTTTTTCAAAGAAAATCGGAACTCAATATGGGTCTTAGGTCCACATGCTCCCATTACCTGAGCTTGAACTGTTGACATGTCTCGGGTACTTAATATATTTAGATTTATATAGTTCTTTTTTGCAAGGAGATTTGTACAAGTAGTTGTCTCCACCAAAAACATATGGGTCCAAATGGTTTTCACTTTCAATTTCAGAAATATTTCAGCAACAACTGAAATCACCGCAGTGAATTTAGTGATCTCCGTTTGCATTTTGTCCAAAGGGCCAAAACTTTCACTTGAATTCAACCAAATATTTGGAATTTCTGAAAAATATTGAAATTCCTGTGGACTACTGACATTGTTGAAATATTTTAACTGAAAGGTAAATATTTTAGTGTCTACTGAAATTCAGTGAACTTCATTGACATCTCACTGGAAGTGAAAACCATTTGTGGGAACCAACACACTCTACAAGATTTGCGTATTGACAGGCTACCAAAAATCAAACATCACCCTTACATTATAGATGTAAAATCCTGCTATATTGCTTGGACTTGCTATTACTGTGCTAATAGTAATGGACGGCCCTTTAATGATAACTAGCGTGGTGTCCGCACAATTGTGAGGAAAACGGTTCTAATTATCTCTGAACAAAGGTCTGGCGTATTTACTTATTTGTAATTTTTTATAATCACGCGCAATAATAATTTAGAGGATGCTACACATCGCTAACGATGGAATTTACAGGATACTACCCATCATTAGATCGATACACAGAATTAGACCTCGCATATCCCGCAAAAAGAAATAGAGCAAGGGCCGCAAAGCTCTGGCTGATTGTGTTTTTGTACATTAGGTCGTCAAGCTTTCTGCATGATGTTAGATTAGGACGCTGAATTAGAGACTGGCTTTTACAGTTGGACTTAGCAAAGCAGATCGATCGAGGAGATGCCCATAACCTGATTTCTTAGCAGGTACTTCCTCTGTCTCAAAAAGCTTGTCCCAACCTTGTCCCTCCAATTGATGTATTTAACACTAACTTGGTGTTAGATACATCCATTTAAGAGCATCTCCAACAGCCGCATAAAAATTTCGCGCCCAATAAAAGTTATAGTATGCCACTGTAGCACTTTTAATGCGTCCGGACCAACATTGCTTTAGCAGACGCCCAAAAACGCGCGCCCAAAAAAGCACACAGTGCAAATTGTAAAGCGTGCAATCCGGAGCCCAAAATATGCTGCGCGCGATAGCGTTTTTCAGCACGTGCCCAAAACTTTTTAGCGCGCGCAATATTTTACAGCATCTGTTGGAGCTGTTCAGCGCCCAAAAAACGAATTTTTAGCGCGCGGAGCTCTTTTTGGGCGCCTGTTGGAGATGCTCTAAGGGACAAGATTTTTCGGACGGAGGGAGTATCTGATTCTTCTTTACAGGAAATGAGATTGACGACTAATGCATTCGCAATGCCCTCTCCTACTCAGCCTTGTCTGAAGCATCATTCAGTCTAGGCCTGGCATTGTCCTAGAGTATATCCTCAGTTCGATCCTCGTTGTGCCATTGCAGCCAGAGCACAGAAAGGTACATAGCTGCTGCAAAGGTCGTTGTTGCCTTTCACCATGCAAGACAAGAACCTGTATAAATGCCCCTGCTGCAGGGATCCCTAAGTCCCTAACCCTGTGTGCTCCCCAGATGAAACAGAGTGCCACACGAGGGGGAGCAGGGAGAGTTGGCTGTCATCATGATTGGATAGAAGATGTGCGAGTAAATTGCAGAAAACCACCAGTTTGAGGGCTAGGTTAGCAGAAATCACTACGTTACAGTTTCTTGGCAAAAAACACCATCTCTCTCGTAAACAATTTGCAAATACCACTGATCGGCGGATCGGGCACCGATAAGTGGGTTTATGACAGGTGGGGCCCGTTTTTTGCCGACGTGGCACTGTCGGCTGGTCGGACAGCCGTTAGACGGCGTTAGACGGCGCTCTCGCACGGTGAACTTAAGTTATTCGCTCCTCTGTCTCTCACTCTCACTCTCACTCTGCTCTCGCACGCTCTCGCTCTCGCTCTCGCTCTGTTCTTGCTCGCCGCCGCCGCATCATCATGGTGTCCTGGAGTGAAAGCGACGACAACAGCGAGCACACTAGGGAGTACATCAGCTCTGGTTCTGACAACGGCAGAATGCAGGTAAATTCGTCGACCTATTGTTAGGGTTAGGGTTTGTTCTATGATTTGGGGATTTTTTTCTCAAAGGAGCTTGTGTGTTAGCTGATGAAATGTTATGGATTTCTTTGCACTCCCAGGTCCCTGCTTCAACTGAGGACTCCGATTTCGAGGGCCCTGAAGATGAAATGGTTGTTTTGTGCCATGGTCACGGGAAGTTAGCAGAGAGGCGCGTTGCTTTTGAAGGAATTCGAACTGGCAGGAGGTTTCTCTGTTGCTCTGAGAAGGTATATGCTTCTAAGTGACAGCACAGTCATTGTTAGGATTTGGCCATTGTTTATTTATTGTTAAGTTGGGAGAGTGTTGAGGTAGTCATTGTTTACTCTTAGGAGAGTGTTGAGTCAGTCATTGTTTACTCTGAGGAGAGTGTTTAGGCAGTCATTTTTTTACTCTGGCAACAATGTTAATTAGATTAAAGGACAATGGATGCATGGGTTAGTTTATTCCTAATAGCAGCACATCATTGTATAATTGAGAGCAGAACATCAGTGCTTTCTTTATGATGTACCTTTAGGTTGGAAGCTTTTAAATATAGTATCTTTAGCTTTGTTTGTGATGAAAGGTTTTAATATGGTTTTGCATACTACCTTATTTCAGGAAGGTAGAGACTGTGGACTAGTTAAGTGGATTGATCCTGCTTGGCCCAATACCCTTGAGAATGCATTGCACAAGTTATGGTTGATGTATGAAGAGAGCAAGAGACAGAGGGCTGAGGACAATCTCATGAATTCTTTTGCTGTTCATAACCTGACACAAGAGAAGAATAAGCTGCAGGCCAGCTATGAGAAGCTGGTTGAAGATGTCAATGCACTTGTGGATGCCCAGCAACATAGTGCAGAGATAGAAAAGACAGATGCTGAAACCAAGAAGTTGCAGGAGAAGTATGACATGGTGAAGAACCTGGCAGCTGCTCAGGCCAGTGTCATTAGGAACATGAAGCTCAAGCTAGCTGAAGAGAGGAAGAACTTGCAGATCCAAATTGATGAGCTGCAGAAGAGTGCTGAAGAGAGCTATGTGAAGCTGCAGGAGAGCAATGTGAAGCTGCAGGAGAGCAATGTGAAGCTGGAGGAGAGCAACTTGAAGCTGCAGAGGATCAAGGCCATCCTAAATGAATGATCACTTGGCTGTGGAAGAGGGCACTATCATTTGGCATTTGCTTACCTTTTGTAGGGTGTGGTTGGCTGTGCTGTAATGATATTATGGTTTTAATTTCTTGAACTATGGATCTGTAATGTACTAATCTAGTACTATGATTATGTATGGATTTGAATTAATGCTAAATGTGATGGTATTTAGAGTTGATGGATGAAATCTGATCTGTTTAGAATTTATGTATTTGAGCCATCAAAAAGGGTTTTTAGCATCTTTGGGGGTTTTGTCGGCATCTAGCCTTCACTAGGGTTTTTAGGCATCTTTGATGATTTTGTCGACATCTAGCCATCAAATAGGGTTTTGTCGACATCTAGCCTTCACTAGGGTTTTTAGGCATCTTTGATGGTTTTGTCGACATCTAGCCATCACTAGGTTTTTTTGGCATCTTTGATGGTTTTGTCGACATCTAGCCATCACTAGGGTATTTTGGCATCTTTGATGGTTTTGTCGACATCTAGCCATCACTAGGTTTTTTTGGCATCTTTGATGGTTTTGTCGACATCTAGCCATCACTAGGGTATTTTGGCATCTTTGATGGTTTTGTCGACATCTAGCCATCACTAGATTGTTTTGGCATAACCTCACCACAAAATGTAGCAGAACAGATTTGGTCTTAAGCTTAATCATAAAATACCTGAAGCATCATAGTATCACAACTTAACTTAAACATCTCAACTACATGACCATGACAATAGTTTGACACAACCAAATTGAGCACCAGAAGAGTTTTTACACAACCAAACTGACCATCATCACAAGAGTTTTCACACACCTAAAATGCATCATTCCCATGGAGCACCTGAAGCAGTCAAGTAATCTCTAATTTTCTGGGTGGGCTTCCTGATTCTCTGGGAAACACCAGTTGGCCTTGGAGGCAAGAAAGATGCCCTTGCTCCCTTTGCAGCAGCTGAAGATCTAGTTACTGCTGTTTTACCCTTTGCAGTTGTCCTCTTTGGTGGTGCAGTAGAAGCAGCAGAAGGGGCCCTCTTCTTTGTTGGTCCAGGTGTTGTTGCAGAAGCAGAAGAGGCCCTCTTCTTTGCTGGTGGTGGTGCAGTAGCAGAAGAAGAAGAGGCCCTCTTCTTTGCTGGTCCAGGTGCTGTAGCAGAAGAAGAAGAGGCCCTCTGTGCTGGTGGTGGTGCAGTAGCAGTAGCAGCACTAGAGGCCCTCTTCTTTGCTCCTGTTGAAGTAGCAGCAGCAGAAGAGGCCCTCCTTGCTGGTGTGGCTGCATCAGGTTCATAGGAGCTGCTACTTGGCTACAAAAAGATCAAATAGTGTAAGAACTGCAAAGATGAACAGGAAGATGAAATTTAGTCATTATTAGGACATTGGTTACCTCATGCCTGTTCTTTCTCATTGCCAGTGATGGATTCAAAGCATCATTACAGTTGGTGTATCTATGGCCAACCTTTTTGCAATTAGAGCAGGTAATTGAGGCCATCCTTGAGGTGTCTTTGGGAGCTGGCTTCTCATATTGGCCCTTTCTCCTCTTAGTCTGTGCCCTTCCCTTGTGTTCTTTGAAAATTGGAGCCTCAATGTCCATACTGTCTGTCCTTGGCCACATATCAGGTCCAGGTACAGGATATATAATGGGACTGTAAGCTGCCAGGTACATCTTTTTTCCGAAGAAATCATGAACAAAGTCCTCTGGCTGAAGCTTAGCCTTGTGTATGGCAGAAACAACATGATTGCAAGGAACTGCTGTCATATCCCACTTCTTGCACCCACAAGTCCTATGTTGTAGGTTCACAGCATAAGTTCTCTCCCCACTAGTGACTTGGTAAAGATTGGGCCCAGCCATCAAAGCATGACAGTTCCTTGCAAACTTCTTTGCTTCCTCTAATTTCTCAGCATATGTTGGACAAATTTCCCATCTTACAGTCTCAGTCTTTGTTCTATTTGCATTGAACTTGACCATTAACTTTGTCCTAATTCTATCCACCATGGTCCTAATTGGTTTAGCCCTGACATCTACAACCCACTTGTTGAAAACCTCACTTAAATTGTTAACAACTAAGTCTGTTTTGCAGTTCATATCCATTGCATGTCTGGCCCAAGTGTGTTTAGGTATTTTGCTGAGCCATTCCCAAGCAGCCTCACACTCATTCTTTAATTCAGCCATTGTAGTTTTAAAACCATGTTCAGTGTATGAATAACTAGCTGCATCCATGTATTTCTTTAATTCAGGCCCTCTAAACCCAGCATTTTGAAAGTTCTGGTAGATATGTCTAAGACAAAACCTTTGGGGACAATTGGGAAACACTCTGGTAATGGCATTTAAAAGGCCCTGTGTGTGATAGTACATAAAACTTATTATCTGTGCTTGCGATGTATAACTAAAGTAATTACACGAAAGTAAATACAAGAAAGTAATTACAAGAAAGTAAATACAACTGATTACCTTCTGCCTATCTGAAATGATTGTGTAGTTCCCAAACTTCCCAGATTCTCCACCTAATGCTTGTCTCAACTGGTATAAAAACCAGGTCCAGGAGTTAGTGTCCTCCTTATCAACAATTCCAAAAGCAATGGGAAAAATATTATTGTTCCCATCTCTTCCAGTTGCAGCTAGAATTTGTTGACCAGTAGTGAGCTTGATGAAACAACCATCTAGACCTACAACAAATAAATGAAATCACAATTGATTAGCACATGAAATCAAACATTAGTAGCACTTAGCACAAATACTATTGACTTACCTATGAATGGTCTGCAGCCATTGAGAAACCCTTCTTTGCATCCATTCAAGCATATGAACAGTGCATGAAACCTAGGGTTAGTGCTTGGATGCTCCTTCAGATATCTTGTTGTCACAATGCATCTTGAACCTGGATTTGTATCCAGCACAGCCTATAAATAATCCCTAATCCTGGTATACTGGGCTTTCTGATCTCCTAACACAACACTCTTTGCTGCCATCTTTGCCCTGTATGCCATGTGTATTGATATTTCCACACCATACTTGCTCTTTGCAGTATTAATAATAGTTGTGATTGTTGTGCATGGGTCATTTCTGATAGCCTCCTCACAGAATTTTGAAGCCCACTTAGCAGTGACTTTAGTGTTCTCTGACATAGAAGGGCATGTGTGCACCAAATACTGCTTCCTAATTGTAAATGTCTTCTCATTTGCAATCTGAGAAGCTGCTATATAGAAGGGGCATTGCTCATCTATGCAATGTGCTATCACCCTATCACTGCAGTTTCTATGGTAGACAAAGTTCCTGTTTTGAGCAATGTGCAGGGTTTGAAGTGCAGTTCTGAACTGGTACACATTTATGAAGCAAAGATGCTTCATAAATTGCTCCTCTGGATGAGCTCTGTCCTCATCAAACCATATCCTCTTCTTCATCTTCTTTGCTCTGCTTTTTCTACCATTGGGCAACACATATGCCAATGCCTCAGCACCATCATCATCTTCCTCACCAAGGTCTTGTGGTTTCTTGTCCTCATCGGATGATGGAATCCAGTCCTCCTCAAACATGTGTTCTATACTCCCATGTGAATTGCTTGTTGGGCCTTTTCTGTGTCTCTTGGCCCTTTTCTTCTTTGGTACATCTTGCCCTAGCTCATCCTCTTGTTCCTCTTCCTCCAATTCCTCCTCCTCTTCCTCTTCTACATCCTCTTCTTCACCTTGTGGCACATACAGCTCATCATCCACCTCTGAGTCACACATTTCCTCAACATCTGTGTCCCCTTCAAAATGAAGTTCTGGGTCATTCCTCTGTCTTCTCATCTCCTCAAGCCTAGCTATGATATCACCATATTCTATCAAATCATCATCATCACTGTCCTCTTCATTGTCCATCACTGCAGCTTTCCTTTTCAAACAAGTCTCATTCAGTCTTTCTTTCTTGTTCTTCCTAAACATTTCAATTTCCTTTCTCCTTTTCTCCTCCATTTCTTGCTCTATTAACAGTTGCTCCTCTGAATTGTCAGTCACATGGTATTCTTCCACTACTACATCACCTAAAGCAGGTTCCAGGCTCACATTAATTCTGCTCCGCTGTGTGTCAAACTGCAAGGGCATTGGCTCTTGTTCTCCTCTTGCATCACAACTCTCAGCTTCTACATGTACATTTTCAGCATTGAACAGCACTCCTTCATCATCTATCTGATACAATTTGGGCTCTCCAATTTGTTCTATTGGGGTCTGCAGATCAATGACATTAACACTGGTATTTATATTGGGAACTTTCTCTGCACTGGCCCTAACTATTGTCACATTCAATATCTTGATATTCTGCTCTGCTATGTGGTCTAAAATTTCCTCTAACTTATCATCATCATCTATTTCTTCCATTCCTTCAATCCCTAGCCCAGGGTCCCTCACATAATACATATAATCTCTAAAACCATACCCTTCTGTCTCCATCAGTGCTACCAAATTGTAATATGTGATGTCTGACATCATCATACTCCTTTCAATATTATCTCTATCATGAAAATGCATCCTCAATTCCCAAACCTCATCTTCAAGACTGCAAATAATAATACAACAGTGCACTATAAGTACTTAAGGGAAAGTGAAGCAAGCTAGTGCAAACCAGAGCTGTTGGGGATATTATTACTGGGCGTAAACCGGCCAGGAGAGGCCGGGTTATCCCCATAATGAGTTACTTATATTTGAAGCCCATGAAGACAAGGAGTATGGCGCTTTATGAAGGCCCAGGGCCCAAAGGCGGATTAAGGGCTTGTAGGTGTAAACTGCCATATTATATGTAACTTGTAAGATAAGAAAAGAGTAAAGACCGAGCCGGACACGTTTATGAGCCGGCCTCGGGATTCTGTAAACCGCCGGGCGTCAGCCTGTGTATATAAAGGGATGACCCGCGGCGGTTTGGGAGAGACAGACAACAACTCGAGAGCCAGGCATAGCGGATTTGCTCCCTGGTCATCGAAACCCTAGCAATTCCACAACAACTGGATTAGGCCCTTACCTTCACTGCAAGGGGCCGAACTAGTATAAACTCTCTGCGTCCCTTGTCCGCTTTAACACCTTTAAGCTAACCCGTCGCGATGGCTCCACGACTAAGTCCTTTCTCTAGGACATCTGCCGTGACAGGACCACGACAGTTGGCGCCCACCGTGGGGCTATCGCACGATGGTTTCGAGTTCTTAGAGGGCAGCTTCGAAGGACTCAAGGGATACGCTGTGGGCCGGATGACCAAAAGTCGTCGCGGCAAGCTCTACATCGATGACGCAGGCTGGGGCCCCGGGGCCGGTTCAATTGAGTACGGGTACCGGGTCCCCTTCGGCGGCATTCACGTGTTCATTGGCAAGATTGGCGAACCGGGCCCTGAGCCGGACATCTGCACCGACATAGTCGAAACGGCTCAGCATGCGAGATCTTCCCGGGTTAAGCCTGTCATGAAGCGTGCCTTCGTGGGAGTCATCCACGGAGTGGAATCTGAAGATAGATCGGAATATGATGGCGAAACCGCTGTTTATTCCGGAGACGAGTCATCCACTGGAGAGACCGAGTCATTGTACCAGCTGCAGGATGGCCGGTTTGGTGGTTGTTCCGATGGCGACAGTATTCCGGACTCTCTTGATCCGCCAAGCCGGGTTGCGATCTTCATGGCCGGTACACAGTCGGCGCCACAATTCTCGACCGCTGCGGCGATGATCTCCGGTTCAGCAGCGGCGACGGCAGCTGGGGCAGGAGGTCCTGCGCCACCACCGGCTCAGGCTCTGTCCGATTTATTCGACAACTTGGCAGCACTGTTAGCGGCCGAAGTCAGCCCGGTGAATCAGGAGCGGCACAACGCAGAAGTGGCGAAGGTGAAGGATCAGATAGCCCAAGCCAAGGTGGACTTGGCAGCTGAAAACACCAGGATGGCTGCAGAGCGGGCCGAGTTAGATGCACAGGCCTATCGGCTTACGTTGGATCAGAACGCGTCAAATGATGTAATGAGGAGAAGGTACCGATCTCACCTACCTTCGGCTTACGAAGCCAGGAATCTCTTCAATACGCCAGGGGCCGGAACCAGCAACCAGCCAGTGGTAAACCGGGTAGAAGCGCCTGGAACGGGGACGCCGGTTCAGCCACGCGCAATGGATCCGCCTCTTCAGAATATCCCATCCCAGCATGTGTCCACGCCTCCGGGTCATTACTCCAACCCGTTGGATAACATAGTCGCGGCCGCTTCACGATTGGCAGCCCTTCCAGTCGATGGTGAGTCCCCTGTAGTGGTGGAGACGCGACGGGCTAGGGAGCTCCTTCAGACAGCTTTGACTCAGCAACAGGCTTATTCGTACAGTCGCGAGAGGATTCATTCCACCCCCCGCCCAAGCCGGAGTTACAGTAGGCATGTTGCTGAACCGGCTGTGTCTAGCAGTGCCCGCAACCGTAATCCGCCACGAGGCCATAACCCGGCGGGTGGCGGTGTTGATGCTCAGGATGCGGTGGACCGTGCTAGGGCACGTCGAGAGGCTGAGTTAGCAGCACACAACGCGGCCTGTCAGCTTACTCCGGTTCGTCCAACAACTCCGGTGGAACCAGGGGTTACCTCCAGTTCTTTGGGGGTGCCGTGTCTCGTCCCAGCATTACGCAATGTACGGCTGCCCAAGGACTTCAAGGGCCCACGTAAAGTGCCGAATTGCACTGCCGATTTATCCCCCGAGTAGTGGGTGGAGAGTTATGAGATGGCGATGGAGATGCTGGACGTAGATGATGCGGCATGTGCTAAGTACTTCACCATGATGTTGGAAGGGACAGCTCGCACTTGGTTGAAAAACCTACCAGCTAACTCCATTGGGTCATGGGCCGAGCTAAGAGCCCGGTTTATTCAGAATTTCAAAGACACGTGCAAACAGCACATGTCAATTGTGGATTTAGCTGCCTGTGTCCAGGAGGAAGGAGAATCAACAACCCATTGGGTGCGCCGGGTTTCAGAGATTTTGCATTCATCGGACCGCATCAATGCTGATACGGCCGTTTTGACGTTGGAAGGCAATTGCCGGTTTACGCCCCTTAAGTTGAAGCTGGGACGGCTCAAACGCCATTGCAATGACATGGGGACACTTATGGCAGCTCTGGTGAAATATGCCGACTCTGATAGTACAAAGGACCCTGAATCTGATGATGACAAAACAGGAAAGGGAAAGAAGGGTGGCAGCACCAAAGGGCAGCAGCATAACTCGACGGGGCATGGAAACAGCGGTAAGCGTAAAGCGGATAACAGTTTAGATTTTGTAGCTAATACCAACGCGCAGGGTAATGGTCAGCGTCGGAAGGGTAAACCGCCCCCGCGTGGAAGAGAGCCAAGTCCCAATCCGGAGCGCCTGAATTACCTGTTAAACCAGCCCTGCCCAAAGCACGGATCGCGGGATAAGCCGGCCACGCACCTCTGGAAGGATTGTTATATTATGCGAGAGTTCAAAAATTCAGATTTTTTCCGGAATGATAATGGACCGGCTGGCGGTTCAGGCCCCGGGTCTCATGGGCTGGGTTATGGTGGAAGCAGTTCCGGTTCAGGATTCCATGGTAATCAAAGCGGACATGGCAATCAAGGCAATCAAAGCAACCAAGGTGGTTATAATCATCAGGGGAACCAACAGCAGCAGCGGTCGGGTTACCAGAGCAACCCGAAGCAGTTAAACAGTGGACAGTACCATGTCTTCACCACCAGCCTGTGCAAGCGCGATCAGAAGCTTCATAAAAGGGCAGTGAACTCCGTTGAGCCGGCGGTGCCCCGTTACTTACGATGGTCTGAACAGCCCATTGTGTGGAGTCGAGAGGATCATCCACCTCGGGTTGATAATCCGGGTCATCTGGCGTTGGTGGTGGCACCTCAGGTGGGAGGTTACAAGTTCACTAAAGTACTCATGGATGGGGGGAGTAGTATCAATATCCTTTATTATGAAACCTTCCGTCGCATGGGGTTAACAGATAAAAATCTTAAACCGTCCAGCACGGTCTTCCATGGTGTGGTGCCTGGTAAATCGGCGTATCCGGTCGGTAAGATAGCTCTGGAGGTTGCTTTTGGTGATGAGCATGATTCAAGATCAGAAACATTGACCTTTGAAGTGGTGAAAATCAAGAGTCCGTATCATGCCCTGTTTGGGCGGCCGGCTTATGGTAAATTCATGGCGAGGCCCTGTTATGTTTATCTGCAGCTCAAGATGCCGGGTCATAAGGGGGCTATCACGGTACATGGGAGTCGTAAGATCGCTTTGGAATGTGAAGAAGATGATGCGGCTTATGCTGAGTCGGTTTGTGCAACAGAGGAGTTGAAGTTTTACAAAGACAATGTTGATCCGGCAGATATGACTTCCTTGAAGAAGCCAACTACAGAGCATGATCCGGCCTTGAAGTTTAAGTCGGCTAATGAGACTAAGCTGGTTGATTTCGTTCCTGGCGATTCATCCCAGTGGTTCAGCATCAGCGCTACCTTGGATCTGAAATAGGAAAGTGCGCTCATCGAGTTCATCCGTGAGAACCGGGACATCTTTGCGTGGAAGCCTTCTGACATGCCAGGTGTACCGAGGGAACTCGCTGAGCACACTCTTAACGTTGATCCCAAGTTTAAACCGGTCAAGCAGTTTCTCCGCCGGTTCAATAAAGAAAGACACAAGGCTATTGGTGAGGAAGTGGCCAGGCTCTTGGCAGCAGGCTTTATTGTTGAAGTATTTCATCCTGAGTGGTTGGCTAATCCGGTGCTAGTACTTAAGAAGAACGACAGTTGACGCCCACCTTGGGGCTCTGCACGGTGGTGTTGAGTTTTTGAAGGGATCTCTCGTAAGGATCGAGAAGTTTGCAATTTCCGGATGAAGAAGAGCCGGGGGAAGATTAAGGTTACAGTCTGATAACTGCCGCAGGTCACCAAGAAAAGAAGTCCAAGTCGCCGATACCATCGTCTTTTTCTATGGCCTATTCCGCTCCCGGCGCGTTAAGTTTCGATCGGTAACTCGCCAGAATCAAAACGGTTAGAGTTGCCGGTTCGTTTTGGTTCACCAATTGACTGCCAGTGGCAAAAGTCAAAGCTCGAGCGTTTCCTTGAAGATCTATTAAAACTGCCGCTGCTGTTGGTTGGGGATACGAGTTCTGTGTTTGGTAAAACTAGATGAAGCACAATAGTATGATGACCCGGAGAAGGATTTGGTCTTCAACGCCGTAACTCGCCGAGTCCGAGTCAGCCTCGCGCCAAGCTGCCGCAACCGCGGCCGCGCCACGTTAAGTCGTCGTCTGTGTCAACCGCCGTTCCGGACCGGCCTGCTGCCATCACCGCATTGTTGAGCTGCCGAACTCGTCTCCGCCTCCGAGCAGACTCCGTTCTGAGCTGCCGGTCAACTCATAGCTGACTGGGGTGGAAAAGTCAATTGGGCTTTGATAGTATTCCAACTCAGTGCTCACGTGGCAACCAAAGCAAAGGAAAAGCAAACCACAAGTCGTGGCACTTCTTGCGTACCTCGGCCGCGAGTCGCCATCCTGCTCCTCCATCAGTGAGTCGCCGCTCGTCGGGGGCCAGCCCCTGTTCCGCAGTACTGCACGCCCAGCCGCGTCAATCTCAAGCCGGCCCGCCTCGTCTACCGCATGTCGCTGCAGTTCTAAAGCCGCCGCCGTTAGGCTTGGCCCGGTCTCTGTCTTGCCATTGAGCCGCCCTCATCGGAGCGGACGAGCCGGCCGCGTACCCTCATCTCCACAGCCGCGTGCCCGGACCGGGTGGCCGCTCTGGCCGTCTCCGGCGTCCTTCGCGCCGGTTCTACGGCTCCACCTCCGGTTCTGCTGCTCCTCCGCGCCGACTCTGCGGATCCGCATTCTGCCTCTGTCGCTCCAAGCCACTGTCACGGCTGCGCTGGCCCGTCTCGGCCTCGCTTTTGCTTGGATTTGCTCTGAGTTGCTGTCGCCTCTTCTGCTCCGAATCATCCGCGGCCGCCCGCCGCGGCTCCAGGTTGCCATCTATTTACAGAAACCCTAGTTGTAAGCATCTAATTAAAGAACTATATCATTCTAATTACAGAACTATAACACACACAAACCCTAGAACTATAACACACACAAACCCTAGAACTACATTAACCCTAACCCTAACAACAGAAGGGGAATGTGATTGGGGAGGGGAATGGGATTGGGATCTCACTAGACGCCGCCGGAAGATGAAGCAATGTGCTGGCTTCCAACTGGATTTGCCTTCACCGCCGCGGCGAAAGATCTGGCCGCCCGGAATTCCGCCGAGTACTGCGGGTCCTCCTCCTCCTCTTCTTCTGCCGTCGCCTTCGTAGGGTTCGAGCTCCCGCACAACTCACCAGTGGATGGCGGGGCGCCGCCGCCAGCATCGCTTGATTTCGCCGGACTCATGTCTGCGACGAGGGGCGGGGACGGTGCGCTGCTAGGTTCGCACGAGCGGGAACAGGGGAGAAGAAGGGGGAAACGGGGGAAGAAGACGGGGGAAACGGGGGGATAAGAGGAAACAGAACGAACGGCGCGCTAACGCCGTCTAACGGCTGTCCGACCAGCCGACAGTGCCATGTCGGCAAAAAACGGGCCCCACCTGTCATAAACCCACTTATCGGTGCCCGATCCGCCGATCAGTGGTATTTGCAAATTGTTTACGAGAGAGATGGTGTTTTTTGCCAGGAAACTGTAACGTAGTGATTTCTGCTAACCTAGCCCTCAAACTGATGGTTTTCTGCAATTTACTCGAAGATGTGCAGCTGAATTGCTGGGCAGGGTCTCCTTTGGCAGATGTTGGCGCCGTCCGATACCGATGTGTGTCGGGGGTTGCCGGCCGGGCTGCTGCCAAAGGAAATTTGCCCCGGAATTCATCTGCACAAGCACAGACCGGAGAAGAGAAGATGGGTCTCAAGTTGCCTATGTGTGAATGTACATTATATATACTTGGTGTTACATTCTGAATGTTTTATAGTTTGGTCTGTGTACTCTACAGGTCGTCAACATCGGCTGCATCACCATTTACAGATGAAAAATGAGAATCTTGGCAGAAAGAAAAAGGGAGCTACATCTTCTTGGTTATCTATCTCTACACACCATTAGACTATACTATGCAGGTAGCTAAATGTGATGAAACAATATAAGTAGGAATCAGAATAAATATTCCTCTGTTCTGCTACTACTCTTTGTTGCCTACTGCATCTGGGAGTTTGTATCTGGGAGGCCTATCGGCACCTTTCATTGAGTATTCTCTCCATGGACTAGCAGCTGTCATCACTCTGTTCGCTCTCTCTGATGCTTCTTTGTCTTCTGTTTGGTTTTGATTAATCAGACTCAGTAAGACAACCATATAGGAATTGATGGACAGTAAAGAGAACACATTTGTTTCGAGGAAGGTATTGCTATAAGTTATGTTTTTTTAAATGGAATTTTTTGAGGATATGTTATTTGCAACAACATTACCAGTGTTCTGGTATCGCGTGGAGATTCCCAGATATCACTCCAAGGGCTAGTCGCGTCTGAATTACTTTGGTTTATCATTCCTGTTCTGATTCTTTTATGTAAAACACAAATAGGTTTACATACTTGTTTTGGTTCCTTTGTTAACCAATGACACATCTTACGTTCTGGTCAAATATATTGAAAGTGGGAAACCATCATGAAATTCTGAAGGGCATATCCTCATATGGTATTATAAAGATTAACAAAACAGGAAGGGATTATACAAACACTTTTGCTTGTCTCTTTTCCCAACTTGCACTTGCCTGCCAGATAAAAAGCATCTTTAACAAATGTCGTCTTACATTCACCCTCTCTATTCTTCCGGTTTCATTCTTGAGGAGTGAATGTTGTCGAGCAGAAGTCTAGCGAATACAGTCAACTGGGTTGTAAATAGATATATAAGAAAGTTCAGTGCAACAACCTGAACATGTGCCCTACATCATGAAAATGACAATAATACATTCAGTAAAATTATTCCGAATCCGAACATCTTGCAAGAACTTCAATATAGTGGTGGGGATAATTGGCAGGCCACAAACTCCTAATGATAAAATAAAATATCATGGCGGGCATTGTATTCTCACCAACTATCAATGGCATCCTGAATCAACTCCATGCTACCCGCCTAGGAATAGACTCTTGCCCTCCCAAAGTCATCCCCAATTTGAAAGACATTGGGGCACACATTGGCACAAACTTGGCATCACACACGCAAAATAAAAAAAAGTTGCATCCTAAAACGGAGTGAAATGAAAAAAAAAACACCCAATACATGCGTCATCAGGAGAAAAAAACACCACAGTACATTTGGTGACGAACTGCACCGAACACGATGTTTAACAGCAGAAAAAACACTAACACGTGGACCTAGAGATTGATTGGTTTGATGCCAAATATTGACTAGTGTTTGATTGGTTACCATGATTACTTGTCAACCTAACAAGAAGTTATCAATTTTTGGCAACTTTTGATATTGTCAATTGTTGGCTTGCCAAGTTTTGGCCATGCCAAATGTTGGCATCAAACCATTATCCTCCTAATTTCTTGGTGACGATTTTGACTGGTGGGGCCCGCCCATCAGGCTGAGTTGACAAAGAAAACTGCCATGCGGGCATGTTGACTTAGTCTTCTTATTCCTCCTTTTCTCTGGCTGGGGCATTACATCAAGCACCTCACGTGCATCAGAGATAGCAGCACCTAGGGATGTAAATGGTACGGATAATTTCCGCTCCGAATCCGCATCCGCACCTGTTTTTGAGGATATGGTATGCAATTATGTGAATCCACCGGATATGGATGTGGATACGGATTTTGTTCGATCGGATATCCGGCGGATATGGTAACCCTAGTATCCGGCGGATGTGGATTATCCGCTATTTTTTGCGGATTATCCGAGGTATGCAAATCGGATTATATCCGATAAAATAAGCCCAAACGACCGGTCTATATGTATGCCCATTTAGGTTAGTGACTGTTGATTTGCAGTCACCCCCATATACTCTACCATAATCGTACGCAATCACCGCATGCAAAATTGGTAGCATAGCGGCGATAGTGCATACATATCCTTCTCTCCATCGCCATCTTACATTGTTGCTTCTCCCCGGCCGCCGATTGCATCTTTGATCTCTCTGATAGTCTTGCGGTTCAACGATGGTCAAAGATGCCCGTGGCCAATCAGTTCGTCCCAACAACGGAGGTAAGTGAATTCATAGATGTACAGAGTCCTACGCAAGTTTAGAGCACCGATGATCTATGATCATGTCCGGCTGTCAGTGGACGCCGTGAGCATCCGCACACCCGCACCACGAGTCCACGACACCAGGCACGCCAACGTCATAGAGCCTCGACGGGCGTGGCCGACGCTTCTTACGGCCATGATCGGCAACCCGGATACGACGATGGGCAGCGTCCGCCCGTGCGCCGCACGCATGTCGGGACGACGGCCGCCATGGATCCGACGTGGGTTTGCGTCGGCGCGGCCGTAAAATCCGATAGGAACGCAACTACTAGCACGTACGCACGTACTCCTCTAAACTCACCATATTGAAAGCAACGAATCTAGTAGCTAGCTCTAGAAATCAATTCAACCGCTTGCTTGCTTGGGCCTTGGGTTAGCTTCTTGCACTTACACGTCTTGCTGAATCGATGTAACTATGGTCAGACCGCCAGTATCTCTCGTCTCTGTCTGTTTTATTTGGACTCACACACATGATGTGTTTCAGAAAGATCGTTTGCTTCAGAGTTTCAGAGAAAAAAAGAGGAGACAGATATAGACAGTAGTATTTGGTTCCGGGCAACACATGCCCTTTTCTTCTTCAATTTTGAGTTAGCCTTTTCTGTACAACAAAGTCCCGAACATTTATACAAGATCCAGTCCCAACACAACCTGACTTAAACGCTGAACCGACGCACCCAGCTGGTTCAACTCAGCATGATAGAAAAACATTCTGGCACATGTGTAAGTTGGCTTCAGTTGCAGGCAAACTTAAACACTGAATTTATGATGTTTAATGTCTTACTTGCTGCAGCTTCTAATATATTAATACCTTTGATAAGTAAAAAGTGACTGATGACTTATGTATTGTTATTCTTTTTAGATTCTCTGATAAAGATATCGGGGAAAAGATCTACATCTGCCAGAACAAGTGCAAATGCAGTCCAAAGTATGGTTGTATCACCCCCTGCTCGAAGTCAAATGAAGAGCCTTTGAATTTGGGCAGTGACAATCAAGTTGCAAATGAAGTGATTGATCTGGAGGGTGAGAATCAGGATGCAATAGTAGATGAGCCTGCAAGAAAGAAACCGAAGAAGACCACATCTGAATGTTGGAACCATTTTGATAAAACTTTCAAGACGGTGGTGACAAATGGACAAAAAATTAAGGAAGCAAGGGCCAAATGCAAGTACTGCACTTACGAAGCAAAGAGAAATAGCAAGAATGGGACATCAATCTTCTTGAACCATATTAAGACAATAAGATGCATAGAGAAATAGCAAGTATGTCTGATTACCTCTTGATCATTACTGGTATTTTATTTATGTAAAGCGACAACAATTTTTTTCATAAATTTTCGTTCTGCTTGTACATAGGACAATCAAGGAATGGATATTGAATAAGTGGCTGATCAACTACATCAGGAGCAAGTAATTTAGGTATGCAGTTATACCAGTAATTCACTAATAGATTAATTTTACTAATATATGGCCTACTTGTTCCTTGAATATGTGCGTTGCTAGTTACCGACAGATTTTACTAATATAATTTAATTATTCATGTATCATCTCATGCTAGTTTTTGTTGCACGTGAGAAAGCGAACAAGATATAAAAGCCATAAGCCCATAAGTACATGCATGTTGTGTGCATACATCAATACATGTATATAGTACGTGCATATAATATGTGATGCCTCATGTTTCCCTTCTCTCTATATATACACACACTAAAAATTTGCATATTAAATCATGTGGATGCATACACCTCACTAACTCAGAATTAAGGTGTGTGTGTTCGAACTACTTAGTTCACCAAAACTAATATAAATTATTTCTTTGATTGTCAAGTGCGGCATCTAAATATCTTATATCATTCTCATAGGATGTTGCAAGTGGACTGGAAGAAACACCACGTTGAAGAGAAGTCAAGGACATGTTATGGGCTTCTACTTGATCGACTACTTGCCTTTTATAATAAATAAAAACTTAATAGAACTTTGAATTAAGTATTTCTGAAGTACGATCTTTGTCTTGAACGTGTGTAATGTTATCCCCATTTTACCGGTACTATTTATTGTTGCGATATTGGTGCGAGTTATGACTTTTAAAAGCTTGGCCACTCTCTAGTGTAATGTGGTTGGATAAAAACATGTTTTCATATTGTTTGCAAAGTAGAAATAAGTTCATGTTTCCTTGCACATATCACACGATTTTTTGTCCATTTCCGGTCCGAGTCCGTTCCGAATTCGCTCTGAATCCGTAGTCCAATATAATCCGCATTCGAATCCGCATCCAATCAATATCCGCTCCGCTCCGAATCCGACAAAGAAATATGATAAAGGCATTATCCGATCCGATCCGATCCGTTTACATCCCTAGCAGCACCAGCCTCGCTCTCGTGCCGGACCCGATTGCTCCGGCGAGTCCATGACGCCGCGTCCGTCCCTCTGCGTCATCAACTCCATGCATCCACCTGAGCAGCAAGAACTAAGGCCAGATACTCTGAGGGTGTGCACATCCATAAGTCCATGGCTCCAGGCATGGATGCATACATGCATGGCTTGGCCATCCGCTACGGACCCAGCTGCATCGCCACGTGTGTGATCCAAGCACTCCGACACCGGCGAGCGACCAGGATGCAATGAGAAGCATTGGAATCTTGTTCCATCACAAGTCAAAGCATTCGGTGCAAGCATGCTTCAAGGAGTGAAGCACATCCTGGTAACATGGGATAGACTTGAGGCTAAAGATGGGATATCCCTAAAGATGTCATGGAGGTGGAGTCTTTTTTCCCAATGCCGCTCATACATAAGCATGATTGTGTCAAAATAGCAATTGCGATAGGGGTTTTTCTCACTTCAAGACATGAAGCTCGGGCAAACAGATGGAGAGACCGTCTGCATATTTGTTTATGTGGGTCGTGTCACCACTCACAGCTCTAGTATATAAACAGGACAAAGGTATATATGATGGTAGGACTAGTAGTAGTTGCAGCTTTAGTGATTGCATCAAAAAAATTGAGGGCAAAAAAGACATTGTATTTACTTTTTCAAGTACAGTGATTGGCACATGTACCATGCTCATACCCACGAGAATAAAACACACCCACCGACGTTTTCCACTGTCTGTCGTATTTACAAAAGAGTAATGCTACGCCTACAGACTAAATCATTACTCCTCTAAAGAATACTAAAGTACCCGCCTCCTGGGGCTTCGTGGGTGAGAGTGCCCTCCGCGCCGTCCGTTCCCAGGTGGCATGCTGCGGGGGTCTCTCCGAGTTGATACCAGCAACTTGGTATGTCCCTGAAGATGTCATGGAGGTGGAGTCTTTTTTCCCAATGCCGCTCATACATAAGCATGGTTGTGTCAATATAGCAATTGCGACAGGTTTTTTTCTCACTTCAAGACATGAAGCTTGGGCAAACAGATGGAGAGACGGTCTGCATATTTGTTTTTGTGGGTCATGTCACCACTCACGGTTCTAGTATATAAACAAGACAAAGGTATATATGATGGTAGGACTAGTAGTAGTTGCAGCTTTACTGATTGCATCAAAAAAATTGAGGGCAAAAAGCCATTGTAATTACTTTTTCAAGTACAGTGATTGGCACATGTACCATGCTCATACCCACCAGGATAAAACACACCCACCGACTATTCCCGCCGTTATCTACGAAAGAGTTATGCTACACCTATAAAGTAAATCATTACTCCCATAAAGAATGTTAGAGTATCTGGGAACTTCATGGGCGAGAGTGCCCTCAGTACCGTCCGTTCCCAGGTGGCATGCCGTGAGGGCCTCTCGGGGTTTCTCTGCGGCGTTCGATTTTCCTGGACAGGGCACGCCCGGGAGACCCGCCTCGAAGGTCCATGACAGATGTATCGCGAGCACGCGCGGGTCAACCATCGTGTGGGTTTTTCAGCGCACCCGCGTGTGAGGTCCCGTGCATGATGGGCCAGTCGGACCCGCCTATTGGCGTCTTCGGCAACGCCAGGCTAGTTCAGCCGCGACAAGTGGGGCGTGCAACGTGCCACCCTCGTGTGTTGCCCCGCACACGCAGGGGGGCACGGTCTTTTCCTTAAGACGGTTGTGTGGTCTTGTAAGTTCACTGGTTTATGCCGCAAGCTAGGCGCTGCCCACACTGGGCTTTCTCTCGCTTCACTCTACTCCTGTCGGCGGCAAACGCAACCACAAGGCAGACATTCTCAGGTGCAACGGCGGGTAGTTGCCGGCCCACCAGGGATGGAACAAGTCATCACCATGGAGGTCGGCATGGCGCCAACATGGCATGTCACTGATGATGAAATATTACTGTTGGCTTCGGACACGTGGCACGCCATCAGTATTTGTATTACGAGTGGTGTGGGCTGCCAACGCCACCACTGTTTTTTTATCAATGGCGCCATATTGGTGGCGTGGGGTGTCCACGCCACCAAGGCATTTTTTGCCACACCACCACTGGGCTTTTCTGTACTAGTGTCATAGAGTGCAAACTGAACATAACTCAGATGGTTATGTTCCTTGTGGTCGAATCAACCCATCAGGGTTCAAGTCTTAGACTTGACACTCGTGGTCTCACTATTCTGGATTTATTTCAAACCTTTCGGCGATGTGCGTTTAGTGGGGGGGGAGAAGTTCCTGTCAACTATGAAGGCATCTTTGACGACTTCGTCAATCTCAAGATGTTGTTCCATCTCGGTATTTGAGAGTTGCTCAAAGGAATAGGGTCTGCGTACGTGCTTTCATAGAGTTGAGTGTATGTGCATGTTTGGGAGCATCTACGTGTTACGTACCCGATCTAAGCTGATTCAGTTATCTCTCTCACGATACAAATCTGAAGAAGTTTGGGGCGAAGACAGGAAGAATAGAGGGGGAGGCCAGGAGGAAGGAAGAGTGGGAAGGGAAAAGAGCCTTTCAATCTTTACATTACCGTAACCCCACACAGATAGCTCCCAGGAGAGAGGTCCTATGTGACGCTTTCTGCGTCAAACTGCTGCGCTATCGCACAGACGCAGTCCTTGGCGGGCTTTCTGGGCCGCGCGGGGGCGTTTCCTTTGAACGCGCCGTGAAAAAACAACAAAAAAGAGTGCCGTGGTGGGAATCAAACCCACGACCAGCGCCAAAGAAGACCGCCGAGCTAACCAGTGCGACAAGCTAACTGAAGTGGAATATTTGCAACTTAACATTTCAAAGAAGCGGATCGCAACGGAAAAGTTGAAAGAAAAAATTCCCAGAAACGTGTGTGGGGCTTCGAACACAAGACCTCGAGTGAGTGAACCACGTGGCTAGACACTGTGTTCATAAATATGTTTTGCTTAAAATGCCAACTCAGTTAATATAAACTATAGGCGGCGAAAAAAGTAATTTTTTTAAATTTCGAACATGGTTTTCTTTTTCATAAAAGTAAATCTATTTAGAAAAACGAAC
This sequence comes from Thinopyrum elongatum, assembly GCA_011799875.1. Lineage (NCBI taxonomy): Eukaryota > Viridiplantae > Streptophyta > Magnoliopsida > Poales > Poaceae > Thinopyrum > Thinopyrum elongatum. The sequence continues at coordinate 448,141,503 of CM022297.1, read as the reverse complement.
ATTTTAAAATTTTGATAATAAACTTTTAAAAATACGAACATTTTTTGCGAAACCTAACAGTTTTCTAAAACATGAACAATTTTTAAACAAATTGAATATTTTTTGACACTGTGATTTTTTTAAAAAGAAACATTTTCTAAAATTCCTAAACAATTTTTGAAACACGGACATTTTTCTGAAATTGTGAACAAACTTTGGAAGTGTGAACATATTTTGACATTCCTGTACATTTTCTGAAACATGAACATCTTATGAATGAAATTCTAAACAGATTTTCTAAAAGAGAACATTTATTGAAATTCCTAAACATTTTCTGAAAACATGAACATAACAAAATTTGAAAATGAGAACATTTATTTGAAATTACTGAGCATTTTTCAGAACAAAAACATTTTTTGAAATTGTGAACAAATTTTGAAAACAAGCACATTTTATGAAATTTCTAAAGAACTTTTTTGAAGACAAAGATTTTTTGAAATTCTGAACAATGTTCGGTCTTTTGAAATTCTGCGTGGTGCGCCATTAGTATAGCCTACCGTGCGCCATTAGTATGCCTCCCAGGGGGCCATATGTACCCATGTGCTTTGGCATACTAATGGCGCACTAGTGGTTGAAGCGCCATTAGTGTCATTTTTGCAGTGCGCCATTAGTGTGATGAGTGGTGCGCCACTAGTATGAATATTAGGGATTATTTTTTTTCTTTTCTGATATTTTCACAGGTTACAAAATATATTATTGGACAGAATATAGACAGCACCACACAGCAACAGCAGATTCATCGAATACAATAGAAGATTAGTCTCCGAATACAATTCATCATATTAGTCTTCGAATTCAAAAGACCGAACAAAGATAGAACATTACAAGTCTCGAGACCGCGAGTAGCGAGTTTGTCTTCACATTACAAGTCGATATCGATCATCTAAACTACCATCACATAGAAGAGAGATGCGGTCATCACGATGAGCATCATCGCGATGAAACTGGTCTTCATCCGGTTCCTCCCCCGCTCCCTCCTCTCTCCCGCTAGATAGCGCGCGTATCTAGCTTCCGCCTCCGCCCTAGTGGTGTACCCTTTGTAACTGTTACCGCTGAAACGGTGAACCTGTCTCAGACACTCCTCCCAGTCGTCGTAGACTCCGGGAACCTTACCCTTGTACACGACATACGACGGCATCTCTATGCACTAGCCAAACAAAACGTTAGTAGCAATTCACAGACAATACATAAGCAATATATAAGTATGCAAAAAAAGGATCGGAAGAGAAAAGCAAGACATTAATAGCACGATTCATGGCCCTACTAATAAATAGCATCGATTACATATAAGTTGAACGACTGTCCAAACCAAAGAGGCATACAAGTTCATTAAAGTTTAATTACAACATGAGCTAATCGATATTTCAGAACTACATAGCATCACTACTTTCGACTCGACTCAGGGACCGGAGCGTGGATGAAGCCGCCGTCTGTTGTGATGGTCATGAAATCGCGGGCGTCGTCAGCCTGCATTTGTAGCGTTGTTTCTATCTCACTGTTGGACGGTTGATATCTGAGGTAGAACTGCCCCGAGGTACGAAGGACATCTTGATGGATGATTTCCGCAAACTCCGACTGGATGCGAAAGAATTCTTGTCTGATGTCCGCGTCCTGGATTGCCAACAAGCGTGCGGCCCAATCTTTGAGATTATTTGGTAGCAGAAGGTGATTATGGTCCCGTACGATCGCCCGCATGTGATGGAGGGCGTAGTAGGCATCCTTCTGACCGCCAGGCGGCTGCTTGACGCAGGGGAACGTCGTATTGTGGGTGAACACGTGCTTGCCGTACCTACGAATTGGCCTGCTGAAGGTGCCTCCAGATCTGGCGTAGCCGGGGAGAACATCATCAAGAACTTTCTTGATATTTGTGTAGTCTTTCTTTGACTGACGGTCCGAGTCGAAATACGTGGCCATGGAATATTTCGGGCTTAAGAGGATGAGTGTGCAATGTGTGTCACTGCACAAAACACGGAATGTTAGAAAAAAAAAAGAACGATCGAAATCTAAGAAATCATATGTTACGGGGTGGTGAGGGGATGACTTACTCGGGAAAGTAAGGCACGAGGAAGTTATCCTTATCTGGGTTTGCCATAATGACGCCTTCGAGGTATGAACTCACGACTTGCCGGTCCCCAGCGCTGCCCAAGATCTTGGCACGCATGTAGAAGGGGTCGACTATCACGATGTCTGGGGTCTTGTCTCTAATGATCCGCATCTCCATACTCAGCGAAAATAGCCGAACGAAGGTGTAGTGCAGCGGATGAAGGTTAAACATAGCGAAGATGTCATCAAACCGCAGGACGATCATACCCCCGATGGTGCTATCCACAAAGCCCTTGCCCTCTGGCACCTTGGCCACGAAAACCGGGTATGCCACATCATTCTCTCGGAGACGCCGCTTCTCCAAAGAAAGAACACTGTCATGCAGACTCCGCATAGCACCGGTTGCAGCATTGAGCAGATTAGTCGGTAGCATCGGCCTTCCCGCCACATGCACCCTCCTCGAGATATCCTTAGGTGAAGGTGGCCCGTCCTGAGCACGGATCGTACTCGGTGCCGGCTGGCTCGCACCCTTGTTGGTTTTTCTTTTCCGTCCCTTCTTCTGCTGTAATGGGATCGAGTTCTGCTCAGAGACCGCCTTCTTGAGTGTGTTGGGGCTGATAATATTTCGCACCTCGGCTATCTGAGGCTCGGTGAAGGCGGCAGCTGGAGGCGTCTCCTGAGAACTGAATGCCAGACGACGCCTGTTGCAATTGTGTTTCTCCGCGGTACCAGCTAGATCGCGATCGTCTTTTGCAGGGTTGGGTTCTTGAGAAGGAGGCCCCAAGAATTCGTCATCGCACCCATGTTCGTTGAAGTACTTATCGACGTTGGTAAATGTACCGTCGTCGTCGTCGTCCGGATCCTGTGCCATATGCATGCCCGGATCCTGTGCCATATGCATGTCTGGCATGTCCGGTAGCGTTGCGGGGGTCTTGCCATGGCTTGGCGCCGGCACGACTAGCGGTGTTGTCTGTGGGGTGGTGTCCCCCGCCCCCAAACAAATCTGGCTCTTCGGTCAAAGCATGGGCCAGCTTATGCAGGCGCTAAGGGTCATCACATCATCTTCGTCGGCCCCATGGGGTTGATACGGAGGTAATATGTCGTCGAAGCCCGGCAGCACCCGAACCAGTTGAACCCTATAAACGGTGGGTGGCATCTGATTACCGTGGAACACGCGGCTGCCCGGTTGAACGATTCTGCCCTTGGCGACATCGACCAACTCGTCGTTCACGAAGTGCAGGAGAGTGCACGGAACGTCGGCGGCGCCCTGCGAAAACATGTAGGGCATCAGGGATGCCCAGTCAAAGGCAAGGAGATGAAGTCATCGGCCGAGAGGCTTAATTAGTTACCGTGATGGCGTCGAGCTCGGCTAATGTCGAGGCACCGCCAACGGCGGGCGTGCAATTGACGGAGGGGCCGCTTGCTGCCGAGGTGCCGGTCGGCGTATTCTTCCCACACCCGGGTACATTAAGCTGCAATGCCGGCGCCGCCGCGGGAGACACCAATGCCGCCTCCGCCGGAGACACCAATGGCGCCGCCGGCGAGTTGCGCGAGTTGCTGCCCGTGAAGCTGGGAATCGGGGCGGCCCCTGTTGGCCGCCCGCCACCCACGCCTGCAGCCCAGAAACCAAGGTAGGTATAATGGCGGTGATCGTCGCTCCCAGTTGGTCTCGCGCTTGCTCTTCGACCATCTCCGGAATCCGCGCCACTTGTGCCTTGAGTTGTTGAACCTCGCGCTGCTGGCTTTCCGAGCTGGTCTTTCTCTCCTTTCGCCCAGCGGTATAGTATTCCGACCATTTCGTGGACAAGCCTTTGCCGGCCACACGACCAGCTGACGACGGCTTACTGAGCTTATCCTTGTTTTTCATTATGTTCAACGCCCTATTTAAAGGGGTGTCGAAAGGGGAGCCCTGAGACGACCCCGCGCTACTGCTTTCAGTGTCCTGCGGAAGGAACGTGAACCATTTAGAAATTTGGTTTCATTAATTAGAATGCAACCATATGGAGCTAATTACGCGGGGGTGTATTCCTTACCAGAACACGCTCAAGCGCCTTGATCTTCGCATCCGTGGTAAGCTCCTTTGTTACTGGGTCCACCTTGTACCGGGCCCTGACATAGTTCCTGGTCTGCTTGTCACGGTATTTCTCGAAGCGGGGCGGTAGGCCTTGCTAGGCACGCTCCGCGTCCTCCTTGTCCCATATAGGTTCCGCCACTCTGTAACCGCCGGGACCGAGTTGGTGGACCCCTAAGTTCAAGTCCCGCATATCTTTCCCCCACTGACTTGATTCCACGGTTGCGTTGCTCTCGCACTTGATCTTGAACTCCTTGTAGTCATCTTCGCTGATCGAAGGATTTTTCTCCTTGATCTTCTCATAACTATCACCTTTGTCAATCATTCTCTTCACCGCGCTTCTCCAAGTAGACAGGGCCGTGCTCATCTTCGTGAGGGCGGCATTGTTCACTTTATTCCCTAAGAGGCGTGTGTTTGCAAAGTCAGCGGGGAACTTGTATCGTTCGTGCAGCTTCGTGAAGAGGAGGTTGCGCAAATTCCCTCGGTCCTTATGCCTTAGGTTCTCGGTGTTGATCGAGACGGTGCTCCGGAGAATGCACCCGAGCTGAACCGAGTACCCCTTGACTAATTCTTTGGGCGCCGTTGGATGCCCCTCGGAGGACACTTCAGTAAATTCCTCCTTGACGGTGCCGAGCATGTTCGGGCGCCGGTCCTTCCGTTGCCTCTTCGGTTGGCTGCCATCTGTGCGTGCGCTGCCATCATCAGTGGTGGCATCCTCGGCGGCACCATCAGTGGTGTCATCCCCGACGCCACTAGGGGTTGTGTAGTCAGGATCGGTGTCTTCCGCGGCGTCCTCATAGCGGTGAGGTTCTTCCTCCATCTCCTGGGACAGCTCCCAGAATGCCTTGCCGCCCGAACCGCCGGCCTCATCGTTGTGGGCCATGTTCGCTCTAAATAGGAAAAAAGTTTGGTCAAAAAGTTGGTTATTGTCAAGGAACAAGATCATGGTCTCATCATTTAGGGTTTGTCGACACCGAGGCATCCTAAAAGCTAAGCTTTTATCATTTAGGGTTTGTCGACGCCGAGGCACCCTAAAAGCCTAAGCTTTCATCATTTAGGTTTTTATCGACACCGAGGCACCCTAAAAGCCAAGGTTTTATCATTTAGGGTTTGTCGACGCTGAGGCACCCTAAATGCTAAGTTAAGTTTTCATCATTTAGGGTTTATCAATGCCGAGGCACCCTAGGTTGACTGATATATATGGGTATCTTCTAATAATATACCCTATCAAGAAAAGGGAAGGAGAATTCTAAGTTGGGCCTAATCACTTGGCTCTATTGCCACCTATGGTTTAATGCAGCAAGAATAAAGGGGCAGTTGATCCTACTTAATTAAGTACTAAGATACCCCAGCCCATGCATTAGTCGCAAGTACCCCATATGTCCTATTTTTAGCAAAGTCATGCTAAAATTCACGGAAAATTTTAGCATGACCTTTGCTGAAAATAGGACATATGGAGTACCCGAATTTGCCGGAACGGAAGTTAATCGACATTCCGGCAAACTCAAGGGCCTCTCAGGGTACCTGCAAAATCATTATCCCCGCGTAATGAAGCCGCCAATGGGTCATTTCAGAAGATCACAAGTAGCATCATCACAAGTACAACATCATCACAAGTACAGCAGCAGCAGCAGTGAATACAGGCATAACAGCAGCAGCAGCAGGTTTATTCTTCTTCTTCATAAACACTAATTGTCTAATTGAGCAATACAGTGACAGTGTGAACAAATAAAAACACAAACTACACCTACATATTTGGGTACCTCTATGGTAGTAACATGCCATGCTCTGCCTAGAGCTACTGCAGCACGATGAAGTATGCACACAGAATGTGGGGAACCTTATCATCAAAGCTATTCACAAGGAAGAACACACTGCCCCTTTATTCTTGAACTGAACGAGTACACCCATCAGACCGCCCTGAAACACATGGATGGGTCGTCAGCATCACCGTCGCCATTCGTACGGTTGGTAATGGGAGAGAGGGCGGTACATCCCATCAGCCATCTTTCCACTGCTTGCAACCACATGTGTTGCCGCTGACCGCCCCCCTTGTGTGTGTGTGTGTGTGTGCGTGTGTGTCTGTGTGTGTGTGTGTGTGTGTGTGTTTATGGACATTTCCAGCAAGTTTTTTCTTTTTTGAGTTGGAGACAGATTTACATAATTCCACCTACCAACGAGCACACCACATACGGTCGCTGGCTATAAAAATGCTGGGATGAATGGTACCTGTGGGCACATTGGCCCGATCAAAATTCAAGGTCAATGAGTCTTTTAGGTCGGTTCCATATGGGAAGGTTAGCCAGTCAGTACCGACCGCCCTATCGGGGCGAGCGTGTCGACCCAGATTTGCTTGTCTAGGTCTACAATATGTCATCACAATAGCAAATGCCTTTACAAGGTTGTTAGTTTGTGCTTATAGAAAACTTCAAAGCATTGAGCCATGAATGTTTCAGTTCTATACTTGCAAACATGCCAACTTTTATGATGTTAATGGGTTCATTTAAGACATTGAAATGGAGTTGTACATACGCCTTTTCTCGTGATCTCGTTGAATGAATAAATTCGAGATATTCAAATTTGCCACTACAAAATTTCTGATGCTAAATGATGATGTTCAAAATGCAATTTCTGAATGTTGTACAGAGAACTGCACTCCAGAAATGAAGGAGGGGGTGAGGGAGCGAGGAGGAAGGAGTGGTGGCTACCTGCCTATGGAGTGGTCGCCGGCGTTGCTCCTGGGATGGGGGTCCTGGACCGGCGGTGGAGACGGGCTCTGCTGCAGAGGAGGGGGCGCACGGTGAGAGAGAGAGAGGGAGGGAGAGAGAGAGGGAGGGGAGGAGCGGGAGGCTTACCGGAGCGGAGGGGGTCGTCGGAGACGAGCAGGTAGGGGGCGGCGCGGCGGGCGGTCGCGGGAGAGGCGCTCGATCTGCTGCAGAGGAGGGGCGCGCACGATGAGAGAGAGAGAGAGGGAGGGAGGGAGAGGGAGGCCACCGGAGCGGAGGGGGTCACCGGAGGGCGGCGCGGCGGGGCGGTCGTGGGAGAGGTGGGGATGGGAGTGCGGCGGCGGCGGCGGTGGTTTTGCGCGAGAGGAGCGAGATGTGTGTGCAGTGGTGGGGTTAGGTAGGCCGCGGCTATAGCAATGGCGCACCCCCTGGCGGTGCGCCATTAGAATGTTTTTTTTTATAGCAATGGCGCACCACCGGGACGGTGCGCCATAAGTAATCTTTTTTTTAGATAGCAATGGCGCACCAGCCAGGGGTGCGCCATAAGTAAATTTTTTTATTTTTTTGTTGCATCTAATAATTTTTTAGAAAATGAATATGAATATGAAACAGTAATAAATTTTTATAAAAACAGTAATAATTTTTAGTTGCATTCATTTGTGACGGTGGAGCGGGGGAGGGTGCGGGGGTCGTCGGCGGTGGTGGAGTGGGGGAGGGTGCGGGGGGTGCTCGGCGGCGAGTTCAAAAAGTGCCCATGAAATTTAAAAATATTCATGAGTTCAAAAAGTGCCCATGAAATACAATCGAGAAATGAAGGCTACAATTTAAATACAATCGATCTTAGCTAGCTAGCTATCTGTTCACAATCTTCTTGCCCTTCTTTTTCACAAATGGAGTTCTTCTGTGGAACGGACGTAATTTAGGTAGGGTGGTCCTGCTTCTTCTTGTGGTGTATGCTACTACTTCATCGTCGTCGTCATGTTCCATCTTCGGGTCGCCGTACTTGTCGAAGTCTTGCTCATTGGCGACTCCATCCATTCCGATGATCTTCCTTTTGCCTCTCCTCACAACAACACGACTGGGCTTTGACGGGTCGGTAATGAAGAAGCATTGGTCCACTTGGGAAGCCAGTACCCATGGCTCATTTTTCGCGGTGACGTTTGCGCCCGCGGTCTTGGATTTGGCTTCGGGTATAACCATGGTGGTGAAATACCGGTCTTCTTTTAGGACGCTCTTGGCCCATCTGACACGGAACATCGGGACCTTCTCTCCAGCGTAGCTCAGCTCCCAGATCTCCTCGATCCTTCTGTAGTATCTGTCCTTGTCGTTACCGGTGTAGGATTCCATCGTTACCCCGGAGTTCTGATAACCATCGCTCTTCATGTCCTTGTCCTCGGTGTAGAATGTGTAGCCGTTGATATCGTACGCCTCATAGGTCATCAGGTTGTGCTTGGCGCCCTGTGACAAGGCGAATATGAGTTGTTCTTCCGCGGAAGAATCCTCATGTAAAGGGTACGACAGAAGCTTCTGCTTGAACCAACGCATGAAACATGAGTTGTGCTCTTTGATTATATCTCCGCCGTCCTCTGTTGGCCTCGGTCATTGTACGTCTTCTCAATAAAGGTTTTGTGCTCTACCACCCAAGGATCGACCACGTCTATGTGTTGTAGCGCGACTAGGTTTGCTCTTTCAAAGTCGGCGAGTCGACCCTCGAAGTCGACATGCATTTCGCGGCGACCCTCGCGGTGACCCCATCCAGCGAGCCTGCCGAGGTGCCTGTTGATGGGCAGACCAACGGGGTTCTCGATGCCTAGATAATTCATGCAGTAGGAGATGCACTCTTCGGTCAGAAAGCCCCTGGCTATGCTTCCCTCTGGACGTGACATGTTGCGAACGTATCCTTTGATTACACCATTCATCCTTTCAAACGGCATCATGCTGTGCAGGAACATCGGCCCGAGTTGGATGATATCCTCCATGATATGGACGAGAAGATGCACCATAACGTCGAAGAATGCGGGCGGGAAGTACATCTCAAGCTCGCATAGTATCACCACGATCTCTTCCTGTAGCCTTCTGAGTTGCCTCACGCCAACCGACTTCCGAGAGATGACGTCGAAAAAGTTGCATAGGCCAAATAGCGTTTCACGGACGTGCGCGTCCATGATCCCACGGATTGCAACTGGAAGTATCTGCGTCATCAGCACGTGACAGTCGTGAGACTTCATCCCGCTGAACTTCTGCTTCGCTGGGTCTAGGTATCTGCTTATCTTCCCCGCGTAACCGTAAGGAAGTTTTACTCCTACGAGGACAGGTGAAAAACTGCTCGATCTCCTCCTGACTTAGAGTGAAGCACGCGGGAGGGTAGTCATTTCCGGTCTTCTTGGCCTTTTTGCCTTTGCGACGACTTTCCGTGTCCTGCTTCGCCTCATCATCATCATCATCATCATTAGCGTGAAGCTCCTCCCTGATGCCCATTGATTTCAAGTCTGCCCTTGCTTTTGGCCCATCTTTGGTCCTCTCTGGCATGTTGAGCAGGGTACCAAGCAGACCCTCGCACACGTTCTTCGTGATATGCATGACATCAAGGCTGTGAGGCACACGGTGGATCTTCCAGTACGGCAAGTCCCAGAAAACAGACCTCGTTTTCCATACCTTCAGCAGCGGCTCTGGCGCCTTTCGCTTCTTTCCCGGCTCTGGCGCCTTTTGCTTCTTTCCCGGCAGTGGGCAATCTTTCCAATTTTTCAACAGCTCGTCTATTTCCTCGCCGCTCCTTGTACGCGGGCGTCTTCGGGGTTCGGTTTCACCATCGAACAGATCCTTGCGTTTTCTCCATGGGTCATCGTCGCGAAGCCACCTTCGATGTCCCATGAACACGGTTTTCGAAGACCCAGGATCTCTATCTAGCTAGCGATACGTTGTGTCATCCATGCACCTGACGCATCCAGAAAATCCGTGGACCACCTGCCCCGCGAGATATCCGTAACCGAGATAGTCGTGCACCGTCGTGAGCAGTGCGGCTCTCATAGGGAAATAATCTTTCTCTGCGGCGTCCCACGTATTGGCTGGCGTTTTCCACAGCATGTCTAGCTCCTCTTTCAGCAGCCCCAGATACAGATTGATGTCGTTCCCTGGTTGTTTCAGCCCTTCAATTAGCATACTCATGTGAATGTACTTCCTCTTCATGCACTTCCAAGGGGGAAGGTTGTACATCCACACAAACACAGGCCAGGTGCTATGTGTGCTTCTCTGGCTGCCAAACGGATTGACTCCATCGGTGCTCGCGCCCAGCACGTTGTCCCTTGGATCGTCCCCAAATTCTGGGTGTTCGAAGTTCAACGCTTGCCACTGGCTCGCATCCTTAGGGTGACTCAGCATCTTGTCTTTTTTATTTATCTCCGGATCATTTCTGTCATCTTCTCGCTTCTTCTCCTCCCTATCCGCGTGCCAACACAGGAGCTTTGCTGCCTTAGGGTCCGCAAAATACCGCTGCAGACGAGGAGTGATCGGAAAGTACCACACCACTTTTCGAGGAGCTTTCTTCCTCTTCTTGTATCGAGTGACGCCGCACACCAGACATATGGTAGACTCCGCGTGCTCGTCCCGATAAATGATGCAATTGTTCATGCACACATGGTATTTCACGTGCGGTAAATCCAGAGGACACACGATTTTCTTCGCCTCCTCGAAACTGGTCGGGCACTTGTTCCCCTTGGGAAGACGTTCGTGCCAGAATGACATGTTCTCGTCGAAGCATGCGTCGGTCATTTTGTGTTTTACCTTCATCTCCAGAGCCATGAGCGTTACTTTCAGGCGGGTATCCTCGGGCCTGCATCCTTCATACAATGGAGTAACCGCGTCTATCTCCAGTTGATCCAGCTTAGCTTTCTCTCGGGCGGCAGCTCTTGCGTTATCCGTCTGCTTGAGAAGCAGCTCTTGAATATGAGGGTCCTGCACCCAGCCCATCGATGGTCCATCGTCGTCTGCTCCGGCATCTTCATCTTCATGATCATGCCCTTCGTCTTGATCTTCCTCATCATCATGTCCGGCATCTTCTACATGATGACTGTGTACAGCATCACCGTTGTGATCATGTCCTGGAGATTCTTCGTCTTCTCGCCCGCCCTCGCCGCGGTGGTTGTCTTGCTGCCCTTCCTCATTTCTTGCCCGGCCCCCATGGACGACTTCATAGTCATCTTCATCACCTTGCCACCGATATCCATCCATGAAACCATGCAAGAGCAGGTGGTCCCGCACCTGCCCGGAATCCGGGTCCGCAATAAGGCTCTTCAGCTTGCATCTTCGACACGGACATCTTATCTCCGTCTCGTTCTTTTGAAGCATCTCGGCCTTCGCGGAGCTCAAAAACCTATTCACGATGCCTTCGGTCATCGTGCGGACCATGGTCGCCTGCGGGGTAGAGCAAAACGATATTTTAGAACCAAGAAAAAATTTGGCATGACTTTCCCTAAAAATAGGACCAAAAAGAATGCATAGTGCCAAAATTCTCGCCGAAACGGAAATGAATCAACATTCCGGCAAAATATTGGCAACTATCGCATTTCAAATACCGGTACCTGCAAACACAAACATATATGCAACACCACAAACATACATAGATCTAGCTAGGCCATAAAAAGTGCATGTGCACGTTGTTGGAGGGAGAAAAAAAGTAGATCTACAACATAAAGATAGCTTTCCCCTTACTTACCTATCAAAAAAAGGTAATTTAACCACTTAATTTTGATGAATCTATGGTGCAAATGAGGTGAGGAGGAGGAGGCAGCCGACACAAGCTTGGAGGAGGAGGTGAAGAGAATGAAGTGGGGAAAGTGAGTGTGTAGGTGTGGCTGTCCAAAATATCTAGCTGGTCCCAGGTTACTAATGGCGCACCACCTACAAATGCGCCATTAGTAACCCTGGTTACTAATGGCGCACCAGCTACAAATGCGCCATTAGTAACCCTGGTTACTAATGGCGCACCAGCTGGTGGTGCGCCATTAGTAGTTTTGCAAAAAATAATTAAAAAAAATTATAGTAGTGGCGCACTGCGCGGCTGGTGCGCCATTACTAGTTAAAACTAGTAATGGCGCACTCTGCCCTGGTGCGCCATTAGTATTTTTGGAAAAATAATTAAAAAAATTGTTACTAGTGGCGCACTCTGTGGCTGGTGCGCCATTACTAGTTAAAACTAGTAATGGCGCACTCTGGCATGGTGCGCCATTACTAGTTAAAACTAGTAATGGCGCACTCTGGCATGGTGCGCCATTAGTATTTTTGAAAAAAAAAATTATTACTAGTGGCGCACCATGAGTCTGGTACGCCATTAGTGTCTTTCACACTAATGGCGCACCAACACATGGTGTGCCACTGCTATATAGTAGTGGCGCACCACATGTCTGGTGCGCCATTAGTGGCCATATCATCTATAGCCCTTTTTCTAGTAGCGTGGGTCTCCATGTGAAGCCAGGGTTGTGACACAACGTTCGTACTGTATTAAAAAATGGATTCATCGACTATGACTCCATGCATGACGCTGGCGGACTAACACGTATAAATGTCGGAGAAGAAAAAAATGGTGCGACCGAATCAAAGAAAGCGGACAAGTCTTTTTTTTCTGCCTCTTTAGGGGATATAAGTAGTAGTATCTGTTCAGACCCACAGACAACGCACACTACACGCACGCACGCCGCACTCACACACCCTGCTGGGATCCTAAACAAGACCTACAAGCTATATCCAGCGCGCCCGATACAGGATTTCTATGTCGTCATGGAGCTCACAGGCGCGGAGAGAGGCTTCTTATTAGCGGAATACTATTCTAGTGAACAGTACCACCGAGCACTGTTCCTATGAACAGAGCTCCGGGTGAGACCGCACCGAAATTCGTCCCTCAGGGATCGAACCCGGGCAGGTGGGGTTCACCACAGCAGCCCTCACCACTGCGCTAGCGCGCAGGCCTCAAAAGCGGACAAGTCTCCGCGCGCGAGAGAGGAGGGTCCATCCGTGCAGGGTGTTAGGACTAGTTTAGCACATGTCGGTTTGTTAATTACCACGTGCTAATTAGTGAAGCATCATTAGATTAACAACCGTCATTAGTGAAGAGTTGTGTCCATCACCGAATAGGTGCCTTTCCTGTACGGACGCAACCTTTTCTTCTTTCTCTCTTCTGTCTGTAACTGACGCCCCTTCGAGGGCGCTCCTTCACCATGTATATATATATTCATCGTATCAATAAAATCTAGAACTGTTGGTTCATTTGTTATCTATCTCGATTCTCTCTCGATCTTACTTTAACACGTTATCAGCACTGGCTAGTCTCTACGGAGAGCGAGAGGGCCATGAAGATCGGGCGACAGCAGAGGAAAGACGAACAGAGAAAGAGTCGCCTCACCGGAGGAACCATCCGAGACGGCTATCACCTGGCTATTACACGCTGCGATGCGGCAGCAACCCTCGGTGGCCAACGGCCGGCAAATGAAGCAGCGGCGTCGTCCAGACCGATGGGACGGCCTTGCACTCCCGGACGGTGGTGCGTCTCCCACGCGCAGTCCGCGACACCGGCGCCCGGCGTCCAGAAGCCGCAGCCACTCCCGGTGGCGGCGGCCGATGCGGTGCTCCTCCATCCGGCGGAGACGGCGGCGCTGTGCGCTGCCCCTGGTGAGGCCTCTCCCTGCGGAGACGGCGGGGCAGCAACCTCCTAGCCTGGAACAGCAACGGCCGGCGCGGCCCTCGGCCCGCGTCCTCGAGGAACGGCGGAGGCCTCTGCGCAAGATGCGCACACCATCCTGGCCTCTGTGTAGCAAAGGAATCGATTGATTCATGGACAATGATAAGGAAACTTATCCCTTTGTCATTTGTCCACTTTAGTCCTTTCTCACTCTGTTATCTACAGAAAAGTCCAGCAGTTTCCTGTTTAGCCCCCGTTCTTCCTGCATTTTGGAAACGAGCCATCAGGCCATTTGGACTTTGTAGTTAGTCCTCGGGCTTACTATTTTAATATTTTAACCCTCTGGTTAATACTATTTTTATTGAAAGCCCTCAGCTTTAGAGAAGTATATGTGGAAGATCCTCAGTTCATTCTAAATTACATATAACATAATTATACGCCATTTTACAATGAGTAAAATTGTCATTTGAAGACCTCATGACTTCATATATTTGCATAAGTATGTAAACTAATTTTCTTTTTACATATATGTATTACCGTAGTAATACTATTGCAAAAGAATGTTTTGTTCACATTACAGATCCTATTCGTTAGGAATTTAAGACATCATCATGTCTTTACTGCAAATATTCCCTATGACATGCGATTTATGACAACAACTATGGTTTGCAATAAGAAATTTATTTTTTCTTGCAAATCTTAACAAAATTCAAACAAGAATTATAATTTGTCATACTTAATATGATGAACCCAAATTTTATTTGTGAATCACAAGGTATTGGTGGCATCTACTGCACTATTTGTAGAATATCCACCTCTACTGTGAGGTCTACATCTTGTCATTTTAACAAGATGATTACCTTCAAGTGCTCTTCCAAATATTAATATTACAGTAAACACAAGGTAATAGAAACCATGAGCATCTACTGACGAAAGTCAGATTATGCATCCTATTACTACGAGATCTACACTGCATTCGGTGATTATCTTCAAAGTGTTATAATCTATATAATTTGTGGTATACACATAAGACACTGCTAGCATCAGCTACATTTATCAAATTTGCTCCTCAGAAGCATTTGTTGTTATTCACTAAAATGATTTACTCTCATAGTAAATATTATTCATGCGCAGTCACTATATGCCGAAATGGTATTCTTACGCTAATGCAAGCCTCACTTTGCTTGAATATGTCATAGAAAATTACGCAAATATTTGCATACCCTGGTGATTACCTTCTATTACATTGGTAAAATACATGGCAATGGAGCCTATGTCACTATTTCTAATTATAGTGTTGTCCATCCATCAAGATGGATCCCATAATTTATGGCAACGATTGAGTGTCTCAACACTTTTGCAAGGTACACATCACATTGTGTTATACTTTCATAGTGACTAACCAATGTTAAACATGCAAAGTCTATGCGTTTTGGCAGTGACTCTAAAGTCACACATTTCCTTAAGAATGAATTCCAAAACATTAGCAAAGATTTCATTACATGTGTTGTATTGAAGGATATACCCAGGCTCACCAAGGATCACCTTGGCCATGACTGTTTTCAAACAAATCATTTCATCCATATATATCTTTTACTCCAAGAAGTAAATTAAATAAGGGATAATTGTATTCATACCCTTAGTTGTGTCCCCCTCAACCGAATTGCCCCTAGTTTTTTAAAACACGTGGTCTTGCCCAACCCACTTTGTCGTCTTGTGCTTTTGCCCTTTGACCATTTGACCGTCACTTTGAAAACTTCATAACTAATTCATACTAAATCAGAAAAATGCAAATAAGATACCAAAATGTTTGGAAAAACATCACCTGTATGTCAATGTCACTTGCATTCATGACAAAAGTGTTGGTAAGTGCCCATCCGAGTTTTAGCTCTTATCATACCACCATGAACAGGAAAATCTAAAAAATTTCAAAAAATTCAAGAAAAATTTGGTGGCAAAGAATTGCAAATTTTTTAAGTGCTTTCCAAGTTTCATGAGGGAATGACATTCGTGGAAGTCGTGGCAAAAAAAACAATCTATTTTCGAGTGTTCATTGTTTTTTTTGCCACGACTTCCATGAATGTCATTCCCTCATGAAACTTGGCAAGCACTTAAAACATTTGCAATTCTTTGCCACCAAATTTTTCTTGAATTTTTTTAGATTTTCCTGTTCATGGTGGTATGATAAGAGATAAAACTCGGATGGGCACTTACCAACACTTTTGTCATGAATGCAAGTGACATTGACATACAGGTGATGTTTTTCCAAACATTTTGGTATCTTATTTGCATTTTTCTGATTTAGTATGAATTAGTTATGAAGTTTTAAAAGTGACGGTCAAACGGTCAAAGGGCAAAAGCACAAGACGACAAAGTGGGTTGGGCAAGACCACGTGTTTTCAAAAACTAGGGGCAATTCGGTTGAGGGGGACACAACTAAGGGTATGAATACAATTATCCCATTAAATAATGCATCAACATTGCATGTAACACATGGCTAGCATTTTCAAATGCACGTTACATTAGGTGGGGGTAATTATTTTAAGATGGGTCATGGACATCAGTCATGGTATCCATCTGTAGCCTTATTGCCACTCCAACCCCACATTCGAAAAAATGGCATTGCTATTCTCTTAATAGCTAAGTATGTACATATTACATTTTATATGTCACCAACTTCACTTAGTTCTCAAACTAAGTACATGATGGATGAATATGTATTCACCTCGAATATTTCCCTTAAGAGAAACATGCTGCCATGAGCACATCACGAATGATCACCCCCATTCGATTTCAAGACCTCAAGTCTATCGTGGCTCACAATTCTATCACTTTAATCAACTTCAAAGTGAGATCCAATGATCAAATATTTTAACTATGTAGATATGGTTGAAAAGCCCTTAACACACTTTACATCCTCTTATGATGGTACTACCATTTTCCATGACGAAGGAACATGGAATTTCTTAAAATCATCGCACTCACCCCACGGGTGCTATACCATCATTTAAAAATCTTGCTGGTACTCAATACTATGCAAGTCAGTGGTGACAAAATAAAACCATGAGGACTTCAAAGTAAAGTGGTGGCTAAAAAACAACCAAAGACAAAATTATCTCTTAATAGGGAATAGATCGTTTTCAAACGATCACAAAGACAACTCTCAAGTTTCTCAAATGTGTGGTTATAGAAATATCGTACCTATGATTACCAAACCCTCAAACATATGGTCAAACCACACCACAAATTTATTGAAAATGCAAATAAGTTCATTGGGATAAATTTGAAAATTTGCAAACCTACCAGAAAATATTCTGGTAAATGATTGTTCTCAGATCTTCATCAGAAGAAGAACCAAAAATATAGTGCAATAAAATGATGGTGAACTCCTTTGCACCGATGATATGTTTGCGTAATAAAAAATTCAGTAATATTGGAGACCTCATATGTAATCTCCAAATTATTCCCAAAATATCTTTAGCCTAAACTTGTACTACTACATGTAGTGCAATGTCCAATATCCGATTTTTTGGACATGATATTTGATAAATTTTGAATGTATGAATCAATTCATACTAACTATTGTTGCGTACACAATAATTTTCTAAATCTTTATAAATAAGTATTTGGCTTGATAGCCTTATCCATCCTAGTTTGGGGATGATTAGAAAATTGTTGACAATTCTGTTGGTCATAATTTACCAAGTTGTAAAATTCCCCGAATCCTCAGATTTTATATGCACCGCATGTGCCAAAGGGGAAATAAGTTTTAAGGCCCTCTCACCTTAAAATTCCAAATGAGCCACTCATTCTTCCTTGAACACATTAAGAAGATATATGTGGAGTCAACCATTATATGGGTTTTATCAAGATAGTTCATGGTACTCATATAAACATTTTTTTAAATGATTTCAAGTGTGTCTCTTATCACACACTACCATGCATGATCTTATTAAATTAATTTCTTAGATTATCAAAGTAAGAGAGCCTTATCCTACAGATAGGATATGGACAACATCATTAAACTCATTTCAACAGAAATGTTAGTACTTTATGTACATACCCAGAATGGTTTAGTTAGAAATCTTATCAAAGATATTGATATTGATTACATGACCACTCTTGCAGAATTGTAATTTACCAGCCTCTTGCTGGACACATACGGCCTTACACACCGTAAGTATGATCTAAATCATACTAACTGCATCTCATACTACTTTCCCCTTGTAGTAAGTACGTGGGAATTAGAAAGTATTTCCCATCTGCGATAATTCAGTTACATACCCGATATCACCACTCCAGCGTACATCAACGGGCCCTCACAGAATTTTTGGGATCTATGTGAGGAATAACTATTTATCCGTCGATCATAAATAAATTGAGCCCCAAACAGGAGAGTTATTATCAGCCCGTACATTGATGCATCAGCAATAAGGACATTTGCTGGCATTAGGGGGAGATTAGTACCACAAAGAATGCCAAGAAATAAGTCATTAAGATTCAATCCTTAGGTCCACGTACTTAAGAATCTGAACTAGAAGTTCAGAGAATCATATATTTGCAACACATTGCAAATCTGCCACATATATTTACTAATGACAAAGGTGTCACTCAATTTTATATTCCTGCAGTGAAATGTCAGAGAAAGTGGAGGTACCTAATAAACCACTGTTCTCCCCAATGAGAGCAAGAGGGGGAGAAATCTGACTACATGAGATATAATTTCTCACATGCTTCCGCGGAAACAGAGGAAAATAGATCCTCAATCAGTAAATGCAATTCAACATCAAGTTGAAAGACACCTCATAGGATGCTCATCATCCAAAGCCCGGCATAGATGTGCACACTATCTTTAGTGCTGGGACATCGAAACACCTTGACTCCATTGTTATAGGAAATCACAAGGAGCTAAAAAGGGTATAAATACATTTCCAAAAATTTCATCGATTCCACCAGAATCACATAACAAAAGACCACATTTGTCGACATATATTTCTTCCCAATTGCTAAAACCTTTTGGGCCCTGAACCAAAATCCATGGTAGAGTGCCTCTTGCACTCGTATTGGTTCACATAAAAGGAAGCAAGTTAAGGAAGAAAAGCACTCGCTCAACAAAAGAGTTGTATTTACCGCAGTAATACATACTCCTTATAAGTATTTCCTTCATGGAATACAAGTGACTTCTCATTCATAAAGAAAAATCAATAAGGTGGTGAGAAAGTGAGGCTTGTAGCACAAGGGTTCACGCAGAGACCCGACATCAATTATGATGTAACATACCCTCCTGGTATGAGTGGAATTATGTTTCGATACTAAATACTATTGGCAGTACAAATAATATTATCCATGCAGTTAATGGATGCAGGTGACTACATACTCATATGGATCACTCATTTCGTATATCTATAATGAAGTCCTTGAAGGGCTTATAATTCCGAATCCAAAAACAAATCGCAACATGTTTTGTGTAAATCTTCAGAAGTCACTCCATGACTTGAAATAGTCGGAAATCATATGGTACTACCGACTAAATGAGTTCCTTCTTTAAAAGGACTACTCAAATAATGATGATTTTTTATGTGGTTAACAAAGGAATCCCAAATTTGAATTATTTATATCACTTAGTGTATACCGATGACCTCATCATCAATGTCTATACAAGACCTAACATACACAAAATCATCTCAAGAAGGAAAATTTGGACTCAACCAAATTTAGCTTACGTTTACAACTTAAGTATTCTCTCAAGAATACATATCAGTCTACATATATCCCAGGGCCGGTCTTGAGATTTTGGGGGCCCGGGGCGAAAATAAATCTAGAGGCCCCTTGAAATTTTCTTCTAGCAATGTCGATGCATGGATCCCTATACTCATGTTGCTTGTGCAAAGGTGAACGTTGTGGCTGCGCCATGAGGGTGATTTTCTGATAGCATCAAGTGTCATCTTTGATGGAATCTGAAACCCTTAGACAATGCCAAGAAGCGCCTTCACTAGCCATAATTTTTCTTCTTTCTTAAAGAAGGAATCGCTAGCACTGCATCCGGGTCATCACTAACCCCCCCCCCCCCCCCCCCCCCGCGATGGTTTATTGTGTGGGTAGACTACAAAAGAGATTAAGTAAGGCCTTCGATGATATCTCCTTTCTTTACGAGAGAAGATTTTCAAATAAAGAGGCGCACATGCTTGCGGCCTCTTCGCTGAGAGATGAGGTTGGTCCCGTGTGTGCCTAACTTGACATAATGTCCTTTCTATCCCAAAGTCTATATTTACATAAATAAAATGGATATGATTCTCCCAATATAAAAATTATGACGGTCTCATCCAACAGTTTCAACTAAAGATTATATAAAAAAATTAAAAGCATGAATATGAATGTCAATTTTAAATAAGTACATGATCTTGCAATTTTACCATCCATGGCCAAGTGATCACCAAACTCTTGGTGCTGCTTCCCTACCATGAATTTATGAGATAAATAGAATCACAAATTAGATCACACATGCGTCTTAGATTGAAAAAAAATTGTATTGTGCCCATGCATACACACCTGAAGATGACTCTCAGACTCTAGAGATGGTAGATCGTGAGGCGGTGACTCCGGTAATCCTCATCATAGTATTGGGAGGCAAGCATGTATGGATCGATCTCCTATTGTGTGGAGTCCAACCTGTGCGGCAGCGTCGACGAATAGGTCATGGAGTTCCAAGGTCTGGCAACACTTGGGGTCCATGGTGAGGACGACCTAGACGAGGCCGGAGTCGCCGGCTTGCGATCGATAATTGGGGCGAATCTGAATCAGCCGAAATCATCGCGTACCAGTGCGATCTGGAAAAAAAAGACGTGACGACGTCCTCGGGGGCTACCGACGTGCGTCTGATTCCTTGTATCATGGGGGTCTGGACCATGGGCTAGCTACATACACATACGTCGTGGGAGGGGGGCCCTGGAATTTGGGGGCCCGGGGCGGCCGCCCCTGCTGCCCCCCACCCCCCTTAGGGCCGGCCCTGATATATCCAAAACATATATGAGAAGTTCAATGTGGATATTTCTTACCAATAGAATATATGTTTGGTCATACTACCCTGATAGGGTACAAATCCATTTATACCTAGGGGTGATATCAGGACCTGAGTTCTTTATCTCACTAATGCCAAAGCATTCATATAATTGCAAACTATGTCAAGCCTAACACTATATTTGCTATGTTTATTCAGAGTGCAACCCCAACAAAACATATATATATATGGTCGATATAAGGAATATCAGCTTATATCTCAAGATCACAATAAATCTTGGACAATTCCATCAGGAAAATCAAGATATGACCATGATATGATATAATGATATTGGCTACTTATTTGATCCCAACAATGCGATATCAATGACTGAATGGACTGGAATAGCCTTCTCATGGAAATCATCTAAATAGACTTTACTGGCTACTTCCACTTATCATTCTGACATAATTGTTTTATCTAACAGCATTGCAAAATATGCATGGCTCCGCAGAATGATTAACCACACTCAAATTCATGTGGTTGAGATTCATCAGAATCACATAACTTGATTTATCAAGATACTACCACTTGTGTTACTCAATACCTACAGGTTATATGAAGAGCAATATCATAAAGCACATTGTTCGAAAATTACTTATCCTCGCAAATTATAAAAAGTGAGGAAACAATTTGCAAACAAAATACTGTGAAAATCCAACAAATTATTCACAACGTCATGATCATGTCAATGGAATATGTATGACACATCTTTCAGATTTGCAAAGTTCAGGGGGAGTGATCTCCTAAACTATAACCTATTAACAATCATCAGATTGCATATACTGTACTCTTTTTCCCTTCATGAGTTTTTCCCTAATGGTTTCTCATAAAAGGTTTTTAACGAGACAATATAAACACAAGTGTCCATATATGCCATATCATTTTCTCCTTATATTTCCCCCGCTGGGTTTTAAAGGAGTTTTCAATGGCATATCAGATCACACTCTTTTCCCTTATGAGTTTTCTCTCAAAGTTTCTCATAATGGTTTTTAATGAGGCAACATCTTCTCAAAGATCGTATGTCATACTTTCTATTTTCCCTACCGGGGTTTTTAAAGGAAGTACTCAAGACATATTAATTGTTCTCTAAACTCATCAATGAGTTTTCTCCTTCAAAGGTTTTTCTCACATGGGTTATCAAGAGACAATAATCATTATATGTTGCATCATTTTCTCCTTATTATTTTTCCCACTGGGTTTAAAGGAGTTTTAGCAACATATCTACACTATCTCCTCATATTTTTCCCACAGGGTTTTTGGAGGAGACTTTAAAGATTATATAAGGATTTCTCAAGATGAACAACGAATATACAAGACTTCAATGATGAACTATTCAAGAAGCGGTGTTGTACAAGGGGGAGTGTTAGGATTAGTTTAGCACATGTCGGTTTGTTAATTACCACATGCTAATTAGTGAAGCATCATTAGATTAACAACCGTCATTAGTGAAGAGTTGTGTCCATCACCGAATAGGTGCCTTTCCTGTACGGACGCAACCTTTCCTTCTTTCTCTCTTCTGTCTGTAACTGATGCCCCTTCGAGGCGCTCCTTCACCATGTATATATGTATTCATCATATCAATGAAATCTAGAACTGTTGGTTCATTTGTTATCTATCTCAATTCTCTCTCGATCTTACTTTAACACAGGGAACCAAAAGCCAGCCCGCAGAACATGCTCTCAGATATCCAATGGAACAATAATTTCATTTCTTGCTCGCAGATCGCATCATCTTCCGCCTTTCCACGATTCGGTTCCATCTTTATGCCACTAAAGGTATGTAAAGTGGTTGATAAGACATTTTTATCTTAAGCCTTGCATGTAATTTAGAGATGACAACAAAAGCATGTCTACAATGGTTTTCTCTTAGCTTTATCTTAAATAACTATATTTCTAAAAACATGGTGAGACATATTGTGCTAAGAGATAATCTCTTAAATAAGAGAAGACAAGTATTTTCTTATGATTTCTCTCTACTTCACCTCAATATTTATCCTACGTGGCATTCATAAGATAACATCATTGTATGCCCTATCAAATTTGCAGGGCTTGTCTCTCTGAACTCGCTAGTCCAGAGAGGCGTTTGCGACAAAACAGTGACATGTCAAGATCCCCCTAAAAAAGGCCTATCCAGCTTTGGTCACCGGCTCTCTTCTCATAAATGTTGTTGTTTACTTCGTTTTATTATAGACATAGCGAGAGAAAGAAGCAGGGTTCCATTGAAATTGTCCAATATGTGTATTACGTATTTTTAGGGATGAGACCGGATTGGATTCGGACAGGTAATCCTTTTACTGTACCATGTTCCATATTTATTTTGAATTTGGAAGCTGAATGAATGT
The DNA here is from genome assembly GCA_011799875.1 of Thinopyrum elongatum. Classification (NCBI taxonomy): domain Eukaryota; kingdom Viridiplantae; phylum Streptophyta; class Magnoliopsida; order Poales; family Poaceae; genus Thinopyrum; species Thinopyrum elongatum. The sequence continues at coordinate 448,118,553 of CM022297.1, read as the reverse complement.
TGATTCCAATACTGGATTATGTTGATTCAGCCGTGGTGTAACGAAACGGCGTCAAATCAGAAATGATCATTTACCATATTCATATATGAGGAATATATAAATGCTTTAAATAAAATTATACATAAACACTAGATGGTATTAAAATAAGCCAAAAAATCACTAACAATCATATGTCTTGTATCATAAGCAAAGATAGCATTCATGTATTGCTAGCTAATACTAAAAACTTCACCCATAAATCAGTCTAGGAATTTAAAAGGTTGATTACCCGGCTAGAAAAAAAGGGATTATCCTACTGCATCGTATATTAGTAATACCATATCCTATACCGTATCCTATCAATCGGTCTTGTATTCAGATTAGATTGTTGTCGGATGTCAAAATCTCTTACCGTATCCTATAAAAACGGATTCGGAAACAGTTTCGAACGAAAATTATCCTCATCACTTTGGAGTTGTGCCAAATAATAGCTGATTTTGTCATCACAAATGTTTAGTTGTTGTTGTTGTGCTAAATCATAGTTGAATTTTTTCTTTTATTTTATTAGATTAGTTTAAGAAAACGTTTATAATATATTTATAGAATTAGTTCATAAATTATTTATACATCTGGATTTATTTATGTGCCCTTGTCCATAGTATTTGGTAGAGCATACTAGATTGTACAGATCAAATACATTGTTTGATACAAGTTTCTAGTGCAAGAGTATCAAATTTAGGAGTAACTAAATAATGAATTCTAGTTCACTGCAACAAAAATTAATGAACTCGAGAGTGTGTATGAGTTGCCAACATTAGGTTTCCCCTCAAGCCCCTTCTACGGTCTCGCTCATTGGTGGTACTCCTTTGTACATCCAATTGCTTAATTAGGAGTCAACAGTTAGTCATGGTCACATGCCTATTGTCCATTGTGTTTGTATGAAAATCATCATGTTTTGTAATAGGCCCGAATATTTAGAATTCAAACAATAAATTATTGTCAGCTACCCACAATGTGTACTCAGCCTAGAGATACCAGCAATTTGGCAATACCCACTTGAAACCAACCCATATGCTCCCACTATATGAGTGGCTGACATGTCTCAGGTACTTAATATCTTTAGATTTATTCTTTTTTGTGGGGAGATTTGTAGAAGTTGCTTTCTCCACCAAAAATATGGGTCCATGTGATTTTCACTTTCAATTTCAGAAATATTTCAGCAACAACCGAAATTATCAGTGACTAGTGATTTCGGTTTGCATTCCGGCCAAAGGGCCGAAACATTCACTTGAATTCAACCAAGTATTTGGAATTTCTGAAAAATACTTAAATTCATATGTACTACTAAAATTATTGAAATATTTTAACTGAAAAGTATATATTTTAGTGTCTACAGAAATTCGGTGAACTTCATCTGACATCCCACAGGAAGTGAAAACCATCTGTTGAAACCAACACACTCAACAAGATTTGCATATTCACAGGCTACCTAAAATCAAACATTGCCCCTTAAGTTATAGATGTACAATCCTGCTATATTCCTTGAACTTGCTATTACTGTATTAATAGTCATGACCCTCTAATATGAACTAGCATGGTGTCCACATGATTGTGAGGGAAATGGTTCTAGTTACATTTGAAAAAGGCCTGGCGTATTTATTTAATCGAGATTTTGTATTATTATGCGCAATAAGAATTTACGGGGGACTGCACATCATTAGATTTAGCCGATGGAATTTACAGGACACTACACATCATTAGATCGATACACAGAATTAAAGCTCGCATATCCCGCAAAAAGAAATAGAGCAAGGGTCGCAAAGCTCTGGCTGATTGTGTTTTTGTACATTAGTTAGTCAGGCTTTTTGTACATGATGTTAGATTAGGACGCTGAATTAGAGGCTAACTAATACAGTTGTACAAGGTAGTCAGAATCATGATACCGAATCAGATCGGAGCACCCTGTCAGGATGAGTGAATTGCAAAAAACATTGACATTGAAGGCTAGAGTTGTAGAAACCACATTTCTACGGTTTTGTGCCAAAAATCACTAATTCTGAGGCTGATTTTTTACGAAAAAACACTAGTCACTGGCTTAAGCCGTTTTGAGCGCGATTATGACAGGTGGAGCCCACATTTGCTGGCGTGGCATAACAATTCACAATAGGCAACATTAGACAGGGATTTGTATAGATTTACAAAACAGTCCCTGTAATTTTACAAGGACACCCTTCTTCAAAATGCAAGAAAGCAATCAGCCCCTCCCATCTTCCTTGCGGCAACCAGCTTGAGCGCTCGACTCCTCCCTCCATCTTCCCTTGTCGGCGCCGCCCCGATGCCCTCCCATCTTTCTCCGCCGGCGCCGCCCCACCCTGCCTTCTTCCGCCGCAGACGAGCTGCTAGACGAGGTGACGGCCAGAGCACGCCCGGAGGTGCGGCGATGCGGGCGAACGGCTGGCCGAGGTGATGCCCAGAGCACGCGACGGCGCGGTGAAGCGGACCAGCGGCTGGACAAGGCCGTGCACATGCAGCGGCGCGGCTGTCCGTGGGTCGACGACGTGCCCGCCAGGTTCGGGCTAGCGTCTGAGTCGTCGCTGTGGCGCAGCAGCTGAGACTGCTGCTGCTGTGGTAATGCTGTGGAAGGGACCCGCGGCAGCCGCTGGAAGGCGGATCTACGTCGCCGACGACCACGTAGCGGAGGCTGTCGTCCATCCTGAGACGCGCGACGGCGACAGGGAAGACGACGACGAGGGCGCCTGACAGGAAGGAGACAGCGAGCACCTTGGTCCAGGCCGTGGTGGTGCGTCGTACACCGCCGGCGACACGCCGGCGACGGCGTCAGTGGAGGCGAGAGCGGTCATGTGCGCCTGTGCGGGAACACTCGATCCTATCTGGATCGGGCTAGGCAGGGGAATTGTTAGGGAGGGGAGGGGTTTTTTGGAAAATGACCCGGTCTAGTGTCGTCCATCGCGCACCGGTACGCCACGTCAGCAAATGTGGGTCCTATATGTCATAATTGTCATTAAAACGGACAAATAGGCCATTTAGTGTTATTTGCGAAAAATTAGCCTCGGAATTAGTGGTTTCTGGCACAAAACTTTAGAAGTGTGGTTTCTACAACACTAGCCTTCAATGTTGATGTTTTCTGCAATTCACAGGATCTTAAATCGTAGAATCTTCACTACTAGAATCGTGGAAACGTAGATTCTACTAACCAAAATTGTAGAATCATGGGAGTTAATTTGCATCTTAAAGTAGTTTTAGAGTCATACAGTAAAATCGCAATTGTAGTCATACTTGTGCTATCCCATCGTTTCCTCTCTGTCTACACTGAATTAGAGGCTAGTATGGTTGTACTGAGCGAACAAGACTGATTGCTTAGATGCTGTCACATGATTTCTTAGCACGTGTATATGACAAAATGAGCTTGACGACTCGTACATTGCAATGGCCTCCCCTATTCAGCCTTGTATGAAGCATCATTTAGGCTCAGTTCTTTTGGCCGATTCTTCCAGAATCTTGAGAATCGACCTTTCACCCAACTTCTTCTAGAATCTTGTACCCATATTTTTTAAATACATCCTAACTAGCTAGGATTGCAAAAAAAAAAAATAAGTGTTCAAGGTTCTGGGAGAAGCTGGGTGAAGGATTGATTCTCAAGATTCTGGGAAAATTGGCCAAAAGAACTGTGCCTTAGTCTAGGCCTGGCATTGTCCTAGAGTATATCCTCAGTTCGATCCTCATTGTGCCTTTGCAGCCAGAGCTAAGAAAGGTGCACCATGCAAGACCAGAACGGGTATAAATGCCCCTGCTGCAGGGATCCCTAACCCTGTGTGCTCCCCAGATGAAACAGAGTGCCACACCAGGGGTAGAGGGGAGAGTTGGATGGGATCCTGATCAGGTAGAAGATGTGCAGCTGAATTGCTGGGCATGGTCTCCTTTGGCAGATGTTGGCGCCGTCCGATACCGAGGTGTGTCGGTGGTTGCCGGCCGGGCTGCTGCCAAAGGAAATTTGCCCCGGAATTTATCTGCACAAGCACGGGTAAGAGAAGATGCAGGGGTCTCAGGTTGCCAAGGCGCGAATGTGCATTATACACTTGATGTTACACTCTGAATGTTTTACAGTTGGGTCTGTGTACTCTACAGTTCGTCAATATCAGCTGCATCACCATTTACAGTTCGTCAACATCACCTACGTCTTCTTGGTTATCTATCTCTACGCACTATTAGGCTATACACAGGGTGATCAGATGATATCAGCAGGAATCAAGATGAAAATTCCTCTGTTCTGTTGCTACTCTTTGTTGCCTACTGCATCTGGAAGTTTGTATTTCGGAGGCCTGTTGGCACCTTTCCTTGAGTATTCTCTCCATCGCCTAGCAGCTGCTGCCGCTCTGTTCGCTCTCTCTGATGCTTCTTCATCTTCTGCTTGATTTTGATTAATCAGATTCCGTAATACAACCATATAGGAATGAACAGACAGTAAGTGAACACATTTGTTTTGGGTCAGTATTGCTCTATCGGCTTCGTAGGAAAGTGATGCAAATTCATTATGGTACCAACTAAAGAGGTATTGCTATAAGATGTGTTTTTTTAGATGGAAGGATTTTATTAAGGATATGTTATTTGGAGAAACATTACCAGTGCTTTGGTATCGCGTTGGAGATCCCCAGATATCACTCCAAGGGCTAGTCGTGTCTGAATTATTTTGGTTCATCATCCGTGTTCTGATTTTTTCCTGTAAAAGAAGATAGGTTTACATACTTGTTTTAATTCCTTTGCTAACCAATGACATATCTTCGGTTCTGGTCGAATATATGCAATCGGGAAACAATCATGAAATTCTCGAGGGAATATGGCATTATACAAATGAACAAAATGGGAAGGATTATACCAAGACTTTTGCCTGTCGCTTTTCCCAACTCACACTTGCCTGCCAAATAAGAAGTATCTTAATAACAGCATATTGCAGCAGGCAATATCTACAGACACATGGATTTGAACAGAACTGAACTGCATTTTGTACTACGGTAGCCAAAAGCCTATCAACATTGAGAAGAAATACATAATTTTGGGAGCATGCTTAGGGAGTAAATTAGATAAGCAAATAAAATCACACGAAAGAAGTGGCTGTTACCATTCGAAACACATTGACTGAAACCCCCATCCCAGCATTCATTAGCCCAACCTGCCCAAGATTGGAAACCAGAATTAATATACTGAAACTATAAATTATCTAAAATAATAAACCAGAGTAAACACAGGAACTTTCTTATGTATACTTTTATTTGGAGTTCTGAGAATAATACACATTTTGCTACCAAAGTGAACTACAAGGTCCTCATAAGTAACCAATAGCTTATATGATCATATAGAGATGTAGTACTGTATGTCTGAAAGAAAGTCGTCTTACATTGACCCTTTCTATTCTTCGTGTTTCACTCTCGAGGAGTGAAAGTTGTGCCGCAGAAGTCCAGTGAATACAGTCAACTGGGCTGGAAATGGAAATACGAGAAAGTTCAGTGCAACTACTTTAACATGTGCACTATATAATATAATGATTAGTGAAAGTGTAAAATAAAATCTGAAAATCTTGCAAGGACTTGGATATAGTGATGGGGATAATTGGCAGGCCAGAAACTCCAAATAAATATTATGGTGGCCTTTGTATTCTCACCAACTATCAATGGCATCCTGAACGAGCTCCGGGTTACCCCTCTGGGAGCAGACTCTTGCCCTCCCAAATTCGTCCTCAATTTCAAAGACACTGGGGCACACGTTGGCGCAAATTCTGCATCCTGAAACGATGTGCACAAGATGAAATACACTGACTCCCTTACGAAGAACCAAACTTGTTATGAAAATATTATCAATAATTCCTCAAATAAAATTTATCAATACCTATGCAGATAAACTCATCGACGAACACGTGATCCTTGACTGCACTGTCATCAAAGAAAGGGTTGGTCGCCGTTGCCGTGTACCCATGGATCTCATCATACACCGCACGTTGCACCGGATCGCTCAGCACCTGCTCTTCAAATCACACAACTCTTGTTAGCTTTGTGAGCAAAGACAATTTCAGTGAAAAATCAAGCATCTTCCAGAACAGTTGCGTATATGCATCCATAAGCAACCAAAAACTTTTACTGAAGGCTCCTACCGTGTAAACCTCATTGATGAAGATGGAGAAGTTGGTCACTTCAGGATCTTCGCCTCCACTGACGTCCGGGTGGCACGTTTTCATGCAGCTGTAGTATGCCTTCTTGATTTCCTCAGGGGTTGCATCTGGCATCTGGTGGTGCAACAATCAGAATCAGGTGTCACAGATCAGCAGCAAACCCATTGTGCACAAACAACGACTTATTCAGAAATAGCAAGCATCATTTCCAAATTCCAACCCTGATATTGGGATTTCTAGGTAATATGAGTTCCAATGGACATTTCTTTGCTCTTAGATTAGGCACTCAATTTTCCATTCTAAACACTAATTGACATACTCGCAGAATTCGTAAGGATTGTTTCAGAGCACTTACGACGCCAAGAACAGAGTAGAAATCGTCGGCCACGTCCTCCTCCCACCTCCCGTGTTCAGCTTCCGCCGTGTAGGCGCAGATCCTCATGCCCCTCCGTCCCCGCCTACTCCGGCTCCGGCGCCGGTCTCTGCGCGCGGCTCCCCCCAGCCCAGCGGAGGCCAACGGCCGGGCGCGACGGCACCAGCGGGAAGACGGCACCGGCGAGACGATGCGGAGCGTCGGGATCGGGGTGGTGGAGACCAGCGACGGCGAGGGGAGAGGAAGAGCCATTGGGTAGTGCAAGAGGAGAATGCCGGCCGGAGACGACGGACGGAGGAGAACCGGAGAAGGCGGCAACAGAGTTGGGTTTTCTTGCCGATCTCTTCTTGCGTGCAGCTCTGCTTCAGTCAGAGTTCAGACTTAAGTGCTTAACGGAGGCTCTTTTACACGACGGTCCTTGCAGAAACTTATATTTATCGTATCACCCTTTTGGTATCTAGTGCCTCCTTCCGATTGAAGAATTTTGAAAGAAATTTTGTAGACTTTAAATTCATTCATAGGGTATTTTTCTATCATAACCTTTCAGAGCAAAGAGGCGTGGTTATAAAAAAAATGTTGACTTATTTTTCACGTCCCAATTCCATAGGATCTCTATCTAGGTGTTAGTAGATCTTATTTGGTGTTACATGAGCTTGTTCTTTCTTCGAATTTCTGCAAAAATGGTAAAGCTTTGGAACAACCATATTTTTGGGTGAAACTTTGTGCTCGGAATAAGGAGGAAAAGGGAAGGAGATTGGCGGACACCATGGCATGACGGCGTCCCAATTTGACATGGGGAGACTAGTCGCAATTTTCGTAACACGATATAACCATCTGCGCCCAATGCGAAATTGTTTTTGATGAACATCGTCAAGATGGCATGGGGTTTCTACTATTTCCACTCGAAGAAGAAAACTGATCTAGTTTATGAGAAAAGTCAAACCAAAAACCTCACAAAACTCGATTAATCGAGTAAACCTGAGGAAAGCCCACTACTCTTTAGCCACACTATGCAGCTAAACTAAGTTTGAAGCGTCGCCAGACAGACACGCCCGGCACAAAAGGCACAAACAACTATCGTTTGTTCGACGCCGAAGAGAAGCCGCAATCAAAGGGGGGTCGGTGTGGGCTTCCAACTCCGAGAAACATAGCAAGCCACTGCACCCCAAGTTAGTGCCGCTCGTCTTACTGTATGCACCCAAAGCCATCGACGATTAACACTTCTGCTACGCGTGGCAACCGGGTGCGGCGTCAAAGACAGACACCAACGTCATCTGATCCAGCAAGACATACATGGATTTTCACCCTGGAGAACAGGACCCCATGATCGAGGGTGGGGTCAGGGCTCCACTACGACATGATCAATGAGGGAATGGCGCCTGAGAAGGTCGTCATCGCCGACGCTGACATAAACCGGTCAAATCTTTTGCTCGGAACTAGAACACCACAATCAATTGAACAGATTGGCGCCTTTCCAACAAGCAACACCACCAACAACTTATTATATATGCCATTATGCTTCTTCGACCAACACAGCGTTTCCTTCCCTGTTCTGCCCACCTTCATAGGCCTAACCACCTACCTCCGCCGTCCCCTGGCCATCCCTCTATACCCTGGCATATGATCTTGGTCGCCGACAATCTCCCCACAACCCCACCCTTCTCGCACACGAACCCGTAGAGCCTTCGCCCGGGCTCGTTTCGGGCAAGCCATGGCCAGGGCCGCCCCGCGCCACGTCCCGTCTTGAGCCCGGGATTGCACTCATCTCTATGGAAAACGACAAAAACAAAATCAATTTTCAGTTGCTTGAGGATTAGCCAATCCACAGTTTTATTCATCCCATGGGCCTTGTTCAAACGAAACGGTGAAGGTTGCGAATAGTTGGTGAAAGGTTGCAAATTGATTAGCGCAAAATTGTCAAAATGTTTGGCGCTCAAGGGTTCAGCATTTCTACATGGAAGTAGCAGGCGAACACGTCAGTCAAGGATGACTACAGTTGCGTGAAGCCATGTGAGATCGATCTCGCCGGCCCGTGCCCGGATGGCGACGCCGCACGTCGTTGTTTGCTTCCCAGTGGTGGCCGGACTCGAGGCTGACGAGCAGCAGCCACGGGCTGCAACGTTGCATATGCGTGCACGGTACGTGTGGGCGCATGGTCGCACGCACGTTGCATATGCGTATGACTCGTCGCACGGAACAGCTGCCAGCAAGGTTAGAGAGGGGTGCCAACGGGAGATAATTCAACTCTGGTAGCATCTTCCGTTAGAAAAACTCTGGATGTGAGCAACTCCAGATTCTCCAAAGAATCCAACTTCAGTTTTTTGTTTTTGTTTATTTTTTATTTATTTTTGCGGGAAGAATCCAACTTCAGTTGTTGAGGTGGTACTACAAGATAACAAGAAGGTCCCGTACTGGATGATTAGAATGTGCATTCCAAAATATTTTTGAGATGCTTGAGCAAATGTGCAACCTCAGATTCGTTCGTATCCCAGTTTTACAAACATTTCCCTTCTCACGGATCTCGCATGTCAGTGAGACATCTTTTTTTTCCCTTCCCTTTTTCCATCTCTCTCCTTACTTGACCGGTCTCCAGCGCCTACCCCTCCCTCCTCACCAGCCAAGGATCCAGAATCCCTAAGAGCATCTACAGCCGGACTTCTCAAACGCTCCTTATATGTACAGGTGGACGGCATGGTCAGTGACGGGTCACAAAATTTCGACCCAGTGCATCCAGCATACCGGCCCTATAAGTCCGGGCTGACAGGCACCCTCCACGCTCCGTCGCGTCTGACCCGGCCCACCCTGACCCCACATATTTTCGTCGACATCTGCATCTTGGACGAAACCCTAGCCACTCCACTCCGCCCCCAAGCTACGTTTCGGAGATCTCTAGCCTTCTCCATCATGATGGGCAGCGGATCCAACTTTGAGATCTCCCAGTCCGTCAACTGGGACCTCGTCCCACGCAGGGCCAAAGAGATGCTTATCCGCATGGCTCTCCGCCGCTCCTGGAAGGAATCCTCCCGACCACGGTTGGACTCGATTCGACGGGAATCCATCGTGTCTGCGCAAATGGCGCTTGGATTTGCCCGGGTTGGTGCCTCAGGACATGTGACCGCGGCCTCACTGGACGCGGTGTGGTTCGTTTGGCGCCCCAAGCCCGAGGTGGCGGCACAACCCCCTCGATGGCACGTCCTCTCCGCAACGTCGGGTTCTGAGTCGGAGATAAATGCCTATGGTATGTCCGCTGTGGACGCGAGGTGTGCCCGACGTGCGAGGCAGAGTGCGTGAGAGGCCGTGCTAGCCCTTAAGACGGACACTGCTGAGGCATAGTAGCACGCGAACGGCTAGGCGGAGCCACAACGGGTGTCCGACACCCCCTGGCGCCGCAACCACGAGGCCCGCATATCCACATCCATCATCGATCTCACTTCTAACGGCGAAGTCCGGGCCACGGGCTCCGACGAGGAAGAGTAGCGCAATGGGAGACAACGGCGCCTCGTGTCCATGTGGACAAGTCTGCATCTCATGTCCTACTCTTCCTCGTCAGTGATCGGGTCTTCACTTTGCGGGTCTCATGGCCGTCGGGCATGGGCGCGGAACTAAACAACATGGACTTGAAGGACGAGCGCCGACAAAGAATTAGGTTTTACACTGCATGTAATTGTATGGATTTGAGGATTTGCTAACGAGGTTTCCGGTAGTGGAAGCGGAATTTTGGTGGGTGACCGGTGATTGTCCGCGGACATTTAGGAGGCCGGATTAGTTAGGTTCGGCTGTAGATGCTCTACAGCAGAAAGCACCAACCCCGTCCATCTCTCGTTGAGCTTTGTGTGCAGGTGGTGTTGCCTGATGACCCATAAGTATAGGGGATCTATCGTAGTCCTTTCGATAAGTAAGAGTGTCGAATCCAACAAGGAGCAGAAGGAAATGACAAGCGGTTTTCAGCAAGGTATTCTCTGCAAGCACTGAAATTATCGGTAACAGATAGTTTTGTGATAAGATAATTCTTAACGGGTAACAAGTAACAAGTGTAACAAAGGTGCAGCAAGGTGGCTCAATCCTTTTTGTAGCAAAGGACAAGCCTGGACGAACTCTTATATAGAGCAAAGCACTCCCGAGGACACATGAGAATTATTGTCAAGTTAGTTTTCATCATGCTCATATGATTCGCGTTCGTTACTTTGATAATTTGATATGTGGGTGGACCGGTGCTTGGGTGCTATCCTTACTTGGACAAGCCTCCCACTTATAATTAACCCCTCTCGCAAGCATCCGCAACAACGAAAGAAAAATTAAGATAAATCTAACCATAGCATGAAACATGTGGATTCAAATCAGCCCCTTACGAAGCAACGCATAAACTAGGGTTTAAGCTTCTGTCACTCTAGCAACCCATCATCTACTTATTACTTCCCAATGCCTTTCCCTAGGCCCAAACAATGGTGAAGTGTCATGTAGTCGACGTTCACATAACACCACTAGAGGAAAGACAACATACATCTCATCAAAATATCGAACGAATACCAAATTCACATGATTACTTATAACAAGACTTCTCTCATGTCCTCAGGAACAAACGTAACTACTCACAAAGCATATTCATGTTCATAATCAGAGAAGTAATAAATATCATTAAGGATCTGAACATATGATCTTCCACCGAATAAACCAACTAGCATCAACTACAAGGAGTAATCAACACTACTAGCAACCTACAGGTACCAATCTGAGGTTTTGAGGCAAAGATCGGATACGAGAGATGAACTAGGGTTTGAGACAAGATGGTGCTGGTGAAGATGTTGATGGAGATTGACCCCCTCTCGATAAGAGGATCGTTGGTGATGACGATGATGATGATTTCCCCCTCCGGGAGGGAAGTTTCCCCGGCAGAACAGCTCCGCCGGAGCCCTAGATTGGTTCTGCCCAAGTTCCGCCTCGAGACGGCGGCACTTCGTCCCAAAAGCACTCTTCTGATTATTTCCAAGTCAAAACACATCATATAGCAGAAGATGGGCACCGGAGGCCTGCCAGGGGGCCCACAAGCCATAGGGGTGCGCCCAGGGGGTAGGGCGTGCCCCCCAGGCTTGTGACCTCCTGGTGGGTCCCCTCTGGTATTTTCTTCACCCAATATTTTTTATATATTCCAAAATAATTCTTCGTAAATTTTCAGGACTTTTGGAGTTGTGCAGAATAGGTCTCTCAGATTTGCTCCTTTTCCAGTCTAGAATTCCAGCTGCCGGCATTCTCCTTCTTCATGTAAACCTTGTAAAATAAGAGAGAAAAGGCATAAGTATTGTACCAAAACAGGTAATAACAGCCCATAATGCAATAAATATCAATATAAAAGCATGGTGCAAAATGGACGTATCAACTCCCCCAAGCTTAGACCTCGCTTGTCCTCAAGCGAAAGCCGAAATCGATAATCATGTCCACATGTTTAGAGATAGAGGTGTCGATAAAATAAAATACGGACATGAAGGCATCATGATCATCTTTAGAACAGCAACAAATATTGTCATATAATTTTCTATGCTAGAGTAACAATTCGTTCACAAGGTAAAGTATGAATCAGAAACTTTATTGAAAACTAACAAACTATGATCTTAGTCATTGAAGGAATTGCAATTTATTTTAATATCGAAAAGAGTCAATATAAGAGCTTTTCAGCAAGTTCACATACTCAACTATCATTTAGTCTTTCATAATTGCTAACACTCACGCGATACTTATGAGTTCAAAGCCTCAGTCGGACACAGAGAAAGATAGGGGCTTATAGTTTCGCCTCCCAACCTTTTACCTCAAGGGTAATGTCAACAATAATACTTTATGATAACCAACATCCGAGTGGATATATATATCTGGATCTTTCCCAACATATAGTGTTTGCCAAGAAGAAAAAGTGTAAAAAGGAAAGGTGAAGATCACCATGACTCTTGTATAAAGGTAGAAGGTAAAAGTAAAAGATAGGCCCTTCGCAGAGAGAAGCAGAGGTTGTCATGTGCTTTTATGGTTGGATGCACAAAATCTTAATGCAAAAGAACGTCACTTTATATTGCCGCTTGTGATAAAGAACTTTATTATGCAGTCCGTCGCTTTTATTTCTTCCATATCACAAGTTCGTATAAAGCTTATTTTCTTCACACTAATAGATCATACATATTGAGAGAGCAATTTTTATTGCTTGCACCGGTGACAACTTACTTGAAGGATCTTGCTCAATCCATAGGTAGGTATGGTGGACTCTCATGGCAAAACTAGGTTAAGGGATGTTTGGATGCACAAGTAGTATCTCTACTTGGTGCAAAGGATTTGGCTAGCATAAGAGGAAAAAGCAAGCTCAACATGTTGGAAGATCCATGACAATATAACTTCTATTCGGATATGGGAAAACATAACCCATTATGTTGTCTTCCTTGTCCAACCTCAACCTTTTAGCATGTCATATTTTAATGAGTGCTCACAATAACAAAAGATGTCCAAGATAGTATATTTATATGTGAGACCTCTCTTTCTTTATTACTTCCTATTAATTGCAACAATGACCAAAACTATATTTGCCAACTCTCAACAACTTTTATTCATCATACTTTTTATGTGTGAAGTCATTACTCTCCATAAGATCATTGTATGATCTTTTTATTTCTTTATTCTTTTTATTTTTCTCAAGATCATAGCAAGAAAGAAAAGCCCTCAACTCAAAACTAATCTTTCTTATATAACTCTCAGACTCGATTACATAGAGGAAACACAAAGCAAAACTCAAGGCTAGATCATACTAAAAACTTTATTCTACTAAACCGAGATATAACCAAAAGGATCGAACTAGGAAAAACGATAAAAGTAAAGGTGTGATGGTGATACAATACCGGGGCACCTCCCCCAAGCTTGGCACAAGCCAAGAGTGCCCATACCCATGTATTTAGATCTCTTTCTTCGGAGGTGGTGATGACGGGGTTGTTGCATTCTTCTTCTCCAGCTTGCGTCTGAGGCTAAAATTTTCCTCCCTCAGATCCTCATTCTCAAGCTCGAGTTTCATTATCTTTTTGCATAGTGCCGCCTTGTTGTCCTACAAAAAACGTGGTGGGATAGATTGGACCTTAGGAAGGCTGGACTTCTTGAATTCCACATGCATATCACCAGGTTGAGGTAGTTGATCTTCATCTTCGTCAGAACTATCATCCCTTGTCCTCTTCATGTCGGAGTCTTCCTCCTCCTTTGTAGTCCATCCATAATGCTCCACCTCCCCATAAACCTTTGGGTTGGCAATGAAATAAGCGACATAGCTCTCTCCCTCCGAATCTTGAGACGACATATTTTCAGATCTGCCAAGAAAACAACACGAAACAAGAACAGAGGAATTTGCCGTGGTACGGTGGTCAAAACCTTCGGGAGATTATATAATGATTTTTTACCGACCAAGAGGAGTATTCCATAAGAAAACGGAGTCCGGAGGGCACACGAGGTGGCCACAAGCCACAGGGGCGCGCCTAGGAGGGTAGGGCGCGCCCCCCAGGCTTGTCGCCTCCTCGTGCACTCTTCGGACTACTTTTAATTTTCCTAATTTTTTAAATATTCCAAAACGGAGAAAATTTCCCATTGGAAAAGTTTTGGAGTCGGTTTACTTACCGTACCACATACCTATTCCTTTTCGGAGTCTGAAACGTTCTGGAGAGTCTCCCTTATGTACTCCTCTGGTGTTATGGTATTAATAATATTTGTCTGAACATTTATGGGAGTACCTGAGATATAATGTTTGATTCTCTGCTCGTTTACCACCTTCGGGTTATTGCCTTCGGCGTTGTTAATCTTGATGGCACCGGAACGATAAACTTCCTCGACAATGTAAGACCCTTCCCATTTAGAGAGAAGTTTCCCTGCAAAAAATCTTAAACGAGAATTGTATTGCAAGACAAGGTCACCTACATTAAATTCACGCTTTTGTATCCTTTTGTCATGCCACCTTTTAGCTTTTTCTTTAAACAACTTAGCATTCTCATAGGCCTGGGTTCTCCATTCATCAAGTGAGCTAATGTCAAATAACCTCTTCTCACCGGCAAGTTTGAAATCATAGTTGAACTCTTTAATTGCCCAATAAGCTTTATGTTCTAGTTCAAGAGGTAAGTGACATGCTTTTCCATAAACCATTTTATATGGAGACATACCCATAGGGTTTTTATAAGCAGTTCTATAGGCCCATAATGCATCATCAAGTTTCTTAGACCAATTCTTTCTAGATCTATTAACGGTCTTTTGCAGGATCAATTTAATTTCTCTATTGCTCAATTCTACTTAACCACAAGACTGAGGATGGTAAGGAGATGCAATTCTATGGTTGACATCATATTTAGCAAGCAATTTACGGAAAGCACCATGAATAAAGTGTGAACCACTATCGGTCATCAAATATCTAGGGACTCCAAACCTCGGAAAAATGACTTCTTTAAGCATCTTAATAGAAGTGTTATGATCAGCACTACTAGTTGGAATAGCTTCTACCCACTTAGTTGTTGGGAAACGTTGCCTGGAAAACAAAAAAATTCTACGTACACGCAATGATCTGTCCATGGAGATGCATAGCAACGAGGGGGAGAGTGTGTCTACGTACCCTCATAGACCGTAAGCGGAAGTGTTTCACAATGCGGTTGATGTAGTCGAACTTCTTCGCGCTTCAACCGATCAAGTACCGAAGGCACGGTACCTCCGTGTTCTGCACACATTCAGCTCGGTGACGTCCCTCGCCTTCTTGATCCGGCAAGACATCGAGCTAGTAGATGAGTTCTGTCAGCACGACGGTGTGGTGACGGTGATGGTGAAGTGATCTCCGCAGGGCTTCGCCTAAGCACTATGAAAATATGAGTCGGGGTGTAAATGGTGGAGGGGGGCGCCGCACACGGCTAGGCAATTGTCTCGGGTGTGCTAGGCGCCCCCCTCCTCATATATATAGGTGGGAGGGAGAGGGGAGAGGCCAAGGGGCACCCCAAGTAGGTCCGAATCCTACTTGGGCTCCTGCCCTTTGCCGCGCCCCCCTGCCATGTTTGTCGGAGGGGGAAGGAAAGAGGGGGGGGGAGGGAAGGAAGTGGGAATCCTAATCCACACTTACCTTTCCCTTCTCCCCTTTCCTTCTCCTCCTTATGCCAGCCCATATGGGGGGCATACGAGCCCCTTGTGGCTGGTGCGTTTCCCCTCTTGGCCCATAAGGCCCATATCTTTTGCCGGGGGTGCCCGGAACCCCTTCCGGTGACCCGATAAGTACCCGGTACCCCCCGAAACACTTCCGGTGTCCGAATACCATCGTCCTATATATCAATATTTACCTCTCGGACATTTTGAGACTCGTCATGTCTGTGATCTCATCCGGGACTCCGAACAACATTCGGTCACCAAATCACATAACTCATATAATACTATATCGTCATCGAACGCTAAGCGTGCGGACCCTACGGGTTCGAGAACTATGTAGACATGACCGAGACACCTCTCCGGTCAATAACCAATAGTGGAACCTGGATGCCCATATTGGCTCCTACATATTCTACGAAGATCTTTATCGGTCAAACCGTTATGACAACATACGTAATTCCCTTTGTCCATCGGTATGTTACTTACCCAAGATTCGATCGTCGGTATCTTCATACCTAGTTCAATCTCGTTACCGGCAAGTCTCTTTACTCATTCCGTAATACATCACCTCGTGACTAAACCCTTAGTCTTTTGCTTGCAAGCTTATGATGTGTATTACCGAGAGGGCCCAGAGATACCTCTCCGATACTTGGAGTGACAAATCCTAATCTCGATCTATGCCAACTCAACAAACACCTTCAGAGATACCTGTAGAGCATCTTTATGATCACCCAGTTACGTTGTGATGTTTGATAGCACACAAGGTATTCCTGCAGTATCCGGGAGTTGCACAATCTCATAGTCGAAGGAATATGTATTTGACATGAAGAAAGCAATAGCAATAAACTAAACGATCATTATGCTAAGCTAACGGGTGGGTCTTGTCCATCACATCATTCTCCTAATGATGTGATCCCGTTATGAAATGACAACACATGTCTATGGTTAGGAAACCTTAACCATCTTTGATCAACGAGCTAGTCTAGTAGAGGCTTACTAGGGACATGGTATTTGTTTATGTATTCACACATGTATTTAAGTTTCCGATCAATACAATTCTAGCATGAATAATAAACCTTTATCATGAATAAGGAAATATAAAATAACAACTTTATTATTGCCTCTAGGGCATATTTCCTTCAGTCTCCCACTTGCACTAGAGTCAATAATCTAGTTCACATCACCATGTGATTAACACCCATAGTTCACATCGCCATGTGACCAACATCCAAAGAGTTTACTAGAGTCAATAATCTAGTTCACATCGCCATGTGATTAACACCCAAACAGTACTAAGGTGTGATCATGTTTTGCATGTGTGAGAAGTTTAGTCAACGGGTCTGCCACATTCAGATCTGTATGTATTTTGCAAATTTCTATGTCTACAATGCTCTGCATGGAGCTACTCTAGCTAATTGCTCCCATGTTCAATATGTATCCAGATTGAGACTTAGAGTCATCTAGATCAGTGTCAAAGCTTTGCATCGATGTAACTCTTTAAGACGAACTCTTTATCACCTCCATAACCAAGAAACATTTCCTTAGTCCTCTTTAAGGCACCTAAGGATAATTTTGACCATTGTCCAGTAGTCCACTCCTGGATCGCTCTTGTACCCTCTTTTGCCAGATAAGTGGCAAGACACACATCAGGTGTGGTACACAGCATGGCAAATCGTATAGAACCTATGGCTGAGGCATAGGGAATGCCTTTCATTCTCTCTCTATCTTCTGCCGTGGTCGGGCTTTGAGTCTTACTTAACTTCACACCTTGTAATACAAGCAAGAACTCCTTCTTTAACTGATCCATTTTGAACTCCTTCAAAATCTTGTCAAGGTATGTACTCATTGAAAGTCTTATCAAGCGTCTCGATCTATCCCTATAGATCTTGATGCAATATATAAGCAGCTTCACCGAGGTCTTTCATTGAAAAACTCTTATTCAAGTATCCTTTTATGCTATCTAGAAATTCTATATCATTTCCAATCAACAATATGTCATCTACATATAATATTAGAAATGCTACAGAGCTCCCACTCACTTTCTTCTAAATACAGGCTTCACCGAAAGTCTGTATAAAACCATATGCTTTGATCACCTCATCAAAGCGTATATTTCAACTTCGAGATGCTTGCACCAGTCCATAGACGGATCGCTGGAGCTTGCACACTTTGTTAGCACCTTTAGGATCGACAAAACCTTCTGGTTGCATCATATACAACTCTTCTTTAAGATATCCATTAAGGAATGCAGTTTTGACGTCTATTTGCCAGATTTCATAATCATAAAATGTGGCAATTGCTAACATGATTCAGACAGACTTAAGCATTGCTACGGGTAAGAAAGTCTCATCGTAGTCAACCCCTTGAACTTGTCGAAAACACTTCGCGACAAGTTGAGCTTTGTAGACAGTAACATTACCATCAGCGTCAGTCTTCTTCTTGAAGATCCATTTATTCTCTATGGCTTGCCGATCATCGGGCAAATCCACCAAAGTCCATACTTTGTTCTCATACATGGATCCTATCTCAGATTTCATGGCCTCAAGCCATCTGTTGAAATTTGGGCTCATCATAGCTTCTTCATAGTTCGTAGGTTCGCCTTGGTCTAGTAACATGACTTCCAGAACAGGATCACCGTGCCACTCTGGTGCGAATCGTGCTCTGGTCGACCTACGAGGTTCGGTAGTAACTTGATCTGAAGTTTCATGATCATCATCATTAGCTTCCTCTCTTGTTGGTGTAGGCATCACGGGAACGGTTTTCTATGATGTGTTACTCTCCAATTCGAGAGAAGGTACGATTACCTCATCGAGTTCTACTTTCCTCCCACTCACTTCTTTCGAGAGAAACTCCTTCTCTAGAAAGAATCCATTCTTAGCAACAAAGATCTTGCCTTCGGATCTGTGGTAGAAGGTGTACCCAATTGTTTCCTTAGGGTATCCTATGAAGACGCACTTCTCCGATTTGGGTTCATGCTTATCAGGCTGAAGCCTTTTGACATAAGTGTCGCAACCCCAAACTTTAAGAAACGACAGCTTAGGTTTCTTGCCAAACCATAGTTCATAAGGTGTCGTCTAAATGAATTTAGAGGATGCCCTATTTAATGTGAATGCAGTTGTCTCTAATGCATAACCCCAAAATGATAGTGGTAAATCGGTAAGAGACATCATAGATCGCACCATATCTAATAAAGTACGGTTACGACGTTCGGACACACCATTACGCTGTGGTGTTTCAGGTGGCGTGAGTTGTGAAACTATTCCACATTGTTTTAAATGAAGTCCAAACTCGTAACTCAAATATTCGCCTCCGCGATCAGATCGTAGAAACTTTATTTTCTTGTTACGATGATTCTCCACTTCACTCTGAAATTCTTTGAACTTTTCAAATGTTTCAGATTTGTGTTTCATTAAGTAGATATACCCATATCTGCTCAAATCATCTGTGAAGGTCAGAAAATAATGATACCCGCCGCGTGCCTCAACGCTCATCGGACCGCATACATCGGTATGTATTATTTCCAATAAGTCATTAGCTCGCTCCATTGTTCCGGAGAACGGAGCTTTAGTCATCTTGCCCATGAGGCATGGTTCGCAAGTATCAAATGATTCATAATCAAGTGATTCCAAAAGCCCATCTGCATGGAGTTTCTTCATGCGCTTTACACAAATATGACCTAAACGGCAGTGCCACAAATATGTTACACTATCATTATCAACTTTGCATCTTTTGGCATCAATATTATGAATATGTGTATCACTACAATCGAGATTCAACAAAAATAGACCACTCTTCAAGGGTGCATGACCATAAAAGATATTACTCATATAAATAGAACAACCATTATTCTCTGATTTAAATGAATAACCGTCTCGCACTAAACAAGATCCAGATATAATGTTCATGCTCAACGCTGGCACCAAATAACAATTATTCAGGTCTAAAACTAATCTCGAAGGTAGATGTAGAGGTAGTGTGCCGACGGCGATCACATCGACCTTGGAACCATTCCCGACGCGTATCGTCACCTTGTCCTTAGCTAATCTTCGTTTAATCTGTAGCTCCTGTTTTGAGTTACAAATATGAGCAACCGAACCAGTATCAAATACCCAGGTGCTACTATGAGCATTAGTAAGGTACACATCAATAACATGTATATCAAATATACCTTTGTTCACTTTGCCATCCTTCTTATCCGCCAAATACTTGGGGCAATTCCGCTTCCAGTGACCAGTTCCTTTGCAGTAGAAGCACTCAGTTTCAGGCTTGGGTCCAGCTTTGGGCTTCTTCCCGGGATTGGCAACTTGCTTGCCATTCTTCTTGAAGTTCCCTTTCTTTCCCTTGCCCTTTTTCTTGAAACTAGTGGTCTTGTTAACCATCAACACTTGATGTTCCTTCTTGATTTCTACCTCTGCGGCCTTAAGCATTGCGAAGAGCTCGGGAATTGTTTTGTTCATCCCTTGCATATTATAGTTCATCAGGAAGCCTTTGTAGCTTGGTGGTAGTGATTGAAGAACTCTGTCAATGACACAATCAACTGAAAGATTAACTCCCAGCTGAGTCAAGTGATTATAATACCCAGACATTTTGAGTATGTGTTCACTAACAGAACTGTTCTCCTCCATCTTGCAACTATAGAACTTGTTGGAGACTTCATATCTCTCAACCTGGGCATTTGCTTGAAATATTAACTTCAACTCTTGGAACATCTCATATGCTCCATGATGTTCAAAACGTCTTTGAAGTCCCGGTTCTAATCCGTAAAGCATGGCACACTGAACTATCGAGTAGTCATTAGATCGAGCTTGCCAGACGTTCAAAACATCAGCTTCTGCTCCTGCAGCAGGCCTTTCACCTAGCGGTGCATCAAGGACATAATTCTTTTGTGCAGCAATGAGGATAATCCTCAAGTTACGGACCCAATCCGTGTAGTTGCTACCATCATCTTTCAACTTAGCTTTCTCTAGGAACGCATTAAAATTCAAGGGAATGGTATCACGGGCCATTGATCTACAACATAGATATGTAAATACTATCAGGACTAAGTTCATGATAAATTAAGTTCAATTAATCAAATTACTTAAGAACTCCCACTTAAATAGACATCCCTCAAGTCATCTAAGTGATACGTGATCCAAATCAACTAACCCATGTCCGATCATCACGTCTGATGGGGTAGTCATCAATGGTGAACATCTCTATGTTGATCATATCTACTATATGATTCACGTTCGATCTTTCGATCTCCAGTGTTCGAGGCCATGTCTGTACATGCTAGGCTCATCAAGTTTAACCCAAGTATTCTGCATGTGTAAAACTGTCTTACACCCGTTGTATGTGAACGTAGAGTCTATCACACCCGATCATCACGTGGGGTCTCAACACGACGAACTGTAGCAACGGTGCATACTCAGGGAGAACACTTTTACCTTGAAATTTAGTGAAGGGATCATCTTATAATGCTACCGCCGTACTAAGCAAAATCAGATGCATAAAAGATAAACATCACATGCAATCAAAATATGTGACATGATATGGCCATCATCATCTCGTGCTTTTGATCTCCATCTCCAAAGCATCGTCATGATCTCCATCGTCACCGGCTCGACACCTTGATCTCCATCATTGCGTCGTGGTCGTCTCGCCAACTATTGCTTCTACAATTATTGCTAACATATAGCGATAAAGTAAAGCAATTACATGGCGTTTGCATTTCATACAATAAAGAGACAACCATAAGGCTCCTGCCAGTTGTCGATAACTTACAAAACATGATCATCTCATACAATAACGTATATCACATCACGTCTTGACCATATCACATCACAACATGCCCTGCAAAAACAAGTTAGACGTCCTCTACTTTGTTGTTGCAAGTTTTACGTGGCTGCTACGGGCTTCTAGCAAGAACCGTTCTTACATATGGAAAAAACCACAACGGTGATTCATCAAGTTTGCTGTTTTAACCTTCTTCAAGGACCAGCCGTAGTCAAATTCAATTCAACTAAAGTAGGAGAAACAGACACCCGCCAGCCACCTTTATGCAAAACTAGTTGCATGTCTGTCGGTGGAACCGGTCTCATGTGCGTGGACATATAAGGTTGGTCCGGGCCGCTTCATCCCACAATACCGCCGAATCAAAATAAGATGTTGGTGGTAAGCAGTATGACTATCACCGCCCACAACTCTTTGTGTTCTACTCGTGCATATCATCTACGCATAGACCTGGCTCATGATGCCACTGTTGGGAAACATTGCATGGAAAACAAAAAAAAATCTACGCACACGCAATGATCTGTCCATGGAGATGCATAGCAACGAGGGGGAGAGTGTGTCTACGTACCCTCATAGACCGTAAGCGGAAGCGTTTCACAACGCGGTTGATGTAGTCGAACTTCTTCGCGCTTCAACCGATCAAGTACCGAAGGCACGGCACCTCCGCGTTCTGCACACTTTCAGCTCGGTGACGTCCCTCGCCTTCTTGATCCAGCAAGACGTCGAGGTAGTAGATGAGTTTCGTCAGCATGACGGTGATGGTGAAGTGATCTCCGTAGGGCTTCGCCTAAGCACTACGAAAATATGAGCGGGGGTGTAAACGGTGGAGGGGGACGCCGCACACGACTAGGCAATTGTCTCGAGTGTGCTACGCGCCCCCCTCCTCATATATATAGTTGGGAGGGAGAGGGGAAAGGCCAAGGGGCGCCCCAAGTAGGTCCGAATCCTACTTGGGCTCCTGCCCTTTGCCGCCCCCCCCCCCTGCCATGTTTGTCGGAGGGGGAGAGGGAAGGAAGTGGGAATCCTATTCCACACTTACCTTTCCCTTCTCCCCTTTCCCTCTCCTCCTTAGGCCGGGCCATATGGGGGGCGCACCAGCCCCTTGTGGCTGGTGCGTTTCCCCTCTTGGCCCATAAGTCCCATATCTTTTGCCGGGGGTGCCCGGAACCCCTTCCGGTGACCCGATAAGTACCCGGTACCCCCCGAAACACTTCCGGTGTCCGAATACCATCGTCCTATATATCAATCTTTACCTCTCAGCCATTTTGAGACTCCTCGTCATGTCCGTGATCTCATCCGAGACTCCTAACAACATTCGGTCACCAAATCACATAACTCATATAATACTATATCGTCATCGAACGTTAAGCGTGCGGACCCTACTGGTTCGAGAACTATGTAGACATGACCGAGACACCTCTCCGGTTAATAACCAATAGCGGAACCTGGATGCCCATATTGGCTCCTACATATTCTATGAAGATCTTTATCGGTCGAACCGTTATGACAACATACGTAATTCCCTTTGTCCACCGGTATGTTACTTGCCGAGGTTCGATCGTCGGTATCTTCATACCTAGTTCAATCTCGTTACCAGCAAGTCTCTTTACTCGTTCCATAATACATCACCTTGTGACTAACTCCTTAGTCTTTTGCTTGCAAGCTTATGATGTGTATTACCGAGAGGGCCCAGGGATACCTCTCCGATACTTGGAGTGACAAATCCTAATCTTGATCTATGCCAACTCAGCAAACACCTTCGGAGATACCTGTAGAGCATCTTTATGATCACCCAGTTACGTTGTGATGTTTGATAGCACACAAGGTATTCCTCCGTTATCCGGGAGTTGCACAATCTCATAGTCGAAGGAATATGTATTTGACATGAAGAAAGCAATAGCAATAAACTGAACGATCATTATGCTAAGCTAACGGGTGGGTCTTGTCCATCACATCATTCTCCTAATGATGTGATCTCGTTATGAAATGACAACACATGTCTATGTTTAGGAAACCTTAACCATCTTTGATCAACGAGCTAGTCTAGTAGAGGCTTACTAGGGACATGGTATTTGTTTATGTATTCACACATGTATTTAAGTTTCCGATCAATACAATTCTAGCATGAATAATAAACCTTTATCATGAATAAGGAAATATAAACTAACAACTTTATTATTGCCTCTAGGGCATATTTCCTTCATTAGTAACATAATCAACAGCAACTAAAATATGTGTGTACCCGTTAGAGGAAGGATAAGGTCCCACATAATCAAAGCCCCAAACATCAAATGGTTCAATAACAAATGAATAATTCATAGGCATTTCCTGACGCCTACTAATATTACCAATTCTCTGGCATTCATCACAAGACAAGACATACTTACGAGCATCTTTGAAGAGAGTAGGCTAATAAAAACCGGATTGTAATACCTTGTGTGTAGTTCTATCTCCAGCATGGTGTCCTCCGTAGGCCTCGGAGTGACACTTACGTAGGATATGGTCCTGTTCATGCTCAAGTACACAACATCTAATAACACCATCTACTCCTTCTTTATAAAGGTGTGGGTCATCCCAAAAGTAATGTCTTAAATCATAGAAAAACTTTTTCTTTTGCTGGTATGTGAAGCTAGGTGGTATAAATTTAGCAACAATGTAATTAGCATAATCAGCATACCAGGGAGCATTACGAGAAGCATTTATGACAGCTAATTGTTCATCAGGAAAGCTATCATCAATAGGTAGTGGGTCATCAAGAACATTCTCTAACCTAGACAAGTTATCTGCTACAGGGTTCTCAGCACCCTTTCTATCAATAATATGCAAATCAAATTCTTGCAGCAGGAGAACCCATCTAATAAGTCTAGGCTTAGCATCTTTCTTTTCCATAAGATATTTAATAGCAGCATGGTCAATGTGAAAAGTAACTTTGGAATCAACAATATAGGATCTGAACTTATCACAAGCAAAGGCAACTGCTAAAAATTCTTTTTCAGTAGTAGCATAATTTCTTTTAGCACTGTCTAGAGTTTTACTAGCATAATGGATAACATTCAACTTCTTATCAACTCTTTGTCCTAGAACAGCACCAACAGCATAATCACTAGCATCACACATAATTTCAAAGGGTAGGTTCCAATCAGGTGGTTGAACGATAGGTGCAGAAATCAAGGCTTTCTTAAGTATTTCAAATGCTTATACACAATCATCATCAAAAACAAAAGGAACATCTTTTTGCAAGAGATTAGTGAGAGGCCTAGAAATTTTAGAGAACTCTTTAATAAACCTCCTATAGAAACCAGCATGACCAAGGAAATTTCTTATACCTTTGATATCTTTAGGACACGGCATTTTTTCAATAGCATCAACTTTAGCTTTATCAACTTCAATACCTCTTTCGGAGATTTTATTTCCCAAGACAATACCTTCATTAACCATAAAGTGGCACTTCTCCCAATTCAAGACAAGATTAGTTTCTTCACATCTCGGCAAAACTCGATCAAGGTTGCTTAAGCAATCATCAAAAGAAGTTTCATAAACGGAGAAATCATCCATGAAAACCTCAACAATCTTTTCACAAAAGTCAGAGAATATAGCAGTCATACATCTTTGAAAGGTAGCAGGAGCATTGCATAAACCAAAAGGCATACGTCTATAAGCAAAGGTACCGAAAGGGCAAGTAAAAGTAGTCTTTTCTTGATCCTCTTTTGACACAGGTATTTGAGAAAAACCAGAATAACCATCTAGAAGTGTGTATGTTTTGATAGTCTTTCTAGCATTTGATCAATAAAGGGTAGGGGATAATGATATTTCCTAGTAGCTTTATTCAACTTTCTAAAATCAATACCCATTCTATAACCTGTAACAATTCTTTGTGGAATCAATTCATTCTTATCATTAGGAACAACGGTAATACCTCCCTTATTAGGGACACAATGAACAGGACTTACCCATCTACTATCAGCAATAGGATAGATTATTCCTGCTTCCAGAAGCTTTAGTATTTCATTTCTTACCACTTCCTTCATCTTGGGATTTAACCGTCGTTGGTGATCAACAATTGGTTTAGCGTCAGGTTCCATATTAATTTTGTGCTGACACAGAGTGGGACTAATGCCCTTAAGATCATCGAGAGTATATCCAATAACAGCACAGTGCTTCCTCAGAGTTTTTAATAATTTCTTTTCTTCAGGCTCTGAAAGGTTAGCACTAATAATAACAGGATATATCTTCTTTTCATCAAGATAGGCATATTTCAGAGTATCAGGTAATTGTTTAAGCTCAAACACGGGATCACCCTTGGGTGGAGGAGGATCCCCAAGAATCTCAACAGGCAAGTTGTGTTTCAAAACAGGCATTTGGTTAAAGAATATTTCATCTAATTCCTTCCTTTCATTCATAAACATATCATTTTCATGGTCCAGCAAATATTGTTCTAAAGGATCAGTAGGAGGCACAGAAATAGAAGCAAGACCAATTATTTCATCTTTACTAGGCAATTCTTTGTCATGGGGTTGTCTACAAAATTTGGAGAAATTAAACTCATGAGACACATCCCCAAAACTTACAGTAACAGTTTCTTTCTCACAATCTATCTTAGCATTAACAGTGTTCAAGAAAGGTCTACCAAATATAATGGGACAAAAATCATCTTGTGGGGAACCAAGAACAAGAAAATCAGTAGGGTATTTTACTTTCCCACACAAGACTTCAACATCTCTAACAATCCCAATTGGTGATATAGTATCTCTATTAGCAAGCTTGATAGTAACATCAATATCTTCTATTTCAGCAGGTGCAATACCATTCATAATTTCTTGATATAAAGTAAAGGGAAATGCACTCACACTAGCACCCACATCACATAAGCCATGATAACAATGATCTCCTATTTTAACAGAAACAACAGGCATGCCAACAACAGGTCTATGTTTATCTTTATCATCGGGTCTAGCAATTCTAGCAGCCTCATCACAGAAATAAATAACATGCCCATCAATATTATCGACCAAGAGATCTTTAACCATAGCAATACTAGGTTCAACTTTAATTTGTTCAGGGGGTGTAGGTGTTCTAGTATAACTCTTTCGAACCACAGCTGCAGCTTTAGCATGTTCCTTTATTCTAACAGGGAAAGGTGGTTTCTCAATATAAGCAGAAGGAACAATAGGATCAACATTATAAGTAATGGTTTCTTCTTCAACTTTAATAGGTTCTACTACTTTCACTTCAATGGGAGGATGATATTTAAACCACTTCTCCTTAGGGAGATCAACATGAGTAGCAAATGATTCACAGAAGGAAGCTACTATCTCAGAGTCAAGTCCATATTTAGTGCTAAATTCACGAAAAGCACCGGTATCCATAAAAGATTTAACACAGTCAAACTTAAGGTTTATACCTGACTCCTTACCTTCGTCGAGTTCCCAGTCTTCAGAGTTGCATTTAATTCTTTCCAATAAATCCCATTCGAATTCAATAGTCTTCTTCATAAAAGAACCAGTACAAGAAGTATCGAGCATGGATTGATCATTACGAGAAAGCCGAGAATAAAAATTTTGAATAATAATTTATCTTGAGAGCTCATGATTGGGGCATGAATATAACATTGACTTAAGCATCCCCCAAGCTTGAGCGATACTTTCTCCTTCACGAGGCCAAAAATTATAAATATAATTCCGATCACGATGAACTAGATGCATAGGATAAAACTTCTGATGAAATTCCAATTTCAATCGGTTGTAATTCCAAGACACAATATCATTGCATAGCCTATACCATGTCAGTGCCTGCTCCTTCAAAGATAAAGGGAAGACCTTCTTCTTAACTTCATCCTCGGGCAAACCTGCAAGCTTAAATAATCCACAAACTTCATCCACATAGATTAGATGCATATCAGGATGTAATGTTCCATCTCCTGCATAAGGATTAGCTAGCAGTTTCTCTATCATACCCGAAGGAATTTCATAATAAATATTTTCAGTAGGTTGAGGGGAAACTCTTTGCTCTTCCGGTCGGGGTGAAGATACCCTGAACAAACCCCTCAACGGATTATTTTCCATAGCAACAAGTGACAGTAAATTTCAGCACACTATATAAATGTTTCCTTACCAAATTCCACTTACCAAAGGCGCTTCACTCCGGTAACGGTGCCAGAAAAGAGTCTTGATGACCCACAAGTATAGGGGATCTATCGTAGTCCTTTCGACAAGTAAGAGTGTTGAACCCAACAAGGAGCAGAAGGAAATGACAAGAGGTTTTCAGCAAGGTATTCTCTGCAGGCACTGAAATTATCGGTAATAGATAGTTTTGTGATAAGATAATTCATAACGGGTAACTAGTAATGATACGTCTCCAATGTATCTATAATTTATGAAGTATTCATGCTGTTATATTATCATTCTTGGATGTTTTACAATCATTTTATAGCAACTTTATATCATTTTTTTGGAACTAACCTATTGACCCAGTGCCCAGTGCCAGTTGCTGTTTTTGCTTGTTTTTTACATCGCAGGAAATCAATATCAAACGGAGTCCAAACACCGCGAAACTTTTTGTGGATTTTTTATGGACCAGAAGACATCCAGTGGGCCAGAGAAGCACCTGCGGGGTGCCCCGAGGGGGGCACAACCCACCAGGGCGCGCCTGGGGGCCCAGGCGCGCCCAGGTGGGTTGTGCCCACCTCGGTGGCCTCCCGCACCCCCTCTTTGCCCTATAAATCACCAAATATTCCAAAAACCCTCGGGGTAACCCTAGATCAGAAGTTCCACCGCCGCAAGCCTTTGTAGCCACGAGAAACCAATGTAGACCCCGTTCCGGCACCCTGCCGGAAGGGGAAATCATCACCGGTGGCCATCTTCATCATCCCGGTGGCCACCATGATGAGGAGGGAGTAGTCCACCCTCGGGGCTGAGGGTTTGTACCAGTAGCTATGTGTTTAATCTTTCTCTCTCGTGTTCTTGAGATGCACAATCTTGATGTATCGCGGGCTTTGTTAATATAGTCGGATCATATGGCGTTTTCCCTTCTCTATCTTGTTGTGATGAATTGATTTTTCCCTTTGAGATTTCGTTTTATCGGATTGAATACTTTTATGGATTTGAGAGCACTTGATATATGTCTTGCATACGAATACACATGGTGACAATGGGGTATTATATTGATTCACTTGATATATGTTTTGGCACTCAACTCGCGGATTCCCGAGGTGGCATTGGGGTAATCTATGCATAGGGGTTGATGCATGTTCTTGTCTTTGTTTCTCTGGTAGAAATCTTGGGGCACTCTTTGAGGTTCTTTGTGTTGGATTGAGCATTACGAATCTGAATTTGCTTTGGTGTTATTTTAGTACGAACTCTTGGATAGATCGATCGGAAAGAATAGCTTTGAGGTGGTTTCGTACCCTACAAACAATTTATTCTTATGTTCTCCGCTAGATAGGAACTTTGGAGTGATTCTTCATCGCACGTTGAGGGATGGTTATATGATTCAATTATATTAGCATTGTTGAGAGATTGCACTAGCGAAAGTACGGACCCTAGGCCTTGTTTTCAAGCATTGCAATACCGTTTGTGCTCACTTTTGTCATTTGCTACCTTGCTGTTTTTATTTATTCAGATTATAAAAATATATTTCTACCATCCATATTACACTTTTATCACCATCTCTTCGCCGAACTAGTGCACCTATACAATTTGCCATTGTATTGGGTGTGTTGGGGACACAAGAGATTTCTTGTATTTGGTTGCAGGGTTGTTTGAGAGAGACCATCTTCATCCTACGCCTCCCACGGATTGATAAACCTTAGGTCATCCACTTGAGGGAAAATTGCTACTGTCCTACAAAACTCTGCGCTTGGAGGCCCAACACGAGTCTACAAGAATAAAGTTGCATAGTAGACATCACAAGTGTAACAAAGGTGCAGCAAGGTGGCCCAATCCTTTTGGTAGCAAAGGATAACCCTGGACGAACTCTTATATAGAGCAAAGCACTCCCGAGAACACATGGGAATTATTGTCAAGTTAGTTTTCATCATGCTCATATGATTCGCGTTCGTTACTTTGATAATTTGATATGTGGGTGGACCGGTGCTTGGGTGCTATCCTTACTTGGACAAGCCTCCTACTTATGATTAACCCCTCTCGCAAGCATCCGCAAGTACGAAATAAGAATTAAGATAAATCTAACCATAGCATGAAACATGTGGATCCAAATTAGCCCCTTACGAATCAACGCATAAACTAGGGTTTAAGCTTCTGTCACTATAGCAACCCATCGTCTACTTATTACTTCCCAATGCCTTCCCCTAGGCCCAAACAATTGTGAAGTGTCATGTAGTCGGCGTTCACATAACATCACTAGAGGAAAGACAACATACATCTCATCAAAATATCGAACGAATACCAAATTCACATGATTACTTATAACAAGACTTCTCCCATGTCCTCAGGAACAAACGTAACTACTCACAAAGCATATTCATGTTCATAATCATAGGAGTAATAAATATCATTAAGGATCTGAACATATGATCTTCCACCGAATAAACCAACTAGCATCAACAACAAGGAGTAATCAACACTACTAGCAATCTACAGGTACCAATCTAAGGTTTTGAGGCAAAGATCGGATACAAGAGATGAACTAGGGTTTGAGAGGAGATGGTGCTGGTGAAGATGTTGATGGAGATTGACCCCCTCTCGATGAGAGGATCGTTGGTGATGACGATGATGATGATTTCCCCCTCCGGGAGGGAAGTTTCCCCGGCAGAACAGCTCCGCCGGAGCCCTAGATTGGTTCTGCCCAAGTTTCGCCTCGAGACGGTGGCGCTTCGTCCCGAAAGCTCTCCGGGAGGGAAGTTTCCCCGGTAGAACAGCTCCGCCGGAGCCCTAGATTGGTTCTGCCCAAGTTCCGCCTCAAGACGGCGGCGCTTCATCCCGAAAGCTCTCTTCTGATTTTTTTTTTAGGTCAAAACACATCATATAGCAGAAGATGGGCACCGGAGGCCTGCCAGGGGGCCCACAAGCCACAGGGGCGCGCCCAGGGGGGTAGGGCACGCCCCCCAGGCTTGTGACCTCCTGGTGGGTCCCCTCTTGTATTTTCTTCGCCCAATATTTTTTATATATTCCAAAATAATTCTTCATAAATTTTCAGAACTTTTGGAGTTGTGCAGAATAGGTCTCTCAGATTTGCTCCTTTTCCAGTCTAGATTTCCAGCTGCCGGCATTCTCCCTCTTCATGTAAACCTTGTAAAATAAGAGAGAAAAGGCATAAGTATTGTACCAAAATAGGTAATAACAGCCCATAATGCAATAAATATCAATATAAACGCATGGTGCAAAATGGACGTATCATTGCCGCTGACGCGCGACACGTCACTTTATAAAGTATATAAATACAAAAATTATCTAAAATTCATAATTTATTTGGAAGAATATAAATACTACCTCATAATAACAAAATCACTAATTGAGAAGTGCTCCTTCCAAAGATCACTCCCACCTTGGGAGTTTTCCCCTTTTTTAGATCCATTTATTCAAAACATTTTATCTCTTAAACCGTGCGTCCAAATCTCGAACCGTTTTCACCGTTGGATTTCTCACGTTGAGATCTTCAAAAATATATACCATGTTGATAGGTTTTGATGAACTTTATTTTTCACAAAAAAAGGACGAAAAGACTGAACTGGGAGCATGTTTTTCCCTTTCTGAAAGATGTTTTCCGAGAGGCACGGCCGTGCCTCTCGCGAAAGAAAACCGTGCCTCTCGCGGAAGGAAAAAAAAAAGAAAACGTGTATTTTTTCTGCTTACGAGAGGCACGACCGTGTCTCTCGCGGAAGCAAAACAAGGCCTTTTGCAGAAGCAAAATCATGCCTCTCACGGAAGGAAAATAAAAAGAAGAGAAAACACTTTTTTCCCGTTTCCGAGAGGCACGGCCGTGCCTCTCATGGAAGGAAAAAAGAAAGAGAAAACATGTTTCTTTTTGTTTTCGAGAGCTCGCAGAAGCAAAACCATGCCTCTTGCGGAAGGTAAACCGTGCCTCTCCGGAAGCAAAAAGAAAAGGAAAATGCATTTTTTTTGTCGAGAGGCACTGTCATGCCTCTCGTGGAAGCAAAACCGTGCCTCTCGCGAAAGCAAAACTGTACCTCTCACGAAAGAAAAAAAACATATTTTTTCGCGCAATTTTTTTTCTTCTAAATTTTTCGTTTTTCTCCAAAAGCTAAGAAACACCGATGAAAAACCGAAAAGCCAAAAAAACCCAGAAAACCCAACTAAAAAGCCGAAAATGCTTGCAAAAAAATAAAAATAAAATAAAATTCAAAAGGAGCATCCAGAGCATGACACATGACGGCAACTGAGAGCACGCCAAGTGGCGTGCTCTCAGCCCACCCCAAGTGATCGTTGGGAGGCTCCCGAAGGAGCGCTCATTAACTAGTTGCTCTCTCCTAATAATCAGACACATTGTTCATAAAGATTTTGGACCAAGCATGGCCTGCATCACTATGTCCCATCTTGCCGCCCATTTCCTCAATTCTCAAGCCCAACCCGACCCAGTTTGACATGATGTGCCAGCCCAACCCATTTTACTTCGTGTCGTGCCATGCTTTGGACCGTACCGTGTCGTGCCATACGGGTTTAGGGCCAACCCAGAAAAGGCCGACCCAAGTCGTAAGTTTAGTTGTAGACGTGCGAAGTGGAGCCACCGCATGGCATGGAACACGCCCGGCCTTCGACGTGGGTTGGATCCTCAACCTCCCCTTCTCCGATCTGCATCGCCTCGAGGTATGGCTCACCGCAAGCTCACTGCTGCTCCTTTCGCGGTCACTGCGCTAGATCGCTACCTTTGCATGCTCTTCCCACCAACATGGGGTTGCTCCCACCCTCTCGTGTTGGTCAACGCCTTCATGCATGCATTCAACATTTTCGTTGTCAAGGTCTCGAAGGCCCAGGACAGGCGCATGTGGCGGTTCGAGGTGAGGAACTAAGTGGGGTCGCCGACGACGATGAACCACATGTTGACTCTCGCTCACTGCGCTTGTCTCTAGTAACACATGACGTTGCATCTCCCTAGGACGTGTCCAGCACGACGGTGCTAGAGCTCGACGGCGTCCGATAGTGGCAATGGTGCTCAACAATGCCAGAAAGAGAGAGGGGGCGGTGGGAACTGATGACCCACAAGTATAGGGGATCAATCATAGTCCTTTCGATAAGTAAGAGTGTCGAACCCAACGAGGAGCAGAAGGAAATGACAAGTGGTTTTCAGAAAGGTATTTTCTGCAAGCACTGAAATAATAGGTAACAGATAGTTTAATAGCAAGATAATTTGTAACGAGCAAGTAATGGTAACGGTAAATAAAGTGCAGCAAGGTAGTCCAATTCTTTTGTGGCAAAGGACAGGCCAAAACGGTCTCTTATGATAAGCAAAGCGTTCTTGAGGGTACACGGGAATTTCATCATATCACTTTCATCATGTTGGTTTGATTCGTGTTCGCTACTTTGATAATTTGATATGTGGGTGGACCGGTGCTTAGGTGATGTTCTTACTTGAACAAACCTACTACTTATGATTAACCCCCTCGCAAGCATCCGCAACTACGAGAAAAGTATTAAGATAAAATCTAACCATAGCATTAAATTTTTCGATCCAAATCAGTCCTTTGCGAAGTAGCGCATAAACTAGGGTTTAAGCTTTTGTCACTCTAGCAACCCATCATCTAATAACTACTCCACAATGCATTCCCTTAGGCCCAAATATGGTGAAGTGCCTTGTAGTCGACGTTCACATGACACCACTAAGGGAATCACAACATACATATCATCAAAATATCGAACACATATCAAGTTCACATGATTACTTGCAACAGGACTTCTCCCGTGACCTCAAGAACAAAAGTAACTACTCAAAAATAATAATCATGCTCAAGATCAGAGGGGTATTAAACAGCATAATGGATCTGAACATATAATCTTCCACCAAATAAACCATATAGTAATCAACTACAAGATGTAATCAACACTACTAGTCACCCACAAGTACCAATCTAAGGTTCCGGTACAAAGATTGAACACAAGAGATGAACTAGGGTTTGAGAGGAGATGGTGTTGTTGAAGATGTTGCTGCTTCTTGAGCTTGCGTTGGTTTTTTCCATTGAAGAGGAAAGGGTGATGCAGCAAAGTAGAGTAAGTATTTCCCTCAGTTTTGAGAACCAAGGTATCAATCCAGTAGGATACAACACGCAAGTCACCGAATACCTGCACAAACAAACACCAAACTTGCACCCAACGCGATAAGGGGTTGTCAATCCCTTCACGGTTACTTGCAAAAGTGAGATCTGATAAAGATAAATAAACGGTAAAGTAAATATTTTTGGTATTTTTGTTTTATAGATTGGAAAGTAAAAGATTGCAAAATAGTAGATCGGAAACTCGTAGATTGGAAAGTAGAAGATTGTACGATGGAAAATAGACCCGGGGGCCATAGGTTTCACTAGAGGCTTCTCTCAAGATAGAAAATAATACGGTGGGTGAACAAATTACTGTCGAGCAATTGATAGAAAAGCGCAAAGTTATGACGATATCTAAGGCAATGATCATGAATATAGGCATCACGTCCGTGTCAAGTAGACCAAAACGATTCTGCATCTACTACTATTACTCCACACATCAACCGACTCATGCCTGCATCTAGAGTATTAAGTTCATGAAGAACAGAGTAACGCAATAAGAAAGATGGCATGATGTAGAGGAATTAACTCAAGCAATATTATGAAAACCCCATCTTTTTATACTCGATGGCAACAATACGTGCCTTGCTGCCCCTACTGTCACTAGGAAAGGACACCGCAAGATTGAACCCAAAGCTAATCACTTCTCCTATTGCAAGAAAAACCAATCTAGTTGACCAAACCAAATCGATAGTTCGAAGAGACTTGCAAAGATATCAAATCATGCATAAAAGAATTCAGAGAAGATTCAAATAATATTCATAGATAAGCTGATCATAAATCCACAATTCATCGGATCTCGGCAAACACACCGCAAAAAAGTATTACATCGAATAGATCTCCAAGAACATCGAGGAGAACGTGGTATTGAGAATCAAAGAGAGAGAAGAAGCCATCTAGCTACTAGCTATGGACCCGTAGGTCTGAGGTAAACTACTCACGCTTCATCGGAAGGGTAATGGTGTTGATGTAGAAGCCCTCCGTGATAGAATCCCACTCCGGCAGGACGCCGGAAAAAGCCCCTAGATGGGATCTCACGGGTGCAGAAGGTTGCGGCGGTGGAAAAGTCTTTTCGTGGATGCCTCTAGTGGTTTGGGCATATAAGAGTCTATATAGGCGAAAGAATTAGGTCAGGAGACGCACGAGGGGCCAACAAGGGTGGGGGGCGTGCCCTACCCCCCTGGGCGCGCCCTCCGTCCTTGTGGCCGCCTCGTGGCTTCTCTGACTTGCACTCCAAGTCCTCTGGTTTCCTTTTGGTCCAAGAAAGATCATCGCGAAAGTTTTATTCCGTTTGGTATTCCTTTTCTGCGAAAACTCAAAAACAGGGAAAAAACAGGAACTGGCACTGGGCTCTAGGTTAATAGGTTAGTCCCAAAAAATAATATAAAATAGAATATTAATGCATATAAAACATCCAATACAGATAATATAATAGCATGGAACAATAAAAAATTATAGATACGTTGGAGATGTATCAAGCATCCCCAAGCTTAATTCCTGCTCGTCCTCGAGTAGGTAAATGATAAAAACAGAATTTTTGATGTGGAATGCTACCTAACATATTTATCCATATAATTTCTTTATTGTGGCATGAATGTTCAGATCCGTATGATTCAAAACAAAGGTTTATTATTGACATAAAAACAATAATACTTCAAGCATACTAACAAGATAATTATGTCTTCTCAAAATAACATGGCCAAAGAAATCTTATCCCTACAAAATCATATAGTCTGGCTATGCTCCATCTTCATCACACAAAATACTCAAATCATGCACAACCACGGTTTTAGCCAAGCAATTGTTTCATACTTTAGTATTCTCAAACTTTTTCAATTTTCACGCAATACATGAGCGTGAGCCATGGACATAGCACTATAGGTGGAATAGAAGGTGGTTGTGGAGAAGACAAAAAGAGGGAGATAGTCTCACATCAACTAGGCGTATCAACGGGCTATGGAGATGCCCATCAATAGATATCAATGTGAGTGAGTAGGGATTGCCATGCAACGGATGCACTAGAGCTATAAGTTTATGAAAGCTCAAAAGAAAACTAAGTGGGTGTGCATCCAACTTGCTTGCTCATGAAGACCTAGGGCAATTTGAGGAAGCCCATCGTTGGAATATACAAGCCAAGTTCTATAATGAAAAATTCCCACTAGTATATGAAAGTGACAACATAGGAGACTCTCTATCATGAAGATCATGGTGCTACTTTGAAGCACAAGTATGGAAAAAGGATAGTAACATTGCCCCTTCTCTCTTTTTCTCTCATTTTTTTCTTTTTTTCTTCTTTTTTTTTCTTTTCTCTTTTTTCTTTTTTTCGTTCTTTTTTTTCTTTTCTCCCTTTTTTTATTTTTTTTTTCTCTTTTTTTTCTCACCTGGGATAATGCTCTAATAATGAAAATCATCATACTTCTATTTACTTACAACTCAAAAATTACAACTCGATACTAGAACAAAATATGACTCTATATGAATGCCTCCGGCGGTGTATCGGGATGTGCAATGAATCAAGAGTGACATGTATGAAA
Organism: Thinopyrum elongatum; assembly: GCA_011799875.1. NCBI lineage: Eukaryota > Viridiplantae > Streptophyta > Magnoliopsida > Poales > Poaceae > Thinopyrum > Thinopyrum elongatum. The sequence continues at coordinate 448,082,365 of CM022297.1, read as the reverse complement.
GAACTATGAACGGTGGCTTTGCCACAAATACGATGTGAACTACATGATCATGCAAAGCAATATGACAATGATGATGCGTGTCATAATAAACGGAATGGTGGAAAGTTGCATGGCAATATATCTCGGAATGGCTATGGAAATGCCATAATAGGTAGGTATGGTGGCTGTTTTGTGGAAGGTATATGGTGGGTTTATGGTACCGGTGAAAATTGCGTGGCACTAGAGAGGCTAGCAAAGGTGGAAGGGTGAGAGTGCGTATAATCCATGGACTCAACATTAGTCATAAAGAACTCACATACTTATTGCAAAAATCTATTAGTCATCAAAACAAAGTACTAGACGCATGCTCCTAGGGGAAGGGTTGGTAGGAGTTAACCATCGCGCGATCCCGACCTCCACACAAAGGATGACAATCAAAAAATATCTCATGCTCCGACTTCGTTACATAACGGTTCACCATACGTGCATGCTACGGGACTCACAAACCTTAACACAAGTATTTCTCAAATTCACAACTACTCACTAGCATGACTCTAATATCACCATCTTCATATCTCAAAACAATCATAAGGAATCAAACTTCTCATAGTATTCAATGCACTTTTTATGAAAGTTTTTATTATATCCCTCTTGGATGCCTATCATATTAGGACTAAATTTATAACCAAAGCAAATTACCATGCTGTTTTAAAGACTCTCAAAATAATATAAGTGAAGTATGAGAGTTCATCAATTTCTATAAAATAAAGCCACAGCCGTGCTCTAAAAATATATAAGTGAAGCACTAGACCAAAATTGCCTAGCTCAAAAGATATAAGTGAAGCACAAAGAGTATTCTAATAAATCACGATTGATGTGTGTCTCTCTCAAAAGGTGTGTACAGAAAGGATGATTGTGGAAAACTAAAAAGCAAAGACTCAAATCATACAAGACGCTCCAAGCAAAACACATATCATGTGGTGAATAAAAATATAGCCTCAAGTAAAGTTACCGATAGACGAAGACGAAAGAGGGGATGCCTTCCGGGGCATCCCCAAGCTTAGGCTCTTGGTTGTCCTTGAATATTACCTTGGGGTGCCTTGGTCATCCCCAAGCTTAGGCTCTTGCCACTCTTTATTCCATAGTCCATAAAATCCTTACCCAAAACTTGAAAACTTCACAACACAAAACTCAACAGAAAATCTCATAAGCTCCATTAGTATAAGAAAATTTATCACCACTTTTGGTACTGTTGTGAACTCATTATTTATTTATATTGGTGTAATATCTACTGTATTTCAACTTTTCCATGGTTCATACCCCCCGATATTACCCATAGATTCATCAAAATAAGCAAACAGCACATAGAAAACAGAATCTGTCAAAAACAGAACAGTCTGTAGCAATCTGGAAATCTCGAATACTTCTGTAACTCCACAAATTCTGAAAAAATAGTACGACCTAAGCAATTTGTTTATTAATCTTATTCAAAAAGAATCAACTCAAAAGAACTCTTCTGTGAATTATAAAAATTATTTTCCTGGGCGCAAAAGTTTCTGTTTTTCAGCAAGATCAAATCAACTATCACCGTAAGCTATCCCAAAGGTCTTACTTGGCACAAACACTAATTAAAACATAAAACCACATCTAACCAGAGGCTAGATGAATTATTTATTGCAAAACAGAACCTAAAAAGCAAAAACAAAAATAAAATTGGGTTGCCTCCCAACAAGCGCTATTGTTTAACGCTCTTAGCTAGGCATAAAAACAAGAATAGATCTAAGTATTGTCATCTTTGGTATTTTAAAAGCAAAGGGAGAATTTCTTATCCATAGCATTTATCTTTCTATTTTGTGAAAGCACATGGCCGTTAATAGTAGAAGAAAGATTAAGCACACTACGAAAATTCGCATCTAAACTAGCTTTCATCTCTTTGATTATTTCATTTTGATAAAAGCACATAAGAGTAGTTGATTCAACATTTTCTCCTTTGGTGTGCCCAAATATGGTTTTCATCTTCTCATAAGTATCGATGGCATCCCCTCCAAGAAAGCCATTTTCAAATATAGAATCCAAAACTTGCTTAAAAGAAGGAGGTAAACCAAAATAAAAGCTCTTTAAGTATATCTCAATCTGATATTGGGGCACATAGCTAGCTCGAATCCTTAATAACCTATCCCAAGCATCTTTCAAAGATTCAGCAAGCAAATAACGAAAAATCCTAGGATCATCTTCATCAAAAATTTCAAAAATTTCCTTAACAACACAGGTAAGCCTTTCCGTAGCATCATTATTTATGAGCTTAGAAAGGACAGAGGGGCTATCCAAAGCATTAAGATTCGGAAAGAAACCTTTAGCCCCTTTTGAGTCGGCCATAACGGTAGAGAGATGGAATAAGCAAACACGAGAACAATGAGAGGAAAGGCAAAGAGAGAGGCGAAGAAAAGGCAAACTTTTCAAAAATCGTTTTATAAGTGAGGGAGAGGAAAACGAGAGGCGAATGGCAAATAATGTAATGCGAGAGATGAGAGTTTATGATGGGTACTTGGTATATCTTGACTTGGTGTAGATCTCCCCGGCAACGGCGCCAGAAATTCTTCCTGCTACTTCTTGAGCTTGCGTTGGTTTTTCCATTAAAGAGGAAAGGGTGATGCAGCAAAGTAGAGTAAGTATTTCCCTCAGTTTTGAGAACCAAGGTATCAATCCAGAAGGAGACAACACGCAAGTCACCGAATACCTGCACAAACAAACACCAAACTTGCACCCAACACGATAAGGAGTTGTCAATCCCTTCACGGTTACTTGCAAAAGTGAGATCTGATAAAGATAAATAAACGGTAAAGTAAATATTTTTGGTATTTTTGTTTTATAGATTGGAAAGTAAAAGATTGCAAAATAGTAGATCAAAAACTCATAGATTGGAAAGTAGAAGATTGTATGATGAAAAATAGACCCGGGGGCCATAGGTTTCACTAGAGGCTTCTCTCAAGATAGAAAATAATACGGTGGGTGAACAAATTACTGCCGAGCAACTGATAGAAAAGCGCAAAGTTATGACGATATCTAAGGCAATGATCATGAATATAGGCATCACGTCCGTGTCAAGTAGACCGAAATGATTCTGCATCTACTACTATTAGTCCACACATCGACCGACTCCTGCCTGCATCTAGAGTATTAAGTTCATGAAGAACAGAGTAACGCATTAAGAAAGATGACATGATGTAGAGGAATTAACTCAAGCAATATGATGAAAACCCCATCTTTTTATCCTCGATGGCAACAATACAATACGTGCCTTGCTGCTCCAACTGTCACTGGGAAAGGACATCGCAAGATTGAACCCAAAGCTAAGCACTTCTCCCATTGCAAGAAAAACCAATCTAGTTGGCCAAACCAAATCGATAGTTCGAAGAGACTTGCAAAGATATCAAATCATGCATAAAAGAATTCAGAGAAGATTCAAATAATATTCATAGATAAGCTGATCATAAATCCACAATTCATCGGATCTCGGCAAACACACCGCAAAAAAGTATTACATCGAATAGATCTCCAAGAACATCGAGGAGAACGTGGTATTGAGAATCAAAAAGAGAGAAGAAGCCATCTAGCTACTAGCTATGGACCCGTAGGTCTGAGGTAAACTAGTCACGCTTCATCGAAAGGACAATGGTGTTGATGTAGAAGCCCTCCGTGATCGAATCCCCCTCCGGCAGGACGCCGGAAAAGGCCCCTAGATGGGATCTCACGGGTACAGAAGGTTGCGGTGGTGGAAAAGTCTTTTCGTGGATGCCTCTGGTGGTTTGGGCATATAAGAGTATATATAGGCAAAAGAATTAGGTCAGGAGACGCACGAGGGGCCCACAAGGGTGGGGGGCACGCCCTACCCCCCTGGGCGCGCCCTCCGTCCTTGTGGCCGCCTCGTGGCTTCTCTGACTTGCACTCCAAGTCCTCTGGTTTACTTTTGGTCCAAGAAAGATCATCGCAAAAGTTTTATTCCGTTTGGACTCCGTTTGGTATTCCTTTTCTGCGAAAACTCAAAAACAGGGAAAAAACAGGAACTGGCACTGGGCTCTAGGTTAATAGGTTAGTCCCAAAAATAATATAAAATAGTATATTAATGCATATAAAACATCCAAAACAGATAATATAATAGCATGGAACAATCAAAAATTATAGATACGTTGGAGACGTATCAGATGTTGATGGAGATGGCCCTCCCAAAGATGGGAGAGTTGTTGGTAATGACGATGGCGATGATTTCCCCCTCTGGGAGGGAAGTTTCCCCGGCCGAATCGCTCCGCCGGAGGGCAAAAGTGCTCCTGCCCAAGTTTCGCCTCGAGACGGCGGCGCTTCGTCTAGAAAGTCCCCCCCCCCCCTTATTTTTTTCTAGGTCAAAATGACCTATATACCAGAAGATGGGCGCCGGAGGTGGGCCGAGGAGGGCACAACCCACCAGGGCGCGCCTGGGGGGCCTGGCGCGCCCAGGTGGGTTGTGCCCACCTGGTGAGCCTCCTCCGGTAGTTATTTGCTCCAGTATTTTTAATATATTGCAAAATAATTCTCCGTAAATTTCTAGCTCATTTGGAGATGTGCAGAATAGGTAACTCCGACGTAGCTTTTTCAGGTCCAGAATTCCAGCTACCGGTATTCTCCCTCTTTGTGTAAACCTTGCATATTATGAGAGAAAAGGCATTAGAATTACCCCCAAAAGCATTATTATGCATAAAAACATTATAAATAACAGTAGGAAACCATGATGCAAAATGGACGTATCAGGAACCAGTGTGCAATGGCATCCCACACCGTTGTGATGGCTACTTTGTCGATGTGAATGTGAGCGGTTGGATGGAAATATCCTCCCGACATGTCGCTGAAGTTTTGGATTGTGTTTCCTATCTTGCGTGCCAACCTCCAATTATGGAGTTCGAAAGCTGGAAATATGGAGCACCCTCTAAACATTTTGTCAACTGAGGGGCGGATGGGGAATGGGGAATTTACTAGAGTGTGTTTTTGACACTCTATCCTCCATATTGACCTTTATTTTTGGAGGGAGGGGGTGGATGTCATATCTGTTAGAGTTGTTCTTATATATTCTTATGAGGTAATTACTCCGGTGGTGCTTGAAGTTGCCACAAATGTTCACTTTAGTGCCTGAACTTAAAAAGTACGTCGAATTAGTTCTAAACTTGACACGCACATGCAAATACAATGCTAATCTCATTCATAGACGTAAAGTGTCCTGACATGGCACCGTATTTGGCTAACACGACATGGGGCCCACTTATAGCAACGAGACAAGATTACTTGAATACTCTACGTCTCTATGACTAATGGGTCCCGTCGATTAGTACAGAAGGGGAATTGAAGTGGAAAATAAAGGTAGCCGACCGGGCTAGAACATGCGAGTTGAAGCTTGCGGGAAGCTCTGGCCACTCAACCCAATAAGTTTTGATGTCAATTGTCGCGTGATGTTGCTTGAACTACGTCGGTATTTCCCCAAAGAGGAAGGGATGATGCATCACAGCTACGGTAGGTATTTCCCTCAGTTATGAAACCAAGGTATCAATCCAGTAGGAGAACCAAGCAACACTATGTAAACGGTACCTGCACACAAATAACAAATACTTGCAACCCGACGATTAGGAGGGGTTGTCAATCCCTCTACAGGTAACGGTGCCAGAAGTTGTCAAGTTGACGGGATAAAAGTTGTGTAGATTGGATAAATAGATCTCGATAAAACGCGAAATAAAATAAATAGCAAAAAATTGCAGCAAGGTATTTTTGGGTTTTTTGTATAATAGATCTGAAAATAAAAGCGAATAAAAATAGATCTCAAAGCAAATATGATAAAGAATAGACCCGGGAGCCGTAGATTTCACTAGTGGCTTCTCTCAAGAAAATAGCATACGGTGGGTAAACAAATTACTGTTGGGCAATTGATAAAACATCAAATAATTATGACGATATCGAGGCAATGATCATTATATAGGCATCACGTCCAAGATTAGTAGACCGACTCCTGCCTGCATCTACTACTATTACTCCACACATCGACCGCTATCCAGCATGCATCTAGTGTATTAAGTTCATGGAAAAACGGATTAATGCAATAAGAACGATGACATGATGTAGACGAGATCTATTCATGTAGGAATAGCCCCCATCTTATTATCCTTAATAGCAACGATACATGCGTGTCTTGCTGCTCCTTTTGTCACTGGGAAAAAACACTGCACGATCGAACCCATCATTAAGCACCTCTTCCCATGGTAAGAAAAATCAATCTAGTTGGCCTAACTAAATCAAAGATTCGAAGAAGAAATACGAGGCTATAAGTAATCGTGCATAAAAGAGATCAAATAACTCAAATAACTTTCATGGATATAGATCTGATCATAAACTCAAAGTTCATCGGATCCCAACAAACACACTGCGAAAAGAGTTACATCAAATAGATCTCCAAGAGACCGTTGTATTGAGAATAAAAAAGAGAGAAGAAGCCATCTAGCTACTGCCTATGGACCCGTAGGTCTACAATGAACTACTCACGCATCATCGGAGAGGCACCAATGAGGATGATGAACCCCTCCGTGATGGTGTCTAGATTGGATCTCGTGGTTCTGGAACTTGCGGCCGCTGGAATTGTATTTCGTTGACTCACCGAGGGTTTTTGAAATATTTTCGTATTTATAGGGCGAAGAGGCGGTGCGCGAGGCCACTGAGGTAGGCACAACCCACCAGGGCGCGCCTGGGCCCTCAGGCGCGCCCAGGTGGGTTGTGCCCCCCTCAGGGCACACCTCTGGTACTTCTTTGACCCAAGTTGTTCCTTCTGGTCCATAAAAATTCTCCAAAAAGTTTCGCTGCGTTTGGACTCCGTTTGGTACTGATATTTTGCAAAGTAAAAAACAAGCAAAAAACAGCAACTGGCACTGGGCACTATGTCAATAGGTTAGTCCCAAAAAATGATATAAAGTTGCTATAAAATGATTGTAAAATATCTAAGAATGATAATATAACAGCATGGAACAAGCAAAAATTATAGATACGTTGGAGACGTATCAACACGATAGCTATGTCTCACATTAAGCGAGACAGAAGTTGCTCCCGCTAAAGGAATCACCACTCGCGCCAACAGGGCTGGCCAATTACCACACTTTTTTTAAACAAAAGAAGGAGAAAAAGATACAGTCGCGGGGGATCGATCCTGGTACCTCAAGAAAGAAGGACGTCGCTGCTAGCCACTCCGCCCACCTGCATTCGTAGTTGGTAGTAGGGGCGTCCTTCATAAGGTAATTGGAGCCGGTTTTCTCAATTTTTCTCTTTTTTTTTTCTGTTTCTTTTCTTTTTTTATTCAATTTTTTACTCTTTTTTCATTTTTATATACATGATCAACTTTTTTGATCATTTTTTCATACATGGTCAACATTTTTCTATACACATTTAACATTTTTAAAATGCTTGTTTAACATTTTTCAAATACTTTATCAAAAAATTCACATTCTTTATTAACATATTAACATTTTATATACAAGATAAACAAATTCATCATTTTTTTAATACATGATCAACAATTTTTCTATACACGTTCAACATTTGCCGAATGCTTGATCAAAAAAAATTCAAATATTTGTTCAACATTTTCCGAATTTTTAATTAACATTTTCAAATACTTGTTCAATATTTTTCAAATATTTTATCAACATTTTATGAATGCTTGATTAACATTTTTTAAATAGTTAATCAACATTTTTCAAATAATTATTCAACATTTTCCGAATTTCTTTTGTAGAGTTTTTTGGAATATATGTATTTAGAATATTTTAAACTATAAACAAAGTACAAAAATCTTGCTCGCCCCTTAGGCGAGTCGGAAGTTACACTCTCTGAAGGTGAGGTATAGGGGCACCCGGCAATTGTCGCCCCTCAACCTTAATGTACAGTAAATGAAAAGCTTGTATATGGGCTACAATCAGTGCGGCCCATATAGCACAAGTTCTTTTATTTTTAAATGTAAATGTCTGTAAATTATAATCATAGTAATACAAATAAAGTGCAACTATTCATGTGTTATAAATGTTTCATTATACATGAAACTGAAAGAACTAAATTTAAAAAAAATTGGATAATTATATGCATACTTTAATAATTCATAAATATGTTGTTTAAGAAAATGTTTGTATAATTTACAAAATATTCGTAATTTAAAATTTGAAATACTTGTTATGAAAATTAACTCGTGTATAATATTTTCAGTATATAAAATTTATGAATATAGCTACAAGTGAAATTATACACCAGTGAATATCCATAAATTATTTAGTAAATGTAGTTATCCATAATTTAAATATAAACCATATGATAAAAATGTCCGTATTCATTAAACATTATTTTATTTAAAAATGACATATATGTATATCTAAATTGTTTGTATTTACTAAACATTCATTAATACTCGTGGCTTATATTTAATATAATATTATCTAAATAATAAGTAAATATTTGTAAAACTACAGCAACATTTTTTAGTAACTTATTTTATTGCATACCTCTATATATTTATTTTGTGTGCACATGAATATTTGTGTACCACGAGATTATTATTCATGTACCACGGATATTTATAACCCAAAGCATAGCATGGGGCCTGGTTTATATATTTTTATAAAATAATACATGCATAAAAATATTTATGTACTGCGAGGCAATTATTAATAACACATAAATATTCGAATCTAACTTTATTATTATGATTATAATTTACATAATGTTTATATTTTTTAAATTTTGTAAAAAAAATGGACCAAGCCCATTTAAGTAGCACGAACTTTATCGTTTAGAATGCATTTAGACTGAGGGGCCACACTTGGCATGAAAACTTGTTGTGTGGAGTGGCCAGCATCTGTACTGACAGGCAGGACCCACTAGTCATAGAGGCATATAGTATTCAAGTAATCTTGTCTCGTCACTACAAGTGGGCCCCATGCCAGGTCAGCCAAATATGGTGCCATGTCAGCACACTTTACCTCTACAAAGGGATTAGCATCGTATTTGCATGTTCGTGCCAAGTTTTAGAACCAGTTCGACATATTTTTCAAGTTCAAACAACAGCGGAGCTATGTGTATCCTTGTGGGGGGGGGGGGGGGGGGGTCTGCCCCCCCCCCCCCTCCCAGCCTTGATATAATCACTGGAAAAAATTAGGATCTTAAATACAAGAAAGCGTAGTGATTAGCCCCCCCCCCCCCCAAGCATTCATGTTTTCTCTTTAGCCCCCCCTGATATCTTCGTCTAGCTCCGCCACTGAGTTCAAACACTAAAGTGAACATCTATTGCAAGTTCAAGCACCACAGCTGTAATTACCCCTATTCTTATCCAATGGGTACAAGTGTCCGCCTAGCTAAGGCAGGATGAAGAAGAGAATAAGAGCAAACACCTGCGCACGTTGCCCTTATGGAAGAAAGGACAAGACCGGAGGCCATGACCCCCCTCTAGAAACAAACAAGAAAAAACACAAAACTGACAGGCATGGGCATCCCTGTTGCATCTTTCCTTTTTGAAAAATAGAGCCCTCAAAGTTACATGGAGCTAAAACCTTCATCCTTCTCTTTTAATCTAGACAGTCTCTTCAATGGCTCCCGCCCAACGGAATCACAAGTTCTCTCTATATCTAGGCCTTTTCTTTGGATGAGCTTCACACAACTATTATTGCCATGAATTTTAAAATGAACCAGACGATTTTGGACCAGTCTTCTTCAAGACTAACTAGCATCTTGTTAAATTGGACCTTATTGCTCTCATGAATGACTTCCACGCGGGACTGTCGGGTTAAATTGTATTAATAAAGCTTTCATTGTGTTACTGCAAAAGAAAGTCGGCGCCACGTCTTCGGACAACTTTTGTCCTGTCTCCTAACAAAATTGTGTGATCAAGCTGAGCTCTAAATTACTTGCATCTAGATTGCAACCTTCCATCTACTCTCTCGTCCATCGGCAGCAATCCGATTTTACCAAGGGAAGAGGCATCGCTAACAATTTTAATTATGTCACGGATATAGTTCAAACATGCTTTAAGCGCAAAAAATCTGCTATAGTTCTCAAACTTGATTTCCAAAAGGCTTTTGACTCGGTATCCTGGTAAGCTTTGCCAGCCATCATGCATGCTAAAGGTTTTCTCGTGGTCTACTGTGACTGGATCCAAAACCTGAACCTTTCAAGCTCGCGGTTGTTCTAAATGGGAAGCCATGGATTAACTGCAAAAGTGGTCTGCGCCAGCGAGATCCGTTGTCCCCCTATCTATTTATAATTGTTGCTGGCGTCCTGCAACGATTGGTTCTTCAAGCTTGTTCCGTTGGCTTGGTAACACACCCTATTGACCCTAAGATCCGCAGAGGATGCACTGATCATTCTTTAGGCATATTCTGAAAAGCTTCACACGCTCAAGTCTATCCTGCTCCAATTCTCGTAGGCAACATGTCTGCTTATTAATTTTCACAAAAGCACTTATGCTCCTATCCACATTGAACCGAAGATCGCCAAGGATTAAGCTGATATCTTTGGGTGTACTATTGGCTCCTTCACTCAATCATACCTTGTCTTGCCTTTATCAACTCAGAAGCTTAATCTATCAGACTTCTTTTTCATCATTGACAAGATTTGACCACCATCTAACAGGTTGGTGAGGTGTACTTTTGTCTTTTGCAGGTCGGGCTATTCTGGATCGTTCAGTTCTTAGAGCCTTGCCTATCTATGCCATGACTTCTTTGTTGTTGCCTATGAGCGTTGTCCTCAAGATCGAAGCATTGTAGGGCCTTTTTTTAGGCGGGCCAGGACAAAGTGTCCGTGGGGGGGGGGGGAGGGCAGTGTAAAGTTGCATGGGATTTTGTTTGTGCGCCTTTCTCGCATGGGGAACTAGGTTTATCTTCTCTTAACCACCTAAATTCTTGCCTGCTGCCCTCACACCTAACCAGATTACATTCAAAATTCTCCTCTCAAGGCAGCTCTCGACTATCAAATATGGATGGTTCAACAGTCGGGACCTCGACACCACTCACCCGTTTGAATCCCATGTTTGGCATGATAACGTCAAAGGGCTACAATTATTTACCAACAGAACTAAGGTAGACATCGGCGACGGCACCACCACTGCCTTCTGGATTGACCTTTGGGTTCCAAACACTACACCACATGCTTGCTACTCTTTATCCCGCGTTGTTCTCTCATGTACCATACCCACAACCACCGTTGCCAGGGTTCTCAACACTGCCTCTCTTTGCCTTGACCTTGCTCTGCGTCTGACTCATGCTCCTGAATATGAACTGCGCTCCATGCATGTGTAACACCCCATGTATTAAGCTACAGTAATCACCCTTTTGATTATGCCATGTCATCATGATCAACAGTGCTTAATCATCATTAGTATCATATCTCTTTTCAAATTCAAATTCAAATGGAAATTCAAACTTAAAGTAAAAATAAAAGTTGTCCAAACCCAGAAACAAAAATGTTCATTAAATGGCAAATATTCCACAGACAATTATAAAATCATAACCAACATTCACTAAATTAATTAACTGACTCAAACAGCAGTAAAACAACACTATTTCATACCTTTTTAATTAAATAAAATCCCAAATGAAAACCTTTGGACTCAAAATCATTTTATTGCAGTGACATATAATGCACCATATTTATTTGGGCTAGTCTCATATTTCACAAAAGTTGTTTGAGTTAAAAACAAAAGACAAAAGGCAAACAAAACAGAAAAGAAAAGGGAAAATAGAAAAGAGAGAAGAAGCCCACTGTGCCAGACCGCCAGTGCACAGAGTCGGCCCAGCCCAACTAGCCCCCTCTCCCCCTACCCCCTGACGCCGCAGACGCGCTGTCGAACAGCTAGCGTACGCGCACGCCCCCGAGCCCGGCCCCCCTCCCTCGCTGCACGACAGCGCGTCGCTGCGCTCGCCGTGGATAAAGGGCAGAGCCCCGTGCGCCCCTGGCCCCCCTGGCTCTCCCTCGCTCGTTCCCTCTCGCTCTCCCTCGCCTCCCCATCTCTCCCGAGCGCCACCGCCGACGCGCCATCGTCACCACCGCGGCCACCGGCGTTCCCGAGCTCGACGGATGTGTCTGGGTGGTGCGCCGCCGACTGCCTCTTCCTCATCAACTGACAGCAAGAACTGAGGTGCACCGGAACTCGTAAATCGAGCCGTCCCAGTATACAGCATCTCCGGTGATCACCGTCGAATTTGCCTCGTCTCTGCGCTAACGTCCACTCGAGGGGCCTCCGTGAGCCCGCACGATGAGCATCCTCCCTTCTCTCCCCGTCCGTTGCTCTATTTTTGCTCCATGACAAGCCGTACGCTGCAACGCCGGTGCCGGAGCTCTGACTCCGCAGACAAGCTCGCCGCCGTCCCGATAGTCCTGGTCATGGCCAGGCAGGCACTCTGGCGAGTTCAGAGTAACCTTCTGGTGCCCCCCCTAGTGTTAGTTAGCGCACCAGCCGACCGGAACGCTCGACGCGCTAGACCCCGATTCCGGCAGCCGCCTGAGCTCGCCGTAGCCATCGTTTCCGAGCTCCCCGGCATGGGCCGACGCTATAGTTCGATGCGCGGCTCCGCCAGCTTTCGAAAGAGCCCAACCGCGTCGCTTTTGGACCACCATAGCGGAATCCCGAGCCCTTCCGGCGAGGTTGCCGCCGCGGGAGGCTCGCCGGAGCAGCTCCGCGGCTCCGCTGAGCTGGCGTCGTGTGGGACCCGCCCGTAGTCACTGCCAGTGGGCCTCTGGGCCCACTTTGACCCAGTTGACCGTGGTCAACTGCGGTCACTGTTCACACTGGCCGCTGACTAGTGGGTCCCGCTGACTTAATTAGCATTAAACAAATGGTTAGAGTTCTGTTAATTAGCTACTGACACTGACAGTAGGCCCCACCGGTAGATTAATTAGATTAATTAGTTTGTTAGTCGCTGAGTCAATGACAGGTGGCCCCCACCAGTCAGTTTGACCAGTCAACTGGTCAGTTGACTGGCTGACGTAAAGCTGACGTCGTGCTGACGTCACACAAGCACTGTTCTGGATAATGTTGGTTTAGTTAATAAAAATAATTCCAGAAATTAATAAAAACTTTAGAAAATCATATCTTTTAATCCGTAACTCCGATGAAAATAACTTGTACATGAAAATTGCTCAGAACGACGAGACGAATCCGAATGCACGGTCCGTTCGTCCGCCACACGTCCCTAACTATCCGAACATGCAACCGTTCCCCTCTTTTCGTCTGTCCGAAATGCCGAACACTGGGAATACTTTCCCAGACATTTTTCCCCTTCGCCGGGATTACCTAGCACTACGATAGAACACCGCTAGCTCTGCTTATTGACATGTCATGCACTTGTTTGCTTAGTATTTACTGTTTCCTCCCCCTCTTCTCTCTCGTTAGACCCCGACGCAGTTCCCGGTACCGCCGCAGCTCCGGAGACCGAAGATACCGTTGACGACCTTGCCCTTGCCACCGAGCAACCAGGCAAGCCCCCCCCCTTTGATCATCCCGATATCGCCCATTCTATTTTCTCATGCTTGCATTAGAATTGCTGCTGCTGCTACTTTACCTATTCTGATGCATAGCCTGTTTATTGTAATCTGTTGTTGATAATTACCTGCATATCCTAAACTGCTTAGTATAGGCTGGGTAGAGACCTATTAGTGACCCCGCTAGTCTCGACTGCCCCGCTGGATTATCAGAAGACCCGATCAACGGGATTGAAGACCAGGCCACGGCACCACACATCACCCCCCCTTAGTTGTAACGACACTACAGCGTTACTGTCAGTGCCGAGGGTGAAACCTCTTGTAGCCCTTCTGATGTTAACTCTGTAGAGAAGCTGTTCGGTCGTGGTCATCGAGGGTGATTCCTCCTTCACCACTTCCGATAACGACGCCGTCGTACATAACCTCAAGTGTGAACCCAGCGAGGGTGATTCCTCCGAGTTCACCTTGATGGATACATCGAGTAGGAATCCAACGAGGGTGATACCTCGGATTCCCCTGATGTTATGGACACACGGATACTTGGACTGTACTATTGTTACTTGGAAAGGCGGGTCGACCCTGAGGGGTACCCGCGTGTGATGTGAAGACGGGTTGCCTGTATGGTGCCCGAGTGATGAATACGAGGCGCGGCCGGGCATTCTTGGCCCTTGCCGCAAGTCCTCGAGACGGGGCGACGGGGTCACATCTTTCGTGAGTCTCTGCTCGTTACCGCAAGCTCAAGGTACTAACGGTTTGGATATTTGATTCGAGTGGGCCTCTGGCCCGATAGCACTAACCATCACGCGGGAATAAATATGGGTACTCTACATCGTGGTATCAGCCGAAAGCTTTGTCAGACGTCCAGTTCAGCATTGCGTCTAGGTCGGATCGTGCCGTTGGCGCTGGTATCCACCCTGCTCGCAACGACCCGGAGTGCACAGGGCGATGGCCCAAGACCCCTAAGTGCTTAGGATGTAGACCGGCGGGGACCTCTCTGCTGAGCTCTAGGTAGGGTTGCGGTGTGTCGTTTGGCCGAGGTCGGGCATAACCCGGAAAAGTGTGTCCGGCCGGAGTTAAGCGAGCGTGGTGGGTAAGTTGGTGCACCCCTGCAGGGAAGAACTAAACTATGCATAGCCGGATCCTCGGTAACGGACACTCGGAGTTGTATCCTGATTGATACAATTAGAACTGGATACTTGGATACTATGGCTCTGGGATTGCTTCTCGCAGGGAGTCGAGAAGGGATCTCAGGACGAGGTTGATGACTGTTTGGCTCTGGGATTACTTTCTCGCAGGGAGTCGAGAAAGGATCTCTGGGTGAGGTTGATATCATTACTGCTACATTATATTGTTCTGTCCTACTCTCTTCTATTGCTGCAAGACCGCTGAAGATGCTAGTCTTCGATAGGACTAGGCCTTCTCTCTATTCTGGCATTTCTGCAGCCCAGTCCACATATACAGCCTTTCTTTGAAAATGTTGCATATGTAGTGTAGATCCTTGCTTGCTGAGTACTTCTGAGTACTCACGGTTGCTTTGTTTTCCTTTTCTCCCCATTTCAGTTTGTCGTGACCAAAGGACGGAGCCCCCTGAGACAGATGCCCCGTCGATCGACTACTACTACCACCCCGAGGGTGGATACTGCTACGAGTTGGCTGACGACCTGGAGTAGGATCGGAGGGTCCCAGGCAGGAGGCCTACGCCTTTCGATCGTAGTGTTTTCTTTTGCCCCGCCTTTCTAAAGACCTTTCTGTTTCTCTTTTAATATCTGTACTCAGATATTTGATGCTTCCGCTGACGCTTGTTCGCAAGCTTATGTATTCGAGCCCTCGAGGCCCCTGGCTTGTAATATAAAGCTTGTATGACTTTATTTATGTTTTAGAGTTGTGTTGTGATATCTTCCCGTGAGTCCTTAGGCTTGATCATGTGCATTTGCGTGTATGATTAGTGCACGATCAAGCCGGGGGAACTCACAAGTTGGTATCAGAGCCGACTGACTGTAGGAACCCCCCTTTCCAACTCCTTGGTCGAAGTTGAGTATAGTACTCGAAAACTGTTTTACTAACTTGGCTGTGTGGCTTACGGGCCCACGTCGCCAATTGGGTGGTATTAGGATCTTTTACTCCTCGACCTTTACTCTAGGACTCTGATCTCTCTTCTATTCGGGTTAAAATTTTACTAACTCCAACATTAGGTTCTCGTGATCACATCCACCCGATGTTCTGAAAATTCCCCCCCCCCTTCCTTCAAGATTGCGGGCCAGGTTCTGCTTGCAGGATCCTCTTATCGAGGGCACCCTGTGTTTCACTTGCAGATTCCTCGCCCCAATAGTTTTCTCCGACGTTGATGTAGCCTTTGCTATGTCTCGTTGTGTGCTTCCTTACCACGTGCATGCGCGCCGCCTAGTTTGTCTAGCTGCGAGCGTTCCCGAGCGCGTACTACCCGTTTGAATCTAACTCTGTGTATGGATGGGTATGTCTTTAACGACTACTATCATAAATCTAATGCCCTACCTGTTCATTTCCCGTGTTACATCATGAATAACTCCATTCACCTGCAGTTTTTCTTGCTAAACTGCCCCTGTTGATTTGGCAGGATGGCTGACGATCCTCCACCTCCACCCTATATTGCTGCAATGATGCAGCAGTTTGAACTCAACCGTCAGCAGTTTGAGCTCAACCGTCAGTTTATGACCGGAGTATTGGCTCAATTCCCAACTCAGAATGCTCAGCAACAGAATGCTCCAATAACTCTGCCAGAATTTGTGCGCCTCAGTCCATCCGTTTTCGGCAACTCCACCAATCCTATGGATGCTGATGATTGGCTTCGTGACATCCTGTTTGAGATGGAATCAGCTAATGTTGCTCCTGACAGTTACGTCACCTTTGCGACATTCCACCTGAAGGGCCCAGCTGCTCAATGGTGGGAAAGCCACGAGGGTATGTTGCCTGCTGAAACAGTAACCACTTGGTAGGAATTTCAGTCAGCTTTTCGTGCACGTTACATTCCTCAAGGCAGGAGTTCCGCCAACTCTCTCAGGGCAAAATGACTGTGGATGAATATCAGAGGAAATTTCTCGAACTATCCCGCTATGCTGAAGATGACGTCTGCACTGACGCCCGCAAGCAGGAGAAATTCCGTGAAGGACTGCGTACGGATATAAACCTTGCACTTGTTACCCTTGATTGTGAGGATTTTGCAACGCTTGTCAGCAAATCTTTCCAAGTTGAAACTGCTCTGACTAAATACCAGGAGTCGCTCAAGCGTACTCGAGATATCGGCTCGACTTCGGGTCGACCTGTTCAGAAACGTCAAGTCTGGATCCCACATAATGTTCATCATCAACCTGCTCCAACACCAAGGCCGTCTTATGTTGCACCTCGTCTGCCTTCACCGCCGAGACAGCTAACGGTTCATGATGGACCGCCTGATGCTATGGCTTCTCCTCAAGTTGCGCCACGTCCTCCTAATGGTCGTAAGAAGAATTGTCGAAACCGCCGACTCAGAAACCGTAATGTCGTACCATCTACTGTTGTACTTGGCCATGCCAATCACGTCAATGCTGAAAAGGCTCAGAAGGAACCGACTATCGTGCTGGGAACACTCTCTGTGAATTCAGTGCCAGCTTCTGTTCTTTTTTATTCAGGTGCATCACATTCCTTCGTGTCCCAGCAATTTGCACAATTGCATGGGTTAGCTATGAGCTCATTACCCACTCCTTTAGAAATCATCACTCCCCGTTCCCGGTGGCAAACCAAAATGGTAAGTCACAACAATCAGATCAGAATTGAAGGGTTGATGTTCTCTGCTTCCCTTATTGCTCTTGGACCTTCCGACATAGACATCATTCTCGGTATGGACTGGTTGACCGCCCATAATGCTTTGATTGACTGTGCCGCTAAGAAAGTCCAACTTACCCATTCTTCTGGCAAGACAGTCAGATACTCAGCCCGAACAGTTCAGAATGCCGAGACTCAAATATATGTTCTAAATGCATTGAACGCCTCACCTCTTGAAGGCATCGAGAACGTTCCAGTTGTTCGTGATTTTCAAGATGTATTTCCAGAAAGAACTTCCAGGAATACCCCCTGCTAGAGCTGTCGAGTTTGTCATCGACTTGAAGCCTGGCACTACCCCTATTGCGAAGCGCCCTTATAAGATGCCTCCGCACCACCTTCTCGAGCTTAAGGAAGAAATCGACACGTCACTTAAGAAAGGTTTCATCCGCCCCAGTTCCTCTGCTTGGGGAGCACCTTCACTCTTCGTTAAGAAGAAGGATGGAACTAACCGATTGGTTCAGGATTATCGGCCCATTAACCAAGCCACAATCCAGAACAAATATCCGCTTCCTCGGATCAATGATTTGTATGATCAACTTGCTGGATCATCGGTGTTTTCTAAACTCGACTTGAGGTTGGGTTACCATCAGATCCGTGTTCGTGAAGAGGATATTCCGAAGACTGCATTTGTTACTCGCTATGGCTCTTATGAGTACACTGTCATGTCATTTGGCTTAACAAATGCTCCAGCCACATTCTCCCGTCTGATGAATTACATCTTCATGGATTACCTCGACAAGTTCGTCGTGGTTTATCTAGATGATATTCTGGTATATTCGAAGAATAAGGAAGAACATGCCGAACACCTCCGTCTTGTACTGGAAAGGCTCCGAGAACACCAGTTGTATGCCAAATACTCCAAATGTGAATTCTGGCTTTCTGAAGTAACGTATCTTGGTCATGTGATCTCCAAGGATGGAATTGCTGTTAACCCAGAACGAGTTCAGGCTATTCTTGACTGGACTCCTCCGAAGAACGTCAAGCAAGTGAGAAGTTTTCTTGGCCTTGCAAGCTATTGCCGTCGATTTGTCGAGAACTTTTCTAAGATTGCTAAGCCTTTGACTGATCTGCTTCACAAGGGCGTTAAGTTTGAATGGACAGAAAAATGTCAGGAAAGTTTCCAGACACTCAAAGACAAGCTGACATCTGCCCCAGTACTATCGCCTCCAGATACCCGCAAAGACTTTGTGATTTATTGTGACGCATCCCGTGAAGGATTAGGCTGTGTCCTAATGCAAGAGCGTAAAGTGATTGCCTATGGCTCTCGTCAGTTGCGCCCACATGAAGAGAATTATCCGGTACATGATCTAGAACTAGCTGCTGTCATCTATGCACTGTAGTTGTGGCGACATTACCTTCTCGGTAATCGTTGCAAGATCTACACGGATCATAAAAGTCTGAAGTACTTGTTCACTCAACCATCTCTAAACCTCCGTCAGCAAAGATGGATGGAGGCCATTGCGGACTATGATTTGGGTATTTCCTATACCCCTGGCAAGGCTAACGTAATGGCTGATGCCTTAAGCCGCAAGTCCTATTGCGACAACCTCATGGTTAGGCGAACTCAACCTCGTCTTTTTGAAGAACTGTGCAAGCTGAATCTGCGTATTTTTCCACAGGGTTCTCTTAATAACCTTGTGATACAACCAGATCTTGAGAAAGCTGTTAGGAGTGCGCAAGCTAAAGATGCTGAAGTTGATCTGATGAAGAAAGATCTTCACCTTGAAAAGTATAGGGATTTCTCGCTGTCTGAAGATGGAACCTTGTATTTCAGAAACCGCATTGTGGTACCTCGTTTCGAGCTTATGACTGATAAGGTCATGAAGGAGGCACATGATACACCGCTGTCTATTCATCCGGGTAGCACCAAGATGTATCGTGATCTCCGTCAAAGGTACTGGTGGTCTAGAATGAAGCAGGACGTTGCTCGATATGTAGCTGAATGTGATGTGTGTCGTCGCGTTAAAGCAGAACATCAGAAGCCTGCTGGAATTCTGCAACCGCTTCCTATTCCTTTATGGAAATGGGATAAGGTTCAGATGGATTTCATTACTGGCCTTCCCAGGTCACAGAAGGGTCACGATGCTATTCTTGTAGTCGTCGATCAACTTTCTGAAGTTGCACACTTTCTGCCTGTCAAAGAGACTATCACTGCTAGTCAGTTAGCAGAGTTGTATATCTCCAGAATTGTTTCACTCCACGGTATTCCGAAGGAGATTAGTTCGGACCGTGGCGGTCTTTTCACTTCCAAATTCTGGGAAAGTTTCCAAACAGCTATGGGAACTCATATTACCTGGAGTTCAGCTTATCACCCCCAATCCCAAGGCCAAGTCGAGCGAGTCAATCAAGTGCTTGAAGACATGCTTCGGGCTTGTGTTATATCGTTTGGCAAGAAGTGGGAAGAATCTCTTTCGTATGCCGAGTTCTCTTATAACAACAGCTATCAAGCCAGCTTGAAAATGGCTCCCTTTGAAGTTCTATATGGACGTAAGTGTCGAACCCCTCTGAATTGGTCAGAAACTGGGGAACGACCGCTCGTGGGTCCAGATATTATTCAACACGCCAAAGAACAAGTCCTTATTGTCCGGGAAAATCTCAAGGCGGCTCAGGACCGCCAGAAGAGCAACTATGATCGCAAACGATGGGGTTTGACTTATCAACCTGGTGATCAAGCTTGTATGCGAGTCACTCCTATGAAAGGCACTCACCGTTTTGGAATCAAGGGCAAGTTAGCTCCACGCTACATTGGTCCTTTCCGCATTATTGCTAGACGTGGTCAGGTGGCGTATAAATTGGAGTTGCCGCCGCAATTCTCTCATATCCACGACGTCTTCCATGTGTCGCAACTTCGTAAATGCTTCAAGGAATCGCCGCACCGCGCAGTGGATCATGAGATGCTCGAATTGCATGATGATCTTTCATATAAGGAGCATCCGATCCGCATTCTCGATGAAGCTGAACGTCGGACCCATCAGAAGGTTACCAAGTTCCTCAAAGTGCAGTGGTCAAATCATACTGAAGATGAAGCCACTTGGGAACGCGAGGATAATCTTCGTCCGGAATACCCCGAACTTTTTCCTTCTACCTCTTAATTCTCGGGACGAGAATTCTTGTTAGTAGAGAAGATTTGTAACACCCCATGTATTAAGCTACAGTAATCACCCTTTTGATTATGCCATGTCGTCATGATCAACAGTGCTTAATCATCATTAGTATCATATCTCTTTTCAAATTCAAATTCAAATGGAAATTCAAACTTAAAGTAAAAATAAAAGTTGTCCAAACCCAGAAACAAAAATGTTCATTCAATGGCAAATATTCCACAGACAATTCTAAAATCATAACCAACATTCACTAAATTAATTAACTGACTCAAACAGCAGTAAAACAGCACTATTTCATACCTTTTTAATTAAATAAAATCCCAAATGAAAACCTTTGGACTCAAAACCATTTTATTGCAGTGACATATAATGCACCATATTTATTTGGGCTAGTCTCATATTTCACAAAAGTTGTTTGAGTTAAAAACAAAAGACAAAAGGCAAACAAAACAGAAAAGAAAAGGGAAAATAGAAAAGAGAGAAGAAGCCCACTGTGCCGGACCGCCAGTGCATAGAGTCGGCCCAGCCCAACTAGCCCCCCCTCCCCCTACCCCCTGACGCCGCAGACGCGCTGTCGAACAGCTAGCGTACGCGCACGCCCCCGAGCCCGGCCCCCCTCCCTCGCTGCACGACAGCGCGTCGCCGCGCTCGCCGTGGATAAAGGGTAGAGCCCCGTGCGCCCCTGGCCCCCCTGGCTCTCCCTCGCTCGCTCCCTCTCGCTCTCCCTCGCCTCCCCATCTCTCCCGAGCGCCACCACCGACGCGCCATCGTCACCACCGCGGCCACCGGCTTCCCGAGCTCGACGGATGTGTCTGGGTGGTGCGTCGCCGACCGCCTCTTCCTCATCGACTGACAGCAAGAACTGAGGTGCACCGGAACTCGCGGATCGAGCCGTCCCAGTATACGGCATCTCCGGCGATCACCGTCGAATTTGCCTCATATCTGCGCTACCGTCCACACGAGGGGCCTCCATGAGCCCGCACGGTGAGCATCCTCCCTTCTCTCCCCGTCCGTTGCTCTATTTTTGCTCCATGACAAGCCGTACACTGCAACGCCGGTGCCGGAGCTCTGACTCCGCAGACAAGCTCGCCGCCGTCCCGATAGTCCTGGTCATGGCCAGGCAGGCACTCTGGCGAGTTCGGAGTAACCTTCTGGTGCCCCCCTAGTGTTAGTTAGCGCACCAGCCGACCGGAACGCTCGACGCGCTAGACCCCGATTCCGGCAGCCGCCTGAGCTCGCCGTAGCCATCGTTTCCGAGCTCCCCGGCATGGGCCGACGCCGTAGTTCGATGCGCGGCTCCGCCAGCTTTCGAAAGAGCCCAACCGCGTCGCTTTTGGACCACCATAGCGGAATCCCGAGCCCTTCCGGCGAGGTTGCCGCCGCGGGAGGCTCGCTGGAGCAGCTCCGCGGCTCCGCTGAGCTGGCGTCGTGTGGGACCCGCCCGTAGTCACTGCCAGTGGGCCTCTGGGCCCACTTTGACCCAGTTGACCGTGGTCAACTGCGGTCACTTTTCACACTGGCCGCTGACTAGTGGGTCCCGCTGACTTAATTAGCGTTAAACAAATGATTAGAGTTCTGTTAATTAGCTACTGACACTGACAGTAGGCCCCACCGGTAGATTAATTAGATTAATTAGTTTGTTAGTTGCTGAGTCAATGACAGGTGGCCCCCACCAGTCAGTTTGACCAGTCAACTGGTCAGTTGACTGGCTGACATAGAGCTGACGTCGTGCTGACATCACACAAGCACTGTTCTGGATAATGTTGGTTTAGTTAATAAAAATAATTCCAAAAATTAATAAAAACTTTAGAAAATCATATCTTTTAATCCGTAACTCCGATGAAAATAATTTGTACATGAAAATTGCTCAGAACGACGAGATGAATCCGAACACACGGTCCGTTCGTCCGCCACACGTCCCTAACTATCCGAACATGCAACCGTTCCGCTCTTTTCGTCTGTCCGAAATGCCGAACACTGGGAATACTTTCTCGGACGTTTTTCCCCTTCGCCGGGATTACCTAGCACTACGATAGAACACCGCTAGCTCTGCTTATTGACATGTCATGCACTTGTTTGCTTAGTATTTACTATTTCCTCCCCCTCTTCTCTCTCGTTAGACCCCGACGCAGTTCCCGGTACCGCCGTAGCTCCGGAGACCGAAGACACCGTTGACGACCTTGCCCTTGCCGCCGAGCAACCAGGCAAGCCCCCTCCCCCCCCCCCTTTGATCATCCCGATATCGCCCATTCTATTTTCTCATGCTTGCATTAGAATTGCTGCTGCTGCTGCTTTACCTATTCTGATGCATAGCCTGTTTATTGTAATCTGCTGTTGATAATTACCTGCATATCCTAAACTGCTTAGTATAGGCTGGGTAGAGACCTATTAGTGACCCCGCTAGTCCCGACTGCCCCGCTGGATTATCAGAAGACCCGATCAACGGGATTGAAGACCAGGCCCTGGCACCGCACATCACCCCCCCCCCTAGTTGTAACGACACTGCAGCGTTACTGTCAGTGCCGAGGGTGAAACCTCTTGTAGCACTTCTGATGTTAACTCTGTAGAGAAGCTGTTCGGTCGTGGTCATCGAGGGTGATTCCTCCTTCACCACTTCCAATAACGACGTCGTCGTACAACACCTCAAGTGTGAACCCAGGGAGGGTGATTCCTCCGAGTTCACCTTGACGGATACATCGAGTAGGAATCCAACGAGGGTGATACCTCGGATTCCCCTGATGTTATGGACACACGGATACTTGGATTGTACTATTGTTACTTGGAAAGGCGGGTCGACACTGAGGGGTACCCGCGTGTGATGTGAAGACGGGTTGCTTGTATGGTGCCCGAGTGATGAATATGAGGCGCGGCCGGGCATTCTTGGCCCTTGTCGCAAGTCCTCGAGACGGGGCGACGGGGTCACATCTTTCATGAGTCTCTGCTCGTTACCGCAAGCCCAAGGTACTAACGGTTTGGATATTTGATTCGAGTGGGCCTTTGGCCCGATAGCACTAACCATCACGCGGGAATAAATATGGGTACTCTGCATCGTGGTATCAGCCGAAAGCTTTGTCAGACGTCCAGTTCAGCATTGCGGCTAGGTCGGATCGTGCCGTTGGCGCTGGTATCCACCCTGCTCGCAATGACCCGGAGTGCACAGGGCGATGGCCCAAGACCCCTGAGTGCTTAGGATGTAGACCGGCGGGGACCTCTCTGCTGAGCTCTAGGTAGGGCTGCGGTGTGTCGTTTGGCCGAGGTCGGGCATAACCCGTAAAAGTGTGTCCGGCCGGAGTTAAGCGAGCGTGGTGGGTAAGTTGGTGCACCCCTGCAGGGAAGAACTAAACTATGCATAGCCGGATCCTCGGTAATGGACACTCGGAGTTGTATCCTGATTGATACAATTAGAACTGGATACTTGGATACTATGTCTCTGGGATTGCTTCTCGCAGGGAGTCGAGAAGGGATCTCAGGACGAGGTTGATGATTGTATGGCTCTGGGATTACTTTCTCGCAGGGAGTCGAGAAAGGATCTCTGGGTGAGGTTGATATCATTACTGCTACATTATATTATTCTGTCCTACTCTCTTCTATTGCTGCAAGACCGCTGAAGATGCTAGTCTTCGATAGGACTAGGCCTTCTCTCTATTCTGGCATTTCTGCAGCCCAGTCCACATATACAGCCTCTCTTTGAAAATGTTGCATATGTAGTGTAGATCCTTGCTTGCTGAGTACTTCTGAGTACTCACGGTTGCTTTGTTTTCCTTTTCTCCCCATTTCAGTTGGTCGTGACCAGAGGACGGAGCTCCCTGAGACAGATGCCCTGTCGATCGACTACTACTACCACCCCGAGGGTGGATACTGCTACGAGTTGGCTGACGACCTGGAGTAGGATCAGAGGGTCCCAGGCAGGAGGCCTACGCCTTTCGATCGTAGTGTTTTCTTTTGCCCCGCCTTTCTAAAGGCCTTTCTGTTTCTCTTTTAATATCTGTACTCAGATATCTGATGCTTCCGCTGACGCTTGTTCGCAAGCTTATGTATTCGAGCCCTCGAGGCCCCTGGCTTGTAATATAAAGCTTGTATGACTTTATTTATGTTTTAGAGTTGTGTTGTGATATCTTCCCGTGAGTCCTTAGGCTTGATCGTGTGCATTTGCGTGTATGATTAGTGCACGATCGAGCCGGGGGCGTCACAGCATGCATTGCTGGTTTCTATGTCACTGAATTTGTAGGGCTCTAACAAAGGAACGGGGCACTCGGGTGGTAAGCCTCTGACTTGCAAAATGGCGTACAAGGCAGTGTGGTTTGTGTCCCAAATTGACCCCTTGGTGGTGGCCATTTGAAAAAACTATGCTCCCAACAAGTGCAGAATTTTCCTATGGCTGGAAAACAAGAACAGGCTCTTCACCAATGATAGAACATTTAAAAGAGGCATCGCTACTTCACCCTATTATCCTTTCTGTTCGGTGGATAAATCTATAAACCATCTGTTGTTTCACAATGAAGATCTGCGCTCTCTATGGGACGAATTGTCCTCTATCACCCCAGTGGTCCCCACTGTCACTAACCTGAGTCATCTCTGGGGCACTGACCTGCAAAATAAAACTCGCTCCACGATCATCATTGCCATTCTCTAGAATATATGGAAGAGAAGGATGCTACTTGTGAGCTGTGTTGGGATTTCCTCGAAGAGGAGAGGAGATGCATTACAATAGAGGTAAGTATTTCCCTCAGTTAAGAACCAAGGTTATCAATCCAGTAGGAGAATCACACAAAGCCTCGTGAACAACACTTGCACACACAAAAGCAAATACTTGCACCCAACGCAAACAAGAGGGTTGTCAATCCCCTTGGCGATTACTTGCAAGGATTAAACCTTGTAGTGGTAGATAGATAATTGCAAAGATAAAATAGAATAAAATATAAATAAAATTTAGAGGAGTATTTTTGTGTTTATATATATGATAAAAGGACCGGGGGCCATAGTTTTCACTAGAGGCTTCTCTCTCGAGCACATAGCATACGGTGGGTAAAGAAATTACTGTTGGGCAATTGATAGAAAAGCGCATAGTTATGACGATATTCAAGGCAATGATCATGTATATAGGCATCACGTCCTAGACAAGCAGATCGACTCCTGCCTGCATCTACTACTATTACTTCACCCATCGACCGCTATCCAGCATGTATCTAGGGTATTATGTTAAATAGAACAGAGTAACGCCTTAAGCAAGATGACATGATGTAGACAAAGTAAACTCAACTAATATGAATAAACCCCATCGTTTTATCCTTAATGACAACAATACAAATACGTGTCTTGTCCCTTTTTGTCACTGGGATAGAGCACCGTAAGATTGAACCCATTACAAAGCACCTCTCCCGCCGAAGATATATTATTCTAGCTGGCCAAAGCAAACGGATAGATCAGACAGAAATACAAAGCTATAACAATCATGTATAAATAAGTTCAGAGAAGACTCAAATATTTCTCATGAATATTCAGATCATAAACCCACAATTCATCGGATCCCAACAAACACACCGCAAAAGAAGATTACATCGGATAGAACTCCAAGAAGACCGAGGAGAACATCGTATTGAAGATCAAAGAGAGAGAAGAAGCCATCTAGCTACTAGCTATAGACCCGTAGGTCTGTGGTAAACTACTCATGCATCATCGGAAGGGCAGCAAGGTTGATGTAGAAGCCCTCCGTGATCAATCTCCCCTCCGGCAGAGGACCGTAAAGGCCTCCAGATGGGATCGCGGACGAACAGAGACTTGTAGCGGCGAAAAAATGTTTCGTGGCTCTCCCTGCTATATTGGGAATATTTGTGAATGTATGGAGGCGGAATTAATTCCAGAGGTGCCACGAGGGGCCCAAGCCTGGGGGCGTACCTACCCCCCTAGGGCGCGCCCCCTGAGCTTGTCGCTTCCTCGTGAATCTTCTGGTCTTCTCTCGAACCTTCGTGGGTCCCTTATGGTCTAGAAAAAATTAATCCAAAGTTTTTCTTCGTTTAGACTCTGTTTGATATTGATTTTCTGAGAAGCCAAAAACATGCAAAAACCAGGAACTGACACTGGGCACTGAGTTAATAGGTTAGTCTCAAAAAATGATATATAATTGTATATAAAACATCCAAGATTGATACTATAGTAGCATGGAACAATTAAAAATTATAGATACGTTGGAGACGTATCAAAAGAAAGCAAAAGTATTCAAGGACGGCACTAAACCGCTCCACCTAAACCGCTGTGGGCGGTGGATTCGGGCCTCCCCGGCTCGATCTGTCTCATGGTAGCTATCTGTGGTGGTGCGTCCAGCGGCGCCCATTGTCACCTTCCCCGGTGATAGGTGCGGCTCTTCTTCCGGTGGTTGTGGTCTTGGCCTATTTCGGTTTCGTGTCTCTGAATCATGATCAAACTGCATCTGGGATTCTGCGGATTTTGGTCGGGGCAGCAGCGACACCTGCGGGTGTCGTCCCCTTCTTGGAGGTGCCGCCATGACCTCTTCTGCGCGCCCCTGAGCAAGTATCGAGGGAAACCCTAGATCAGGTTCATTGGATCGGACGACGGCGGCGTCTCGGCGTTGTTTCCTTCTTGAAGGTGTTGTCTTGTTGCTCGTGGTGTGTTCGGTGTCGGTCTCAAAGACTTCAGAATCTTTGCTGGTCTAGGCTGCTCCTCTTGGCGTGGGCATCCGGGGCGCTATGTATGGCCTCGATGGCGCTCTCTCCATGGCTTCTCCTTCTAGTCCGGCCAGGTCCTGCACCCCACTTGCCGATCCTCTAGGCGCATAGGTGGGAGGTACGTTGATCCGGTTCGTCCTGAAGTCGTGGTCGTGCGATGATGGTGCCCGGCGTTGGTCGCGACGTGTTACCTTTGTATCTCGTCTCTTTGCCATGCCGGCTGGAGTTCGAGTTAGGAGCGCGTTGTGTTGTGTTGTACCCCTCTTTGCTTTTCCCACACCTTGTGTGGTGCTTCTCTCTTTTTCTCTTGTATGCCTCTGTTATTTCTCTCCTACCTATCAACGAATGATACGCAAGCTTTGCGTATTCGCGAAAAAAAAATTGCTCGTTCCGCTGCTGATGATGTCATGCTTTGGTCTAGCAGATGCACCAATTAACATGCTTCCAGTCTGCTTCTGCTTCGAGACTAGGGTACCATGTTGTTTCCCTTATCTATGAGATTGTAATGTGAACTTTATGTATTTCGCTTTCTTTCCCTACCCCCAATCTACTGTGCTGTAAATGTACTCTGGTTTATTAATGCAAAGGTTCAGGCCGGCGTAAGCCCGCCGTAGCACCGTCACAAAAAAAAAAGATAGAGCTCTCTCTCCAATTTCATTTATCAGAAACCACACTGTGTTTTACAGCTACTGAACAGGAAATAAAAGAGCCGCACCTAGATATCCTAGATCATCTCGCGTAGGCTGATCATGATCTGGAAGAGCCACAAACCGGAGCCGCAGATCATGCATCATCAGAAGATTATGCTCGGGAAGGTATAGAAAGCAACGTTTGAGACGCTGCCTGTATCAACTACCAAACCCGGCTAATAACAACCAGAGAGAGCACAGCAGCTACTAAACCGTTTTATCCCTGCTGCATCCATCTACAAAAACGGGCCTTGTAATTTCAGCATCGCATTCAGTGCGAGTACTCGGCGGCCTCCTTGTTCCACGACAGGTACGCGGGATCTCCAAGGGTCCTGAACCAAATCCACACATCAGCCAGCTTCCAACGCCAGAGACATATATAGTACGTACTTGTCATTTGAAAACAAGATCTCATCATATATATTGTCACCTTGGCTTGACGACGTAGAGGACGACGAAGCCCATGGCGAGGAGGAGGCAGATGCCGCCGACGGCCACGTAGGCGACACCGATGAAGTTGTTCTTCCCGCCAATCCACGACGCCGTCGACAGCACTACCGCCTTGGTGCCCCCGAAGCTGTACGTGTTGTAGTTGTTCTGGATCACCACCGTGATCTCGTCGCTCGCCATGATGTCCGCCTCGATCCGCCCGTACAGCTTCCGGAACGTCGGCAGCGCCGCCGTCCGCATCCACACGATCAAATCCTCCTGCTCACTCAGCTGAAAAATTTCAACGAAAATGCAGCCCAGGTTCAGAATACTGCGTCAGAAGCTGTTATATCTGCATGCGCTTGGTCACAGACAGGTAGCTTGTCGTTGAGGTTGCCGCCGCCGATGAGGCCGCCCTTCTGGAAGTTGACGGGGAAGACGTTGCTGCCGAACTTGCTGTTCTTGTCGCTGGCCCAGGCGATGTCCTTCTTGTTCACCGTCACCGACTTCTTGTTGACGGAGAAGGCATAGGTGTCGTTGAAGAGGCTCCAGGCGATGAGGCCGCAGGGCACGATGAGGGAGCCGTCGCCGGTGGTGGCCTCTGGGTCGCAGGCCTTGGCCACCGCCTTGGGGTCCTTGTAGTCCTTGTCCCGCAGCTGCTGGTCGCTCCGGCTCTGGACGTACCGCCGGTGGTTCTGGTAGAAGTTCTCCAGCTGGTAGTAGACGTGTATGGGGCCTTTCATCGGCTTGGGCACCTGAAACAAAGATGCCATGTTGTTGTCTTCAGGACTGCATACATCTGTTCTGAAGTGTGCGTGTAACCAGCAAAGTAGAGACACATTTCTGAATGAGAAGATGTCTCTCTGAATCTCACCGTAATCTTTCTGGTGCACGCCTTGTTGACCTTGGAGTCCTGGATGAACCCGATCTTATCGCTGGCGGTAACACACTCCTCGTCATATCGATCTACCAGTTCAACAATCTGCATTTTGCAATATTGTCAGATTAGGAAACAACAAAATGTGCATTCATATAGAACCATCTTTTGCACGTGAAATGCATATCATGTACTAGTAGTACTGCAACTACACTTGTCTGAACCTTTTTTTACCTCCTGTGACGCCGACAGCGACGCGAGCCCTATCGGGACGAAGATGATGCCGATGAGCGAGAAGGCGCCGATGACCTATCAATCGAAGGTTTCATGTTACTACATTGAGGTTGACAAAGATGTAGCCCTGGATCGATGTTACATTTGCAACGATCATCACAAGAGAAACAAACGGAGTAATAATTAAATCGTACGATTCCGGGAGTTAGCAACGGCTTGCATGCCGGGAGCTCCTGCTGCGTGAATTTAGAATCTGCCAAAACGAAATGGGAATGTAGAATCTCTCAGCAAAATAGGGAAATCAAAGAATGCGGCACAATCATAGTGACATACACTTGGGCTTGTTGGCCGAGGCCGCGCTCTCCGACCCTGACACACTCATCTGCGCACGCACGCACAGAAGAAAATCAACCAGATCCATCGGTCGGCGGCCATGATGAGTAAGTAGTATCCAACGGAATCACACGTTTATGCCAGCCCTGATCAGGGACCGGACAAGAAGGAGGAGATCATACCAAACCAATTACCTGATCGACGGCGGGCAGATCGACGCGCGCGCGGGCGAGGCGGGTACGATCTTGGTCGTGATCGTGATCGCTTCCCGGGCACCGTCCGGAGGAGGAGGCGGTTCCGGGCTCCGATCGATCGTCGTCGTCGTCTCCGCGTGGTTTGGCTGGTTGCGAGCGAGGGGTGGGTGGTTGGTTACCTCGTACGCGTCCGTCCGTCCCAGTCGTGCGAGCTGGCTGGAATGGCGGAACGGAACTTGCCCACCCGCTGCCACGTCGCGCGGGCCTCCGCCGTCTATGATCTACGTACCAGGCCGCGAGTGGCTACCGCTGGCTGCGCGGTTGCTATTTTTGCCTCGTGCTGGCGACGACAGGGAAAGAGACGAACCTGTGTGGGGCTTTCGAGTTTCGGTCTGCATGATGCATGACAGCACCGCGACGGCGACGCTCTGAATAATAACGCTCCAACACGCGCACGGCGGCGCGGGCGCGCTGCGAGCAGGCGTGACGGCGACGGACCGGACGGGGATGGCCGTGTTTGTATCGTACAGTAGATTCCCCACTGCCGTTCGACTCCGGCGTCTCAGGAGAGCCGTTCGCCGCAAACCGACAGTGGTGCAGATGGTGCATGCGACAAGGTTCAGAACCAAACAAACAAAGATTTTCACGCGTTGATTTGCAACATGTTTTTTTTTTTGAAGGGGCGTGCTACGCGTCCGCCAGCTGGGTCACCAGCCGTTCGACCGTATGATGCTCACCGTATGATTGTGTTCCTCTTCCCTATTTCTTTAATTGCAACAAGACTCTTGTTGCATTTGCAAAATGATCCTTATTACAAAAGCATCTTCGACTCGTGGTTGTGTCCGCCGCCATTGCAATAGGATCCTCGTTGCAAAAGCATCTCCGGAGTCTCCGCAACTATGCCACTCGGCCGGCTCGATCTCCCTTGTTGCAACCACAACATATGCCATGTTGCAATCCCGAAGGGCATGAAGAAAGGGCTGGAGCTCCAAGGAGAGATGTCACTTGTGGATCCAGCCGAGCAGCACAATTTCCCATAGGAGATCGAATACTTCCGCGGCGGAGCACCACTGCTTGTTGAGAGAGAGCACTGTGGAGAATAATAGGAGTGGAGTGGTGGGCTGAGTCGTGGGAAACGATATTGGGGAAGGTGGGGATAAGAACGACTGGTTCATGCGGAGGTTTCCAGAAAAATCGGTGGTGACTCGATCCACCATACATTCACATTTGATCGGATGGCATCGCGTGCGGCCGATTGTCCTGGTGGATTAGCCGATAGAACCCAAGCGTTTGGGCATGCTACATGTTGGACGGTTGATCTGTTTCAAAGATCGGTTGGGGCGTGAGCTGTCCAATCTATGATGCTCATCATACGATCCCTCTTATATGTTTCCCCCATTGCAACAAGACAGCTTGTTGCAATTGCAACATAACCTTTGTTGCAGAGCATCTCTAGCTCGTAGGTTGCAACCGGACTTTTGTTCCACAAAGTATGTCCGGCTCACGACTGTGTCCGTCGTCATTGCAACAAGACCCCTATTTGCAATTGCAACAAGACCTTCCCTAACCTGAGCGCCTTCCTTGTAGATCATGAGCACCGCCGGTTCGATTGACTGCTTCCCGAAGACCCCGCCCTCGGGCTCGTCTTCACCAGCGATGACGCGGCCCTCCACCGCCTTGGCTACGTTGACAGCAGGTGGTGGGTTGCAGCACTTGCAGCACCGTACCCCATAGTGTGCTCTAGGGCGACGTTGTGCTATGGCAGTGGTGACCTTGTTCATGGTTGCGATAGGCCGACAACTCTTGTAGCTTCAAGTGGAGCTAGACGGCCGAGAGAGAGAAAGGATTTTGGAGAGAAGGGAAACGCCTAAGAAGGAAAACGATGGACAGCATCACTTGGGGAAATTTGTGTGGACTAACACGTTCGGTAGGGAATAAGGTGGAGAGAGGAGAGAGGCGACGCATCTGCAATAGACCCATGTTGCGCTCGGTAGGATTGCAACAAGACCCAAGTGCAAAAGCTAAACTATGGGTAGGGTTAGCAGTTGGATCAAAAGAAGATCCAACGGGCAAGGAAGCGGTCGAGGCGTGCAGTGTGATCTGACGGGTGGGCACTAGCGTTTTTGGGTTTTTCCTTCACCAAGTCTAGGTTGCTTACTCGATTTGATAACAACACAAAAAGATGCTTTTATGTTAAACGGAACCTAGCCGTCCAAGGTTTTATCTTGTTACACATATGCTTGATTTGAACCATGTGGTCGACTTAGAGCATCTACGGCCAGCCGCCTCAAACCCCCATACGCCCGGGCGGATGCCCCAGTCAATGACCGGTCAAAAAGAAACTGACCCATATGGGCACCTCAAACGCTCAGACTGTCCGACACCTCTTATATTCAGCCCAAATATAGGGTGAATATAGGGAGGCCCGGGCGCGTCCGCCACGTCGGACTGACAGCCTGACTCCCACAAAAAGTGAACCAAAACCCCCCTTCGACCTATCCTTTTCACTTGCTCCTCCGCGTCGGATGTCTGCAGCTCCGTCGTCACCCTTGCACCGGACTGCATCTTGCCCGTTTGACACATTGTGATTCAAAAAGAACCGGGCAGCCATCAATGTTTCATTTCTGAAGGATATAGACCATGATTATTAATATTCTCTGTAATAAGTAGAGAAGATTAATAGTGACAATCTGTATCCTTAACAAAGGGTGCAATGATGGCCGAACCTTACGCTTCTGGACGACGCGGCTATTTAAGCCGGTCGACCTGCTCCTCACGCGATGAGGTGGGACTAAACATTCAAAACTCGCTGGCCCAATACAGATGTGAAAATCTGAAGTACGAGCAATTTATTTGGTGTTTATAACAGCCCCGCCGACCCAGCACGAACTAAACATCCAGAATGATCGACGTGCATGTGTTTGCATGTATTAGGTGTTTTAAAAATAGGATATGTGGTTGCAAATGATAAAATTTGATGCTGTTCAATCACTGTCCGCGGGGAGCGTTTGAGAACACAAATTTGTAGGTTGCGATTGTAGATGCTCTTATGCCATTCTACCTCTTTGGTCCCCCCACGTCAGTGAGGCATCAGCAGTGGCTTTCCGTGCTCTGCTTCAGCATATTCTGGGCGAGGCTGATTGGGTCATCCTAGTAAGTAAAACTTTGGACCCAATCAACAAGTTTAAAAATGGATAGCTATGAACTTTGCCCTATATAGGTCCTCCCTTTTGCAAATCCATCATGGCCGGCCGCGGTGATAACCTAGAAATGTTCGTCAGAAGATGGATGATAACCTAGAAATCTTAACTTGATGGTTAGCTTAATTCCCTAGAGAATTAATAACACCATTCATTCAGAGGCAACGAATATGCCACCATCCCTTTTCCACCAGGATTGAGACGCCGACCTCGATCGGTTATCGGCCGCACGAGGACGCAAAAAGGCGGACGCATGGAGTAGCAGGTCCTGCAAAAATGCGTTCTCGAGTCAGATTTTGGCTCTCTTTGGCTCCTCGCCGTCCGTCCGGAAAGGGTGTCTGCGTCTCCATCGATTCCCTAGGGTTTTTGTTTGCTAACCATTGGCTAACATGCCCACATTCCGATGCGAGATAGCTCGAGTATTTCTCGTAGCTAGCTAGCTAGGTCAAGAACACGCTACCACCTGCGACCTCATACATATAATCAGTGCTACTAAAGCCTATAGCTATAACGAACTCAGGCGAAAAAGATGCAGGTCGTAGCATATTCTTAACCGATGATTCGTGCGTGCAGTTGATTAATTGGTTTGGGTATGTCTAGGACACATTATGTTCACTCTGTTTGTGGTCTGTTTTTTTCTTGTCCTAGTTTTTTTTTGTTTCTTGTTGCTGCATTATACTATATTTGTGGGAGTTTAGATATGACATCCTTAAAAAACATCTACATAGATGTGAATTAGACAAACTGAATTGGTTTCGCAGCCAAGACGCTTTATGCTGCCAAATGTAGTCTCCTCCGAAACTCTCGGTGTAAAACGAGCTACTAGTAGTAGTAATCAGTTACTCGGTCCTAATACCCGGGTTAATTGGGACTTACAAAATACACGAGTCAGCTGGTTGATAAGTTCGCGATCATAAGTTAAAACTAGTTAAGTGATTAATCCATGCATGTCATCGCCGGCGGCGCATAATAACAAAATGCCATTTCGGCGGCAGGCCAGCTTTTTCTCCACAGGACATGGAGCAAAGCCATACTCTATATTTGCAAGGACCCGTTGACTATCGCTTTAACAAAACTAGGCTACTTGCGCCGTTTCAGAGAAGAAAAACAAAGGTGCTCTCTTCTCTCAGGCCGGCCGCCGGCAGTCGGTCTCCAAGAATTCTCCGCACGGGGGCTTTAACTGGAATCATTCGCGGGCTTCACTATATATATCGAGCGAGAGCACGTCTCTCTGCACCATCAGCTCCAGAGCAGGTCACCGACATCCACTTCTTCCTTCAGCTCGTGTGCAATACAGAAGCAGAGCAGCGTCGGCCTACGGTCTCGGCATGGGTTCTCCTACCCGCACACGCCCAAGCAGCAGCAGCAGCAGCAGCAGCAAGAGGGGCGGCGCGCCGTCGACGCGGCTCGTGTGGGCGTTCATCGCCGTGCTGCTGCTGGTCCTGCTCCGCTGCTCGCCGTGCCAAGGCCGCAAGCTGCTGGCGGCGGAGCAGGGCGGCGGCGGCGAGCTGATGCACTTCGAAGGCGGCCTGGTGCTCAGGGTGTCGCCGAGCCCCGGCGGCGACAACGACAACGATGGCGGCAAGGTGGCATCGCCGCCGAGAGGGTTCTCGAGGGCCGCGCGGTCGATGCGGTCCGTGCCGAGCCCCGGCGTCGGGCATTAACTAGGCGGCGTCGGTTGGTCCGTCGCCGGTTCAAGTTTTGCAGGGGAGCTCTGCTTCTGCGTCGTCGTCGTCGTCGTCACTTTGTTTGTTCCTCGGCTTCAACTTTTTCGCTTTCAGATAGTATAGAGCTTGAATGAATGAATGAACGGTCCTTGGAAGGATCTCGCGTGTGTTTGTGCATGTATTGTAAGCAGCTGCGTGATGCATCCTGAGTTTCAACGAGGTCGATTGATTCAACGAAATGTCAGTGTCAGCTGCATGAGCCAAGTGTTCCGTGACATTATTATTTTTTGCGAATACATTTTTTATAATTAAGAAAAAAGGAAAGAAAACTTTCGTCGTTGCCTGGCCACAAGAGAGTACCCACTTTGCTTACGTTTGGTAGGACTATACCTGGCCAAACCTCGGGCCGAGCCTAGCCAAGACCGAGGCAAAAAACCTAGGCCCGGGCCCGGCCCGGCCCGGCCATCGGGCCTGGTTTTTGGGCCCAAGCCCGGCCCGAACACGTAAAAGCCCGCCGGGCCTCGGGCCTCTTTAGAAAAACGCAAAAACGACCGGCCCGGCCCGGTCATCGGGCTCAAAATCTAGGCCCGAGCCCGGCCCGAGAGCAACGTCGGGCCAGGCCGGGTCGGGCTTTTTCGGGCCGGGCTGGGCTGCCCATGGCCAGGACTAGATATGGCACTTTGAAAGGTACTAGTAGTCGCACGTGGGGCGCATAGTTTCAAACGTACTTGGGTGAGTCCGAAAGTTTTTCGTTTCCGCAATTAAAAACTTTGACATGACAAATAATATGTCAGGGCAATTCCAACGCAGTTCATCAAAACGGACACTATAAAATGTCCACGAGCTCATCCGGACTTGTCCGCAAACAGAAATATGGGCGGCCTTCATTCAATTGGAGTCACCAAATTCTGGTCAAATGCGACCGAATATTTAACAAAAGCGGATGAAATTTTGCAAACAGGATGATGTTTGTTACATTTTCGTATACAACCAAAAGCAGCAATTTTAAAAAATCACTTAAACCGAACGAAGTAAAAAAAACTAGTCTAAACTATGAGAGGTACCGGATGATGACCTCGTAGGCATGGCCTCCGAGGCCACTGGCACCTCCATCGTCGTCTTTACAGCGATGGAAGACCCGCCAAGTTCGCGGCAGCCCTAGTCGGCCACTGCTGTGCGCTTGCGGCTCTCGGCCTCCTCCGACTGGCATAGAGCCTTGGCCTCCTCGAGTTAGATTCAGGCTTCTCTTTCGCTCTTTGCCGTCCGTCCAGAAAGGTGTCTTCCTTGGGTTTTTGCTCGTTGTTCATTGGCTAGCATGCCCACATTCCGATGCGAAATAGCATGGTTATTTTTATTGATTTGCAATAGCTAGGTCAAGAACGCTACTCTACCAGGGAGTTCATATACATAATCAGTTCTACTAAAGCCTATAACTCGGATGTAGACATATACTTAAACCGATGATCCGTGCGGCTTGTGTTAGTTAAGCAGAGGAGACGCTTTATGCTGCCAAATGTAGTCTCTCAATCAAAACTCTCGGTGTAAAAAAAAAACAGTAAACAGTTACTCCTACATGCTAATCCCCGGGTTAATTTGGACATAGAAAATGCATTAGTCAGCTTGTTGACAAGTTCTTGATCATAAGGTCAGAACTCGTTAACTCACAGAAGCAATAACAGAATGGCATTTCGGCAGCAGGCAGGACGATTTCTCCACATGCCATGGAGCAAAGTTGTACGTACTATATTTGCAAGGAAGGAACTCATTGACTATCGCTTTAACAAAACATGGAATAAAACTAGACTGCTACTTGCGCCGTTCCAGAGAGAAACAAAGGTGCTTTCTGCTCTCCGGCCGGCCGCCGGCAGTTGGTCACGAAGAATTCTCCACACGGGTGCTTGGACGTTGGAATCATCCGCGGCGCTACATATACGAGCGACAGCGCGCCTCTGTCCCCCATCGGTTCAAGAGCAAGTCTCTTTTGCCAAGGCAAGCAGCCTGGTCGCTACTAGCTAGCCAAGCCATTTCTGATTTCTCCAGCACGAGCTCCATTTCTTCCAGCGGAGCGGCGTCGTGTTACGGTTTGGGCATGGGTTCCACCGCTCGTACATGTCGCGGCGGCAGCAGCAGCAACAAGAGGGGCGGCGAGCCGTCGTCGCGGCTCGTGCGGGCGTTCCTCGCCGTGCTGCTGCTGGTCCTGCTCCGCTGCTCGCCGTGCCAAGGCCGCAAGCTGCCGGTGGCGGATCGGGAGCAGGGCGGCAAGGTGATGCACTTCGTAGGCGGCCTGGTGCTCAGGGTGTCGCCGAGCCACGACGGCGAGGCGGCATCAGCGGCGGCAGCGGCGCCGAGGGGGTTCTCGAGGGCCGCGCGGTCGATGCGGTCCGTGCCCAGCCCCGGCGTCGGGCATTAGGTTTGGTCATTGCAGAAAAGTTTTGCATCTTTGCAAGGGAGCTCTGCTTCTGCGTCGTCGTAGTCACTTTGTTTGTTCCTCGGCTTGAACTTTTTCGCTTCTGGGTGTGTTTGTGTGTGAGGGTGTGATGCATCCTTAATTTTAGCAAGGTTGGTTGGTTGAAGGAAATTTCAGTGTCAATGTCGCCGTTCCTCTGTCACATGGCATTCTGTCGCATGCTCTACTGCTTTGTCGTCTTGTCAAAGATGTCTTCGGCACATGTGTCCAACCTTGGCGCAATCTTTGCAAAATGACTTGTACTATAGTATTAATTAAGGAAAAATGAAAGAGAAGAGACGTCTCCCTAGCCCCGAAGACAACACACGCATGGACCGTTGCACTTTCGTCGTTGCCTGGCAACAAGAGAGAGCCCAGTTTGCTTGCTTTTGGTAGGACATTTTGAAAAGTGTTCGGAATAATTAATATGTATTAATTATGTAATTAATCATACTATGTCGTTTGACCTTTTGGCAACCGCCCCTTTTTAAACCGCCATGTACCGGGTATAAATAGCCCTGATTTCCATCAATGAGAAGTTACTGTTCATTCCAACAGTTCAATCCTCTCCTCGTTTTTACCCTTTACACGTTATCAGTACTTTGCCCTAACCTACAGCGATTAGGCCACGGAAGGTAAGACCGGCAGCGGCAGCGGCAACGCCGGCGGAGGAAGGCGCGACGCCGTCGCTTGAGCATCAGCGGGAGAGCGATGCCGCTGCTTCTCTCGCTCAATTGCATCCCGGCGCTACCCCTCGGACTCCATCCTTGTGGTGTGGCGATGCACGAGACCGGCGGTCTCGGCCAGGCTTTGCTGAACGGGTGGCGTCCGCCACGAAGGCCCACCGATGTGCGGTCTATGACGGCAGCGGACGACGTCCGGCGCATGACGCGGAGGCGCGACGGGGAGGCACGCAGACCACACCACATTGATGCGCTAGGGTCCGCACCCTCCCTTCCCTTTCTCCTAGCAGCCCGTGAACGAGCACGGAGCCAGCGTGCACGACGCAGCCATCCCCTTCGACACGCCCGCGGCCATCGGCTTCGACGCGGGTCCTCAGGCACGCCGGCGGCCATCGGCTTGGCGCGGTCCTCGGCTTCGGGGCGGCCTCCCATGTCTCCTCTCCACAAAATCGGTGGGGCGGCCGACGGAAGTGGTGGCCAACGGTCACGCCCACTCACGGCGCAACGGCCGGCGAAGACAGCGGTGGCCAACGGCCGTCCCATGGCGTGCAGATGCTCCGGAGGCCATGGCTATTCCTGTGTTCAGCCAGATCGATTCGTGGCTGTGCGGAGTGTGACGAGAGAACCTTATCTCTTTGGCCATTTCACGACTTAGCGCTCATAGTTTCCCTTACTGCCAAATAAGTCCATCGGTCTTAATACTACTGCTTGCGTACAAGCCCTGGCTCATTGTAATTTGTCAGTGCGTCCATACGCATAGTGTTTTGAAACATGCATTTTGCGTGTAATACCACACTAGTACTACAAGTGTGCAAGTGTTCGTACATCACAATGTTATCAAATTGTAAAACATTATACACTAGCGATGGCATTGTGTCATCTGTTATATGTTTGCCTCAGCATTCTTTATATAATAGCAATTTGGAACAACAACTGTACATCAAATCTTGATGTAAATTCAAAATAAGAATTATAAAGTGTCATACATAATATGACTAGTCCAATATTTATTTGTGAATCACAAGGTATTGGTGTCATCTACTGCACCATTTGCAGATTATCCATCACTACTATGAGGTCTACATCTTGTCACTTTAGCAAGATGACTACCTTCAAAGTACTCTTCCACATATTAATATTATATGTGACTACCTCAAGATATCATAAGGTAATACTGGCATCTACTGCAAATTTTGCAGACTATCCACTATTACTGCAAGGTCTACATCAGAGGCGGAGGACGAAAAAAAATTAAGGTGTGGCAAACTATCAACTAGACAAAATTGATGCCCCCTCAAAAAAATTGATGCAAAAACATAATAGTCAATTCACACTGCACTGCACCGAAGCTTGTAATGACGTCTAGAAGACGCATGAAGTGGCAGGATAGGCCGCGGGGTCGCGGCGGAGTTAGGGATGGATGGATGGGTGGCGGCGGCGGTGTTTTCGGGCACAAATCGCCGGCGGCGGAGGCGGGCAGTCATCAGCATAGCAGACTCAAAATTGGCGGGTCAGCGGCGGCTACGACTGCGCGGCCGGCGGCGGGGTCGGGGATGGGCCGACGGGCGACGACGACGCGTTTCAGGGCAAAAATCGCCGGCGGACGGGCTGGCGGAAGTGAAATGAAGGCGGTTGGGCGGTTGGCGCGATGCCGTCAGTTTTACATATCCTAGAGGTGAAGATGCAAGTTTGCACCGCGAGGTGTTGTAGTTTACATCTCCGAGAGGCGAAAATGTAATTTCTTTTGCATCTACACCATCTGTTGGGAGGTGTTTTTTGGCCTCAGAGATGCAAAAGATAGTTATTTTTGCATATACATCTTCTCTTGAAGATGCCCTTAAACCTAACACTGAGTCGCGTCGTGTTTGTAGTCAATCATGTACTCTTATATATGTCATAAGAAAAAAAAAAGTTGCACGCATCAACAAAATTTTATCTGTTCTGTTTTTGGATCGCCTAGTCATGAGTTTCAT
The DNA here is from genome assembly GCA_011799875.1 of Thinopyrum elongatum. Lineage (NCBI taxonomy): Eukaryota > Viridiplantae > Streptophyta > Magnoliopsida > Poales > Poaceae > Thinopyrum > Thinopyrum elongatum. The sequence goes on along the minus strand of CM022297.1, from coordinate 448,042,516 downwards.
CAGGAGCGAGCCGCGGAGAGAATCGATCCGATCGTTGTGCAGCGGAAGCGAGCTGGTTCACGTACGTCTAGTAGTGAGATGGGCATGTGCTGGGCAACACATCAATCAGGCTGCCTGCTTGTGTGCTTCCGATCTAACTTATGTGCTTTATCTAGCTTTGTTTGAGTGAATCGATCAGTGTGGTCTAAAACTAACAAGCAGTATATGTTTAGGTATTTCCATACATGAAGAAAAGTATATGCTTATATATATAAAAAAAATTGGTGCCAAATCAAGGTGTGGCGGCTGCCACACCTTGCCCACTGGGCTCCTCCGCCAGTGGTCTACATCATGTCACTTTGACAGATGATTACCTTCAAAGTGATTTCATACATTTAGCATAACACAAGGGAATAGAATTATGACATCTACTGGCAAAAGTCAGACTATGTTTTCTATTACTGCGAGATCTACACCGCATCCGGTGATTATCTTCAAAGTGTTATCCTATATAAATTGAGGTCTACACATATGTGCGTATAGCATCAGCTATCATAAAATTTGCTCCTCTGAAGCAATTATTGTTGTTCACTAAAATTATTTACTCTCATAGTAAAAATAATAATATTGATCTTACATGTCAAAATGGCATTTTTCTTCTACTATCAATTATTTAAGCATCACTTTGCTTGAATAAGTCATGAAAATTACACAAATATTACTATTTGTGATGATACTATCGTCCATACATCAAGGTGGAGACCATAATTTATAGCAAAGATTGAGTGTCTCAAACACTATTACAAGATCGACATCAAATTTTTGGTTGCTCTTTTTATAGTGACCAACCAATGTTAAAATTATGTTTTGGCCGTGACTCTAAAGTCACAACTTTTCCTCAAGAAAAAAAAGCCCAAAACATTAGCAACGATTTCATCTTATGCACTATATTGAAGGTTTACACCCCATGTTCACCAAGCATCACCTTGGCGGATTGTGCTCAACAAGATTATTTCATCCATATATAACTTTTACTCCAAGAAGTAAATTAAATAATGCATGATCATTTCATGTAACACATGGCTATTCTATTGATAGCTAAATATGCACATATGCATTTTATATGTCACCAACTTCACTTAGTTCTTAAACTAAGTACATAATGGATGAATATTTATTCATCTTGAATACTTCCTTTAAGAGAAACATGCTGCCATGAGTACATCACAATGGTCACCCATTTGTTTTTCAAGACCTCAAGTCTATCGTAGCTCCCAATTCTGTCATTTAATCAACTTCAAGTTGAGATCTCATGATCAAATATTTTCATATGTAAATCTGGTTGAAAAGCCCTTAATACCCTTTACATCCTCATATGATGGTATTACCATTTTCCATGATGGAGAAACATGGAATTTCTTAAAATCATCAGATTCACCCAACGGGTTATATTCCATTATTTGTAATTCTTGCTAGTACTTAGTATTTTGTGCAACTTAGTGATCACAAAATAGAAACATGAGGAATTCATAGTAAAGTGGAGGCTAAATGGCAACCAAAGATAGAATTGCCTTTTAATAAGGAATAGATCGTTTCAAACGATCACAAAGACAACTCTCAAGTTTGTCAAATGTGTGGTTATACAAATATCACACCTATGATTACCAAACCCTCAAACATATGGTCAAACCACACCACAAATTTATTGAATAGGCACATAAGTTCATTGGGATAAATTTGAAAAATTGCAAACTTACAACCAGAAAAATATTCTGGTAAATGATTGTTCTCAAATCTTCATCAGAAGGAGAACCAAAAATCTAGAGCAATAAAAGGATGGTTGATTCCTTTGCGCCGATGATATGTTTGCCTAATAAATTGTTTAGTAATATGGGATACCTCATGTATCTCCTAGTTATTCCCAAAATTTCATTAGCATATACTTGTACTACTACATGTAGTAGGATGTTCAATATCCTATCCCTCGGATACTATATTTGATAAATTTGAATGTATGATTCAATTCATACTCAATATTGTTGCATACAAAATAATGTTCTAAATACTAATAAATTCAATATTTGACTTGATAGTATTATCCATCCTGGTTTGGGGATGATTATAAAATTATTAACAATTCTGTTGGTCACAATTTAACAAGTTACAAATTCCCTATATCATCGCAAATTATATGTGCACTGCATGTGCCATAGGGGAAATCTGTTTTAAGGAACTCTCACCTTAAAATTCAAAATGAGACACTCAATCTTCCTTGAATACATTCAGAAGATATATGTGCATTAGTTAACCATTATGTGGGATTATTTAGATACTTCATGGTACTCATAGGAACATTTATAAAAAGATTTCAAGTGTGTCTCTTATCACACACAACCATGCATGATCTTACTAAATAAATTGCTCAACTTATCAAAGTAAAAGCAAATTCTCCTGAAAACAGGATCTATAAACCCATTCGGATGGACAATGTTGTTGAACTCATTCAATAAGCATTTTTTTGCATTAAGTACTTTATGTATATACCTAGAATGGTTTAGCTAAATTTCTTATCAAAGATAATCAAATGAATTACATGATCACTTTTAAAGAATTGTAAATTTACCAGCCTCTTGCTGGACACATACGGCCTTACACACCGTAAGTATGATCTAAATCATACCAACTGCATATCATACTACTTTCCCCTTGTAGTTACTACATGGAAATTAACAAAGTATTTCCTATCTGCGATAATTCGGTTACATATCGATATCACCACTCCAGCGTACATCAATGGGGCCTCACAGAAAATTAGGGATCCATGTGAGGAATAACAATTTATCCATCAATCAAAATTATTCATAGCCCGTATGCTGATTGCATCAGCAATAAGGATATTTTTCGGCATTAGGGGGAGATAATTACCACAAAGAATGCCGAGAAATAAATTAGAAATGTTATTGACATTCAATCCTTATATCCACGTACTCAAATAATCTGAACTAGAAGTTTAGAGAATCATATATTTGCAACACATTGCAAATCTGCCACATACATTTACTGATGACAAGGTGTCACTGAATTCTATATTCCTGCAGTAAAGTGTCAGAAAGAGTGGAGGTACCTGACAAACCACTCTTCTCCCCAAATGAGAGCAAGAGGGGGAGAAAATCTGACAACACGAGATATAACTTCTCATATGCTTCCGCGGAAACAGAGGAAATCAAATCCTCAACCAGTAAGTGTAATTCAACATCAAGTTGAAAGACACCTCACTGGATGCTCATCATCCAAAGCCGGGACAATGAAACACCTTGACTCCATTTGTTGTAGGAAATCACAAGGAGTTAAAAAGGAATAATTATATTATCCACAAACTTCAATGATTCCATCAGAATCATATAAACTAAAGACTACATTTGTCGACATATACTTCTTCTCAAATTGCTAAAATCTTTTGGGCCCTGAACCAAAATCCATGGTAGAGTGCCTCTTGCATTCATATTGGTTCACATAAAAGGAAGCAAGTAACGAAGAATAGCACTCGCTCTGCAAATGAGTGGTATTTACCGCAGTAATACCTACTCCTCGTAAGTATCTTCCATATGGAATACTACAAACTTCTTATTCATAGGCAAAGTCAATGAGGTGGTGAGAAAGCGAGGCTTATAGCAAAAGGGTTCACGCAGAGACCCGACATCGATTACGATGTAACATACCCGCTTGGTATGAGTGGAATTATGTTTCGATACTAAATATCATTGGCAATAAAAATAATAATATTATCCATGCAGTTGATGGATGAAGTGGCTACATACTCATATGAGTCACTCATTTCGGAAATCTCTATTCAAGTCCCTAAAGGGCTTATACTTCCGAATCCAAAAGCAAATCGCAACAAGCTTTGTGTAAAACTTCATAAGTTACTCTATGACTTGAAATAGTCGGATATCATATGGTACTACCGACTAAATGAGTTCCTTCTTGAAAAGGATTACTCGAATAATGATGATTATTTACATGTTTAATGAAGGAATCAATTTGATTTCCTTTCATCACCTCAGTGTATATTGATGACCTCATCATCAATGTCTATACAAGACCTAAACATACACAAAATCATCTTAAGACGAAAAGTTTGGATTCAACCAAATTTAGCTTAAGCTTACAACTTGAGCATTCTCTCAAGAATACACATCAGTCTACATATATCCAAAATATATATGAGAAGGTCAATACGGATATATCATAATAATAAAAGGACATGTATGGTCATACTGCCTTGGTAGGGTACAAATCCATTCATATCTAGGGGTGATAATGAAGTGATATCAGGACCTAAGGTTCTATATCCCACTAACACCAACACACTCATATAATTGCAAAACTACGTCAGGCCTGACACTATATTTGTTATCTTTGTTTAGAGTGCAACCCCCAACAAAGGTATATGGTCGATATAAGAAATATCAACTTATATCTCAAGCTCACAATAAATCTTGGGCAATTCCATCAGAAAAATCAAGATATGACCATGATATATGAAATGATATTGGCTCTTTATTTGATCCCAACAATGCCATATTAATGACTGAATTCATCAGAATAGTCTTCTCAAGGAAGTCATCTAAGTAGGCTCTAATGACTACTTCCACTTATCATTCTGACATAATTGCTTTATCTAAAAGCATTACAAAATATGCATGGCTCAGCGGAATGATAAACCACACTCAAAATCATGTGGTTTAGATTCATCAGAATCACATAACTTGATTTATCAAGATGCTTCCACTTGTGTTACTCAATACGTGCAGGTTATATGAACTGAAATATCATAAAAGCACATTGCTCGAAATTACTCATCCTCGCGAACTATAGAAAAGTGAGGAAATAATTTGCAAAGAAAATACTGTGAAAATCCTACAGATTATTCACAATGTCATGATCATGTCAATGGAATTGGTATAACACATCCTCCAGATTTGCAAAGTTCAGGGGGGGTAATCTCCCAAACTATAACCTGTTAACAATCATCAGATTGTATATATTGTACTCTTTTCCCCTTGATGAGTTTTTCCCTAATGGTTTTTCATAAAAGGTTTTTAACGAGACAATATAAACACAAGTGTATGTATATGCCATATCATTTTCTCCTTATATTTTTCCTACTGGGTTTTAAGGGAGTTTTCAATGGCATATCAGATTGCACTCTTTTCCCTTATGAGTTTTCTCTCAAAGTTTCTCATAACGGTTTTTTTAATGAGGCAATATCTCTTTAAGATTATATGCTATACTTTCAAGTTTTTTCCCATCGAGTTTTTAAAGGAAAGTATACAAAGCATATTTATTATTCTCTAAACTCACCAACGAGTTTTTTTCCCTTCTCAAAGGTTTTTCTCATACGAGTTATCAAGAGACAATAATCATTATATGTTGTATCATTTTCTCCTTATTTTTTCCACTGGGTTTAAAGGAGTCTTTCTCATATTTTTCCCACAGGGTTTTTGGAGGAGTCTTTCTCAAGATGGAATGATGAACATTCTCAAGGATGAAGCTATTTCTAAAGAAGTCCTTATCAAGAAGATGGCTATTTACAAGATCAAGAATTGATTAGGGGGAGTGTTCGGAATAATTAATATGTATTAATTATGTAATTAATCAATACTATGTCGGTTGACCTTTTGGCAACCGCCCCTTTTGTAAACCGCCATGTACCGGGTATAAATAGCCCTGATTTCCATCAATGAGAAGTTACTGTTCATTCCAATCGTTCTATACTCTCCTCGTTTTTCCCCTTTACAAAAAGTACTAGTAGTCGCACGTGGGGGCGCATAACATGTGCAACTAAAAGGAAAGGTATGTATGAACTCCCTTCGTATCAAAATATAAGATGCTTTTTGGTATAAAATCTAGACAAAAAAACGTCTTGTCTTATATTGTGATACAGAGAGAGTATCACATAACAATTGCTAATATGTAGGGCAACTCCATCCCAATTAAACAAAATGGACACCCAACTCCAACGCGCCGACCCAAACGGACGGCGTTTTTGTCCGCTTTTTGTCCATTTGGGTCGGCCGCCCGCTTGGTGTCCGTCTTGTTTGAGGTTTGGGTCGGCAGTGCGTCCAACGCGCCGACCCATATATGCCGGCATGGCCGGCTGGCCGCCCTTTTTCAACAAATAGCACAAATTTTGCATTATTTCACACACAAATTTTGCATTATGTCACAACCAAATAAATAGCATAGTTTCAACCAAATAAATAGCATAGTTTTACAAGCCAAATAAAAGTAAAATAGTCTCACATAGTTTTGCAAGCCGAATAAAAAAGATACATCTATTGGTTGCCAACATGAGCCCACATATGCTCAACCAAATTATTTTGCAGTTGCATATGAGTTTCCCAATCACGCATTTCATGATGAAATTGGGTGAACTGTTCAAAGGTTGCCGCTCCTTCATGCTCAGGCACAACATTCTCACCCTGAAACTGAAACCCTTGATCGTAGAGACGTTCCGGGCGCTCATCTTCTACGATCATATTGTGCATGATCACACAAGCAGTCATCACCTCCCACAGTTTCTTCGTGCTCCAAGTCTTAGTAGGATACCGAACGATGCCCCATCTAGATTGCAAAACATCAAAGGCACGCTCGACGTCCTTCCTAGCACTCTCTTGCTCTTGGGCAAATCTTTTCCTCTTCTCTCTGACGGGGTTGGGGATTGTCTTCACAATAGTGGTCCACTGAGGATATATACTGTCACCCAGGTAGTATCCTTTGTCGTAGTTGTGGCCGTTGATGGTAACATTAACCGATGGGTTGTTGCCTTCGGCAAGCCTAGCAAACACCGGCGAGCGCTGAAGCACGTTGATATCATTGTGTGATCCGACCATGCCAAAGAAAGAGTGCCAGATCCAGAGATCTTGAGGTGCCACGGCCTCAAGTATGATAGTGCAAGCCCTGACATGGCCCTTATACTGTCCTTGCCAAGCAGAAGGGCAGTTCTTCCACTCCCAATGCATGCAGTCTATGCTGCCAAGCATCCCTGGGAAGCCTCTGCTGGCATTCATCGCCAACAAGCGGGTTGTATCTTGAGGCGTCGGCTCTCTCAAGTACTCAGGGCCAAACACAGCAATAACAGCCCTGCAGAACTTGTACAGGGAGTCTAGGCATGTAGACTTGCTCATACGGACGTACTCGTCAATGAGATCACCGGGCACTCCGTATGCAAGCATTCGGATGGCTGCAGTGCATTTCTGATAAGAGGAGAAGCCAATCTTTTCAAGGGCATCCTCTTTGCACTCGAAATAGTCATCGTAGCCGACCACCCCCTCTCTAATACAGTTGAAAAGATGTGTACTCATACGAAAACGGCGGCGGAATTTCTGATGTTTGAACAACGGGTTCGTTGTGTCAAAGTAGTCCTTCCAAAGAAGGAAATGCACGCTCTCTCGGTTGCGATTCAACGCCGGAAGGTGCCCCGAAATGGAGCCATGGAACAACGGTCGCTGGCTATTGAGGTGGTGATGGACCAACACGGCAGTCAAGATCTTCTCCTCATCATCGAACGTGGAATCGTCGGAGTCGCAAAGAAAATTGTGAAAAAAAGAACTCGTCGGCGGAGTCCATTTTGTACCTTGGCAAACTGTCGAACAGCTTGCGGGGTCGACGAAGGAGCCGGCCGGCGAAGGGAGTCGCGCCGCCCTCGGACCAGCTACCTACCCTGGCGGCGTCCGACGAGCATGCCGGCGTCCGACGAGCGTGCCGGTGTGAGGACGAAGGAGCTGGCCGGGGTGGCGACGCGGCTTCTTAGTCGCGGTTGTGTCGGGGAGTGGGGGTGGGAAGCTTTCGGATCCCTGGCGGCAAGACGGCGATGGCGGCGACGTGGGAGGTGCGCGAGGGTTTGCTGTTGGAATGGAAGAGGATGGCCAATGTGCCACCGACTAGCGGGCCAGTGGGAGAAGTAGGCGGGCGCGGCGCGCGTCAGCCTCGTATCCGCGCCGACCGAAATCCGACTCAAAAAATGGGCCAGGAATGGATCGGCGGGCGGACGAAAAGCGGACGCACGTCCGTTTGGGTCGGCGCGTTGGGCCGACTTTTCTGTCCGCGCCGACCCAAACAGACACGCGCGGACGAAATGGATCGGCGCGTTGAAGTTGCTCTAAGATGTCCCTGAGCACGTCTGGATGTGCCTGTGGACAGAAATATGGGCGGCCTTCATTAAATCGGACTCACCACATGCCCTGCGAAGTTCAAACGAATATTTAACAAAAGGGCATGCAAACCGGACCATATTTATTAAATTCCGTACACAATCAAAAGTACAACTTCTTTTTAAAAATCACTTAAGCCGAACAAAATTATAAAAAAAAAACTAGTCTGAACTATGCGAGGTACCGAGCTAATTTTTTTTAAATAATACATTTTTTTTAATAAATTTGAAAAATAATACACGGTTTGAAAAATTTACAAAAATAATACACCGTCGGCCTCTAGTAGGCCGACTGGACCCTGTCGACTTCCTCTGGGCCGATTAGTGTCCAGTCGGCCTACTAGAAGCCGACAGGCCGCTCGGCCACCAGCCCATGCACCAGTCGGCCTGCTCTAGGCCGACTAGTACCGATTACTAGTCGGCCTAGAGCAGGCCGACTGGTGCATGGCCTTTTTTTTAGGCCCATACTCTCTTGGTGCACCTGTTCATGTATTTACAAAAAATATGCAATATTTTTTCAAAACGTTGTACAATATAAATTACATATTTTTTTAATTAATAAAATGTTCACACTTTTCAAATTTATGGTTGCGCTATTTTAAAAATGTTTATAGAACGTTAAAGAAAAATGCTTGCATAGTTTATTAGGTATCCTTTAAAAAGTTCAAAAAATTGAAAAAATGGTACACTTATTAGAAAAGTATTAAACATGTATGAAAATGTATATTTCTAAAAATGTATTTCGAAAAATATAAGGAGTACAAAAATATGTCCTGATGTATACAAAAATTGTATAGTATGTATGAAAAATGTAGACATGTGTTGCAAACAAGTATAATAAAATAAACCGAAAGAAAACCAAAGAAAGAAACAAAGAAAACCTGAAGTAAGAAAGAGAAAGGAAAAAAAAGAAAAACCAAAGGGAATCGATTGAAACAGCAAAAGCTGATAAAGAAAAACACAAAGAAAAAAAACACACAGAGGCAGATACAGTGGCGGAGGACTTTTTTTTTTTTAAGGTAGAGCAAACTTTTTATGAATCAATAAACCATTTTATAAATCATGAACAAGTGCACCAAGAGAGTATGGGCCTAAAAAAAAAGGCCATGCACCAGTCGGCCTGGAGCAGGCCGACTAGTACTAATCGGCGACTGCTCCAGGCCGACTAGTACTAATCGGCAGGCCGATTAGTACTAGTCGGCCTGGAGCAGGCCGACTGGTGCATGGGCTAGTGGCGGAGCGGCCTGTCGGCTTCTAGTAGGCCGACTGGACACTAATCGGCCCAGAGGAAGCCGATAGGGTCCAGTCGGCCTACTAGAGGCCGACGGTGTATTATTTTTACAAATTTTTCAAACCATGTATTATTTTTCAAATTTATTTAAAAAAATGTATTATTTAAAAAAAATTAGCAGGTACCGAGGGGTGACCTTGTAGGCATCGCCTCGGAGGCTGCTAGCACCTCCGTCGTCATCGTCGTTGTCGTCCGAGCCACCGTCCTCATCCATCCTGCGAACGAAAGGCCTGCCAGACATCACGGCAGCTTGATCGGCGGCGAGCGTGTAGCCGCCCTCCTCTACCTGGCGCAGAGCCTTGGCCTCCTCCGGTCAGATTCTGGCTCCCTTTCCCTCTTCACCGTCCATCCAGAAAGCTGTCTGCTTCCCGGTCAATTCCATGGTTTTTGCTCGCTAACCATTGGCTAACATGCCCACATTCCGATGCGAAATAGCCTGGGTATTTCCATTAGTTTTCATAGCTAGGTCAAGATCGCTACTCTACCTGGGAGTTCATATACTTAAATCGATGATTCGTGCGGTTAAAGCCTATGACTCAGGTGTACCATATACTTAAATCGATGATTCGTGCGGTTGATTAGTTAAGCAGAGAAAACGCTTTTAGAGCAACTCTAGCAAATCACGCAAAATTCCTTGGCCCATAAAATAACCGCCGTTTTATGGTTTCACGGCAAAAAAGAACCCGAACAGAAAATGTATATCTAGCAGAACCGAACATTTTTTACAGCTCCCCGCAAATGAAACCCCAAATCCCTCGTATATTCAGATTTCAGAGCCTTTTTTCGATTCTCCTCATGCCACGAGGCAGTTGGCGGGAGGGAAGTTTCAGCCCAACCGTCACCGACCAGCGTCGAACTCGCCGGAATCTGGTCAAATCCCCGCTACTTTACGGCGAGCCACCTCGATTTCGACCAGCGGGCCGCCACTTTCCAGGCCCCGCGATGTCGTCCGCAGCAACGGCTCCACCCAGGATGCCCGCTCCGACCGCACGATCGCCAGGAACTCGTCGAGGCCCCCTCTCTCGGTCCCGGGGGTTCGCGGCTCGGGAGGAGCACGACAGGGAAGGCGACGCCCTTGATGGTCGGCTGCTCCCGGAACCACGCTTTCTTGAAGAAGATGTTGCCCGCCATGGGCGCCATCTGTAGTGCAGGGTTTAGTTCGCACTGTCTGTCGAGCTCCCGGCCGCCGGCCGCCCCCCCCACAAATGCGCTTTGCAGTGCAGGGTTCGGTTAGCACTCTCTAGTGAGCCGTTCTCCGTCGCGCTCCCGAGCGCCGGCCGCCCCCCACGAACGCGCTTTGCAGTGCAGGGTTTGGTTCGCATGGTCAGTGCAGGGAGGATCCAATTGCTTTTTTTATGTGTGAGGGTGCTTTGTGCTATTTTGCAGGGACCTTGTTGTAAACTCAATTTGTTTATACAGGATCTGCGCTGCCGACATACAAATCGTAGCGCAAATCCATTTTAGAGAGAACCGTGTACTGTTTTTACATGGCGCGTTTTTACGGTTCTGCTAAAGTTGCTCTTATGCTGCCAAATGTAGTCTCTTGAAACTCTCGGTTTGAAAAACCAGCAATCAGTTACCCCTACATGCTAATCCCCGGGTTAATTTGGACAAAGAAAATACATTAGTCAGCTGGTTGACAAGTTCTTGATCATAAGGTCAGAACTAGTTAACTCACACATGCATGTCATCGCGACATCGCCGGCATATACATTTCGATTCTCGTTAGTCTCGACGAATCGCACGTGGAGCGCTAACAAAATGGGATTTCAGCAGCAGGCAGGACAGTTTCTCCACATGACATGGAGCAAACTTGTACTGTACTATATTTGCAAGGATGGAACTCATTGACTATCGCTTTAACAAAACATGGAATGAAACTGGACTACTACTTGCGCCGTTTCAGAGAAGACAAACAAAGGTGCTCTCTTCTCACCGGCCGGCCGCCGGCAGTTGGTCACGAAGAATTCTCCCTCCACACGGGCAGCTTAACTGGAATCATTCGCGGGTGCCCTTCACTCTATATATCGGGCGAGAGCGCGAGCTCCAGATCAAGTCATCTTTCGCCATTTGCTAGCCAGCCATTTCTCCGGCGTCGGGCATTAGGCAGGGCCGTCAGTCCCACCATGGTTTTTTCCGCCGGAGAATTTTGCATCTTTGCGTGCGTCGTCGTCGCTTTGTTCCTCGGCTTGAGTATAGAGCGTGAATGAATGAACGGTCCTTGATTTGGAAGGGCCGGGCGTGTTTGTGTGTGGGTATGAATATGGTGTAAGAGCATCTATAGTCGGTCTTGGCAAATCCGATCCATCAAACGCCCGCGGACGCGTCCGTCGACAGTGACCGGTCACCCCTTAGAAAACGCATTCCATATCCAGATACCTTAAATTAGAAACCTCAAATCCATATTATTACATGTAATGTGAAACCTAATCTACGCGGAGCTCGTCCGGTTCTGCTCCCCGCTCGCCCGGCTCCGCCCTGGCCATGTACGGCGGCCGGCTGCGCTTCTCAGAGTGTTGGGTCGGTCGCCGGCAATGTAGGATAGGGCATGGGACACGAGCTGGTTCACAGGACTCAAGGCCCCGCCGTCTCCCATGCCCTGCTCTTCCTCGTCGGAGATCGGAACCCGAACGGTGCCGGTGGACGTCAGATCGATGATGGATCCGTCCGAGGACGAGCCGCCGACGTCCACCACAATGTGTTGCGGCGCCCAGACTGATACGGGGCGCCGAAGAATGCGACTCCGCCTCGCCGACGTCCGCCGCCACGAGGGCTGCCACCGCCTCCCGTGCCTGGTGCCTTGCATGGCGTGCACGCCGTGCCATGGCCTCGTCCCCAATATCGGCGGGCCACCGGAGGGGTTGCGCGTCCGCCAGCACATTCGGACGCCAGATGGACCGCACGGCCTCTGGCGAGGCAGCTACGGCCGGCCTTGCGCCGGATCCATGCCCCATTTGGGCGGATGCAATGGATTCCCGATGGATGGAGTCCAAGCGCAACCGCCCATGGGCCTCCTCCCGGGCGCGGCGGAGCGCAAGCCGGACGGCCATCTCCTTCTCGCGGCCGCGCGGGATGAGCTCGGGGTCGACGGATCTGGAGGTGAAGGACTCGGATCCGCTGCCCGCCATGCTGGAGACGACCGGAAGGAGCCGGAGAAGAGCTTGGGTGCCGGATGGGGAGTGAAGTGGTTAGGATTTGATCCGACAAGCAGATGTGAAGGATTTTATGTGGGGTCGGGTGGGCCGGGGCCGGCGTGCCCGGGCGCGCCCGAGTGCTTCCATATCCGCCTCATATTTGGACTGGATATGAAGGGTATCGGTCAGACCGGGCGTTTAAGGGACATTTAAGGGGGCCATCCGAATCAAAAAATCGTGACCAGACAGTGACCGGGTGGCCCGCCCGAACGTATGAGGCGGGTCTGAGAGGTCCTAATGTAGATGCTTTAAGAAGTTGCAGGCGTGATGCATCCTGAATTTTAACGAGTTTTGGTTGATTCAAGGAAATTTCAGTGTCCATGTCGGCCGTTCCCTGTCACTCACGTCGGCTGCATGAGCAGTGTCCCGCGGCATTCCGTTGCACACTCTACTGCTTTGTCGTCTTCTCAATGATGTTTTTTGTCGTTGTTTGCGAATTTCTCCATGATGTTTTCGACCGGTACACGTGCTCAATCAATCTCGGCAGGCATGACAATAGTGAGCATCACTCACAATTTGCAAATTGACTCCATCTCGTTGTACGGGTATTTAATTTAGATGAAAAAAATCTTCTTTTTCTTTTCTTCTCAATGATTTTTTTTGTCGTTGTTTGCGAATTTCTCCATGATGTTTTCGACCGGTACACGTGCTCAATCAATCTCGGCAGGCATGACAATAGTGAGCATCACTCACAATTTGCAAATTGACTCCATCTCGTTGTACGGGTATTTAATTTAGATGAAAAAATTCTTCTTTTTCTTTTCTTCTCAATGATGTTTTTTGTCGTTGTTTGCGAATTTCTCCATGATGTTTTCGACCGGTACACGTGCTCAATCAATCTCGGCAGGCATGACAATAGTGAGCATCACTCACAATTTGCAAATTGACTCCATCTCGTTGTACGGGTATTTAATTTAGATGAAAAAATTCTTCTTTTTCTTTTCTTCTCAATGATGTTTTTTGTCGTTGTTTGCGAATTTCTCCATGATGTTTTCGACCGGTACACGTGCTCAATCAATCTCGGCAGGCATGACAATAGTGAGCATCACTCACAATTTGTAAATTGACTCCATCTCGTTGTACGGGTATTTAATTTAGATGAAAAAATTCTTCTTTTTCTTTTCTTTTTTGCCGAAAGAGAAAATGGTGCACACATGCAAGGACCAATAAGGATAGACCTAAAAAAATGGTGAACACATCAGCTTCTTTGTAAAAAAAATTAAATAATCTTTTGTAGATGTAGCATTACTCTGCAGTCTCACATGAGGTTCATCACAAAAGGAGTGACAACTCTCCTCATGTTTCGCATGACATTTTGAGGGCAGGAACTTTTGGTCTATGAGTGTGTATACATCCTATATAGAAAAAATATTTAGTTATTAAATGAAAAGTAAAAAAAGTTAAGATATTTTTGAAATAAACTTAATGTTTCGTTGTACTGGTAAAAAAAATCCACAAAAGTAAAAATCCCGTTGCTTCTTTTCAGAAAAGACAAAAAAAAATCGGTTAAAATAGTGTGAATAGTGAGCTATAATAGCAAAGAACTTTTTTTTGCCCTGAAGTCAAACCGGTTTTCTATCGTGAAAATTTATATACTAGTGCAAAAGAAAGTCAATTTTATTGTAAAAAATCTTCCAAACCTTTTTTGCATTTTTTTAATTATTAACTTTCCCCCATATGAGGTGTATATACACCCAAGAATCAAAGGGTATTTCCTGACATTTTGAGAAGTATACTACTAGTAGTCGCACGTGGGTTGCACAGTTTCTTCAAATACACACTCACACATGCATGCGACCAAAAGGAGGGGTATTTTCTTTAAAAAAGGAGGAGTATTTAGTACTCCATCCGTTTCTAAATATAAATCTTTTTAGAGATTTCAATATGAACTACATACGGAGGGAGTATCACATTATATGTGTTTGTTTCAAATAAATGACATTATATGCTTACTGATATATGCTAACATTCCATCACTAAATTTTTTACTTAGAAACTAAGCAATAATGGTTGCAAAAAAAAAATTTAATGCCTGCTATTTAAAAAAAATACTAGTCACTTTTTTGAGACAAAAAAATAATACTAATATTCATGGTAGGAGCATTTGTGCTCGGGATTAGAATGTCACATTTTGACCGACATCCTTGTCGATCCGCCAGATTGTCAAGTCTGACCCAGCCGAATATGTCCGACTGCAATCATCCTCCACCCTACGCCATATCCCGCACTTTCATGCATTGCTTAGACGCCCTGTGTATGCATGGTCTTGCACGAACACACCGTCCTCCCGAGCAGTGGATTACATATTCTCTTCGTATGACAGAGTTGGCACTTGGCAGAACGACAGTGCTCCTGACTTTTTCTTGGATTTTTCGAACCTGCTGCCAAATGTAGCTCTCTCGAAACGTTTGGCGCACATACTAATCAGTTGGAGGCTTGGAGCCGATTTAAAAATCAATACAAACAGGTCAGTCAGGTCAGCTGGTAGACCCTTGATTTTATACGCATTACTCCTAATCCAATCCGTAAGCCGATCTGTTGTAAATTACTTTCTGAAATGAGAAGCGGCCGCTGACTTTCATTTCGTGAGAAAAAGAAATAGGACTCCACCACAAATCTGATGTCACATTTTTTACCATGGCAAATCAAACTAATCATAGTAAATTATGTTTTTCTGAGGATGACAAATTCAGTTGGCGAGCATGCCAAATCTGCCTCAATATATATATATATTTTTAAAAATGTTACCATGAAAAATGTCAAATTTGCCACGCCTAAAAATCTGACGTCAGATTTTTAATGTTTACGAAAAACAACAGGCGGAACTAGAATTTACTTGGCCGGCAATCCGTCAGGAAGAATTCTCCGCGGCTGCTCAAAATAAAATAAAAATGAATTCTCCACGGGCAAATCACAATCGTCCACGTGCGCAGCGGCGCTGTATATATAGAGCGGGAGAAGCCTGCCTCTGCCCATCGCCAGCTCGAGCATTTTGCCGAAGCAGGTAGCCCGCCAAGCACCAGCTCCATTTCTTCTTCGCTGAGCTCATCCCATTCTCCCAGAGCACACACAGGAGCAGATCGTCGAGCAGCGTCGCGTCGTCCCGCGGCTCGATCCGGCATGGCTTCGCCTTCGCCGACGCGCAACAGCAGCAGCAGCAACAGGAGGTCGCCGTCGCGGCTACAGCTCGCGCGGGCGTTGTTCCTCGCCGTGCTGCTGCTGGTGCTGCTCCGATGCTCGCCGTGCCAAGGGCGCAACATGCCGGCGGCGGAGGAGGAACAGGGCGGCAGGGCCACCGTGATCCACCTCCAAGGCGGCGAGGCAGCGGCGGCGAGGGGGTTCTCGAGGGCCGCGAGGTCGATGGGGTCCGTGCCGAGCCCCGGCGCCGGGCACTAGCCAAGTAGCCATGGTTCTTCTACCCCGGAGACGGAGAAGCTCGCATTTTGCAGCGGGGAATGGGGTCCTGCGCCGCGTTTTTGTTTGTTCCTCGCTGAGCTTTTCGCTTTCATATGCGGAGTACGAAATGATGGGGACGGTTTGTCATTGTGTATCTGAGATTCTGAGTACGTACAGCCGGCTGAAAATAATGTAAACAGCTGGAACCTTAATCAACGCGTTTGGAAAAGAACTCCAGTGTCGTATTATCTCTCCTGTCACGTCAATGTCAGCTGCATGCAGCTGCAATGCTGCATTGCACACTGCTACTTGTCGTTTCATCTCCAGGGCCTCTGGGGTGTGCATGCATGGCTGTGGTGGTCTCAAGTCTCAAGAACAAACTGATCTGATGATTTCTGTTAAGATAACTTTCATGTTGGGTTCGTAGTAAGAAATTTTGGTTCTAATTCACATGCATCGATACGATACAGTTTTTTTTTTTCTTCTGTGAATCGATCCGATACAGTTGCAAACCACTTCCACCTACATATAAATTTCTCCACATGACATGGAGCAAAGTATATACTCCATCTGTAACTTGATATAAGATGTCTTTTGACACTGTCATAGACTCTTAAAAACGTCTTATAAAAAGTTACAGAGGTCCTTTTTACAAGGAACTCGTTGACTGTCGCTTCAACAAAACTGGACTACTACTTTGCGCCGTTTCAGAGAAGAAAAACGAAGGTGCTCTCTTCTGTCAGGCCGGCCGTCGGCAGTTGGTCAGGCAGAATTCTCCACACGGGGGGGGCTTAGCTGGAATCATTCGCGGGTTTCACATCAGCGAGAGCGTGCCTCTCTGACCCATCAACTCCAGGGCATGTGAAGTGTGGCTGTGGCTGAACAACAAACTGATCTAATAATTTCGTTTAAGATTACTTTCATACTGGGTTTCAAAAGAAATTTTGTTTCAAACTGAAATGCTTGCGTCAGTACAATGCCAGACAGAGATTCAGAACACTTCCACCTATATATATATAGATGCTTCACATATCACATGATGAGAAGCTACCTCCAGAATAAAATGGGTACCCGGAAGTGTACACCTTATACTACATGGACATCCTACAATATCTACGTACATCGTATATACTATCGTACTATCTATATGTACAGACGGGCAACGGGCAGGGTCAGAACTCGAGACCTCCGTTGAGTTGAACAGATAAAGATGGAGATCCCATGTTGTCGAGGGGTTTCTCCATGGTGAGTACTACCCCAGAGCTGCCGACTTCGCCGTTCAACTTGGATCGCCCAATCTGCCATAGCACACCATAGTTACAAGGGCATCAGTTCGGGCTTTGCAGTAAACGCGCTTCGATAAGAAAGAAACGCTCGCGTAATGAGAACTTGAGGGCTTACAGAAAGAGATGTGAAAGCCGAAGGATGTCTCGAGCATGAGAAGCCGCACGACACACCGATCTCTTCCTTCAATGAATGGACAATCTCCGCCCGTATGCCTGGATCACTTCCTCCGAGAGTGGGGCAAACACTGGTGCATGTGGTTCCATGGATGAGATTATTCATAAGTTGGGAGCAGATTGTGCAAACAAGAAAAAAACTTCAAATACAGGATACCAAAAAAAGTGGTACAGTAGTAGGGAAGAAGCTGAAGTACTGACCAGCTACCATTGTTTTCTTTTGTTGGCAGAAACAGGAAACGACAAGCAACATGGACTGCCATATGCCAACTAATATGCAAGTATGGAATACTTAGTGAAGCATGGAGCATGATCTGAATTGTCATATTTGAACACTGTTTCATCAACGTTTGCTCATCTGGCATTAACTACGGGTAAACATCCCACACAATGGCTGTTGCCATTTATAAATGACCAACCCAGATAATCTATTTACCAGTGCTTTTGATATCATATCAGTAAGAACACCGACCCAACAAATACTCCCTCTGCCTCAATATATAAGACGTTTTTTGAAACTACATAGTGTCAAAAAACGTCTTATATTTTGAGACAGAGGGAGTACTACACAAATGAATATTTTGAACTGTGACTAACAGCAATCCAGCTCTTTACTGAATTGAGACCAATCCACCTTTTAACCGTAGTGAGAAACACGTCTATGAGCAAGTGTGTATAGTTAACTACCTGACTTGGGTGCTGGGTCTCATCATAAGGCCAGACTTTTTCCATGCTACCGCGTGGGCAACTCCAAATGACAGAGAATTGTCAGGCCATTGATAAGTAGGGGTAAACCATGTGCCTTGTGTGCTCTTCAATGGAAGAAGAATAGCAAATAAAAGGACAAGTAAAAGAATTAGGAACACACCGCAAGAAGATAGAGTAATGTAAAACTTTGAAACAAATCATAAAATAGCATGTGGAATGCATGTTATTGCTGTTTCATAATAGTATAGTTCTTGACAATCTGCAAAGTTGAAACTGTTTCTTTAAGAATTTACAAACATAAACAAAATTTGTGCAGTTACATAGCTAGCATTGGCCAACCTTGAAGGAGAAGCCCAGTTTGGTTTCTCCAGGAAATTTCCCACGGGCTTGAAGCAATCCACCAAATAATGGGAAAAATCCACTTGCTGTTATCCCCTCACCAGCAACATATCTCAATTGCCCATTTGAGAATTCCACATCCATGAAAGCCTGCAACAAAGAACAACCAAGGGAAGATGATAAGATGGTAAAAAGGATTGTATATCATCAGTAGGATGATGGCCTTTGGTAAATTTGCCAGCTATACAGTTGCCTATCAATGTACATCCACAAACAGTCGTGCCAAAAATTGACGCAGTCCTTTTAGGTTTACATGTTTCCAGTGAATTAGAAGGTTAGATGATTGCACTAAGCATGGACAAGTTCCATTCTTTTTTATTTCCTTATAAAACTCATACAAAGTTAATGGCAAGGTTGATAGTCGAAAAAATGTTAATGACAAGGCCTATTGGAACAGTAATAACCTTCATGGACACATGCATCACATGATGGCGAAATACAGGGGGCAAGCAAGCTAAACATTTGTACAGCTAACTAAACTATCCGGCAACTTAGTACACAGACTGATGATCCGCAAACTTTGGTCAATAAAATTGGAATAAAGCTGACACTGGATAGATACTAGGAAAAACACATAAATGTAACTGAAAGCAGAGGGCAAAAGGGCAAGGCAAGAGCAACCAACATGTCTACTTACACAAGCTACCGGGTTGAGGCACATCATGGACATCAGCAACCATTTTTTCTGTTTTGACCAGATAACTGGACATAAGGAATGCACTCCATTCTACAAGAAATGAAAAGTTTTTAGTATGTGCATGTAGTAAAATATCGGTCAATACATGCACACAAAGAGCTTGAATGGTCACAATTCCAGAAGATGGTGATAGCTATAGCAAGTACGTAATACGTTAGAAAATTTAGCAAAAATAAGTAGCAAAATCAATGCTTACAAATATGGAGAATATTTTAATGCATAACAAATTAACAATGACCTTGCTATGGTTGAACCCAGCATCTAAATCACTTTTATTGATCTGGATACAGAAATATGGTCATGCATTTTAGAACCAACATTTTCACATCTTAAGCTTAATTAGAAGGATGATACAACAGCTTTAGAAAGCTAGGAGAGTGCATTAAAATTGCAAGCTTCCACAGAACAGTCCTAAATCAGACTAGCTAACAGAACAAAATCATCTAGAATTGATAAAGAAGTTGAGTGTTCCCTAATTACATAACATCACTTGATGATTACATGAAAAATCAGCTAGCAGAAAAAAGTGTGTTCAGTTTGAAGTAGATTCTCTGCATAATATTTGCACTCTCATAGAATAGTTTACATTTAACTAATATACACTGCAATATGTATATATATACAGCTTCAGAGATTATCATTCATAAAAGAAGACAAAAAAATACACTGTTCCCATCAATTATCTGAAGGATAAGAAACAATAAGTAATGAACATGCGCAAAATCACATATCAAGGATAAGAAAGGTACCTTGTGATCATAAGCATACCAAATAAGGTGTTGCTTTGATAGATTAATAGGCAAAAGAAGTGTTGTAGAGTCCCGGACAAAAAGTAATGGACCCAACTGGATAAGGAAACCAGGTGCATTGTTATTTCCATTAGTTGAACCACCTCGTGATGATTCTAACCTCCAAAAATCTCCACGGGCAACTACTGAACTATCAACAGTGTGGTGCCATGTATTGTACGTAGCCGAGACATTTACAGTCCCCTGCATCATCATCATTACAAGTGTTATGATTTGTACTTGAGCATACTGAATGTGTTTCGCCATCGCACAGCCAGTATAATTAGATACTTTAAAATCTGTACAGAAATCCATCATATATCTGCAGAGAAAAGAAAGGGCATAACCTTTGGTGTAAGAAAATAATATCTGAACTACATGTACTACTAAATTACAACCATATAGCCACAATATGTTTATAAGCATGCAGAACTCATGTCATTAAATTTTAAATTTAAGAGGAGTGTTAGCTTTTAGCCTCAATAATCAACAGCCCAAACAAGCCATGCATACACACAATTGGGATATTTCGCCAAGGCACCTCACGTCCTGTCTTTTTTCTTTCCACAGATCTTACGCGACATTATAACCTGCATCTGTATTTATAGACAATCAAGCTACACGACTCACACTCATACACGGACTCAGCTTGTTCAAGTCTTACATGGCAAATAACACATAGTTAGGTAGGACTCGGACACGGCAGAATCACTCTCGACAAAGGCAATTCCGAACCGGACAAGACTAAGTCTTGATTATTTTCAACAATCTCCCCCTAATCAAGAGTTGCCGTGGCAGAATCAACCGCCCAAACAAACCACGCATACACAAGATAGGCATATTTCACTGAATACACCTAACGTGCTTCCGTTCTTCTTATCTTTTCTCTCAAAAATAGTACACAACATTACAACCTTCATGTGTATGTATGGACAATTAAGCTACATGACACACACTCAGTACACGGACTCGCCTTCTGTACATGTCAACTAGGACAGCCAGGTAGGACTCGAACACGTCGCAATCAGATTCGACCAACACGACTCCTAACCTGACATGATTAAGTATACGAACAACACACACAAACAATTAAAAGCAACGGAAACAGACACGGCACCATCAGACTTGACCAACATTATTCCTAACAGAGTAACAGGACACAACTTGATTATTTCCAACAATGGACACAAACAATTACAGCAACGAGCACATAAGCCACGGTTCTACACCTAAATCATCCATGCATGTAAAAAGTTGCTTCTCTAGCCTGCCCTATACATAAGATACATCATATCTCATTTTCAAGCAACATCTAACTGCTGGGGCTTCTGTACATGTCAACTACAATCAGGTACTACTACATCTGTAACTTTTTATAAGACGTTTTTAGAGTCTATGACAGTGTCAAAAAACGTCTTATGTTAAGTTACAGAGGGTGCGTGCGTAGCAGAAAGAACAGTATTAATAATCAAGACGCGAGTCCAACATTGGTACCTGAGGCTTCATAAATTTCCCCAGGGTGCCGATCTCGAACTCGAACCCGAGCGCGTCTTCCTCTTCATCCGACCCATCAGCACCCTCGGCCCCGACCCCGACCGCACTGGCGGCAGCGGCACTCCCAGTGGCCGCCGCCACCGCCGCAGCCACCTCCTCAAGGGAGCCTACTTCCCCGACACCCTCCAAGGCTACCCCGCCCTCCGCAGCGAGCCCCGCCTCCGCCTCGTCCACCGCCGCAGGCGTTGGCGGCGCAGCGTCCCCCTCCCACTTCCGGCGCCGCGCGCCCCCCGCGCGGAACGGCACGGGAAGCTGACGCGACAGCTGCTGCACGGCGCCGCCGACGGAGGCGCCGAGGTCGGACCCGGCCTGGCCGAGCCGGCCCCCGATCTCGACGAAGGACGCGACGGCCACGGCCGGGAGGTCGACGCCCCCGCCGCCGACCGCGAAGGGGACGGCGGGGAGCTCGATGTCGAAGGGGACGAGCTTGAGCGGCGGGGCGGGCCACGGGAGCTGCGGCGGCTGCACGTGGAGGTGGAGGAGCAGCCCCGAGACGCCCTGCGCGAGGCGGTAGGCCAGGTCCTGCCCGTGCCGCTGCACGCCCAGCAGCGCGTCCAGGGAGATCTCCATGGATGGTGGCTGGACGGGGCCCCGGGCGCGAGCGGAGGCGCGCCCCGGCGTAGCGGATTAGCTCGAGCCGCGGCGAAATGTGGTGGAGGCGAAGCGATCAGGCGGGCTAGTCTGTGGTGGCGGGCCGGCGGGGGCTCGATGCTTGTCCGGAACTCGGTGATGTGCACTATCGTGTGGATATCCTTTGCCCTTTGGCCTCGCGTGACAGAAGATGCGCCTAGCGTAGCAAGTACTCCCACCGCTCCTTTTTAGTTTGAAATTTAAAGTATCTCTAATTTGATCAAATTTATAGAAGAAAGTATCAACATTCACAATATCAAATCAATATCATTAGATTCATTAGGTGCTGATATTTTTTTATATAAATTTGATCAAACTTTATAAAGTTTGATTTGACATAAATTTTATGTGCGAAGTAAAAAGAAACGAAGGGAGTATATCATCTGTTTGGACGAATGTTATGTACGCATCATGAGGAAGCGGCTTTCAGGGCCAATTGATAATTAAGGGTGTGTTTGTTTGCAAAATATTTTTTGCAGTTTTTTGGAAATATCGTGCTTTCTGGAAAAACTTCGGTACAAGTACATACTTTGAGGTGTTTGGATGAAACAAAAACAGAAGTTTCGTAATAGTTTTTCTTCTCGTGACCAGCGATTGGAAACCCTGGCCGCTGCCAAGAGAGTCTAGCCTTCCGACATCGTCCCTCCTATGGCCCCCCTTCGAAAACGACCTCTCGTCGTAGGTGGTGAGGGGGAGGGGGGTCGCCGGATCCCGCGCGTGCGGATCGTGTAGCTTTAGGTTTTGGGCCGTTCGGCGGCGGCGGCGGCGGTGCTGAATAAAGAAACTCTAGATCCTTTCCCAATGAGGTGATCGTCTCTATGGTCAGTGATGCATTTGGGAACTAATTTGTTCAAGTGAGATGTCGTGGCGGCGGCACCATTCTTGTGGTGGACTTATGTCCTCGAGCTCCGTCGTTGCGACGGCATCTGCTCAAACGCCGACACAGAGCTTGGAGGTAGTCCAGGAGCGGATGCAGATTACCGTTTGAATCGACGGCATCTGGAAGACGGATAGTGTTTTGGGTTCATGATTGATGGCTGGCAGGTATGGTTTCCTCCTTCGGCATCTTAGTTGTGCGAGGGTGCCCAAGATCCAGTTGGCACCGTCGCCCACGGTCTTCGGGCCCCTCTCGTCCACAACTCCGTCCAATGCAACACGCAGCACCGGGCGGCGTTTGGGAAGAGCCGGGTCGTGTCGGCCTAGGCCCTCGACCGGTCCAAGATCATCGCCGAGTCAGGCTCCTGCCGTCAGTGCCGCCTCAACCACCAGCTCCTCCAAGCGGGGCTGGTGAAGCACAAGTGCGTCAAGCGACGTAGGCAGACAAACGTCTCGAGCTCAAGGAAGCGGCCGAGCAGGGATGCTGCAATGCCTAGCAAGCATTCTACCCCTAGCACGACCAGGAAGAGAAGGTGCCGCGAACGGCAACTCTAGCAACAACTCCAAACAATGACAGAGGTCCAATGGCCTCAAAAGCCATGTATACAAGGTTACCATCTAGTATCTATCCAGTATCTCACATAATTTAGTTTAGATTAAATTAAGTTTCAACTTGTTAAATTTCATCTGTTTGTTATAATAATCAAACTTTGTTCGATTTTATTTGTTTTTATGCCCGCTCCTTTCAAATGGGTCGAACATTTGGTGTCCATGGTTGGATGGCTAGCGCCCCACCCGCGACAGGTTCAGACGTGTCCACGGATATTTGGTGTCATCAGTTTGGTGATCCACATTGGAGTTGCCTTAACACAATACGAAGTCATAATCTATGCAACATTAAATTCATTGAAGCGGAGAAACATCAGGCACAATCATTCCATTGCATGGCAACGTTCGCAGAGCTTCTTGACATTTAACTTGATGGTGGAGGGAACTTTCTCCGCAACATATTTTCCAATGGCCCAGAGGCCTTTGTGGGCTTGAGCAATCATCGGCTTGCCAATCTGAGGGCGGCACTTGTAACTTTTGTTGACACAAGGCCGATCAGCCTCCTCAACACCATTATCATATACCGCGTCCAAAGAGACACACTCAAGTGATGTTGCATTCTCAAGAATATGGCAGGTTAGTTCGACCATGCTCTTTGCTGCACAGAAGCCTATGATGGTCACATCCTTGATGTTGCCATGGTGATGTCCTGGCATCCGTCTCAACACCGAGTCTTCAGATATCAACTCATGCTCTACATTCCTCTGCGATACCTGTGTGAAGGAACAACGTGCACCCTATAGTTACATGCAGAGATAGGATACAGTTGTTGTTGCAAGCTAGAGGGAGAAAAGTGACTTACACCCAAGACAAAAGTCTCCAGGAGAGGACAAGCGTCCAGACAATTAACTAGAGAAAAATAATCATAGCCTGGAGAAAAGCCCCCCTGTCCTCCATGCTCAAAATCAATCTCCAAGTTCTTGAGGCAGCGGAATTTGCCATGTAAGATGGGCGTACTGAAGTCCTGCATATAATATGTCTATGTTAAATATATTATTGCCTAAAAAAGGTTACACTATATTCCATGGCATAACTACTGCTATATGAAATGATGCCGTCATTAATGATCACTAGCCCCTTAAAAAAGACAACAACAACAAAGCCTTTAGTCCCACACAAGTTGGGGTAGGCTAGAGCTGAAACCCATAAGATCTCGAAACCAGCTCATGGTTGTTGCACGTGGATGAAACAACGAAAACAAAAACTTTAGTTTGAGAATATACCTCACCAACTGAACATACGTAGAGGGTTTCAAGATTTGGCATAATGTATGGAAGATCAACACAAGCATAATGAACGAGATTACGTTTGTTGGAATCTAGCACTTCTAGGTCCTTCATTTGCCATGTATATCCAAGTATAAGTTGTACTAGGTTGCCATCGATTTGAACGTTGCGAAGATTTGGAGCTTTATTCTCTATCGCCTTCAGAGCAAAACAACTAGACACAGACAAGGAGTTGAGCCTGTCTAGCTGGCAAGGTATCTTGAGGAAAGTTATTTTATCGCAATTGTTGAGATTCAGCTCCTCCATAGCAAGAGAATTGGAAAGAAGGCACCATAACTCATCGCCCGTAATATCCACTTCATCGAAATGCAGCCTTCTCAAGCAGCCGGAACCAGTCATTGGATGGAAGGCACAAGAGGTGAGGCGAAGATGCTGAATCGAGCTTCCACTCCCATTGGATAAAAGTGAGCATGGGAAGTTGTGATACGCTTCGTTCGGTTGTTCCGGCACCAAAAGTATGACTTCTTCGATCCCTGGAGCAACTGCAATTTGAAGCCACCTCTCGAGATAGCTAGATTTGAGGGAAGAACCACCATGGCGAAGTTCGAATTTCTTCACTCCAATGCCCGAGTGTTTTTTCATGATGCGGTCAACTCTCTTGGTGAAAACCCTTCCAAGTTTATTGCTTCCACATGCATTCACATCCAGGCCCAGTGTTTCTTGGCTGAAGGTGAGATCGGGACGGCATCTCCAGGAGCTTAGTAATGTGTGGGACACACAGCCAGCTCTGGCAGCATCTTGCAGTGACAGCAGTGCCAATATATCATCCCAGATGCCCTGCAAACACAAGAGTGGGAGAAAAGTTAGCACTGGAATTGCATAGGCTGGGTTACATAGTTAAATAGCACAACAGAATGTGATTGCGATAGGTAAATTATAAGCATTACATCCAAAAATGTTTTTCCTTGAGAGTGTCATTAGTGGCCTTCCAAGAAAACGTTAACTAGTAGTATTCGCTAAACAGCACTATTACAAGGACTATACGACGTTTCAGTGAGGTGACAAACCAATCTATTCAGAATGCGGAAAGGATAGCGCAATTAAAGTATGATTAGAACCATCATATGATTCTAGAGAAATGCAGTGGAGCAAGCTTTTACCTCTTTGTGTTACATCTTATTAAACTTGATGTCTTTTACGACTTTTTGGTGGAAACTAGCAGGTACTCTGCCTTTTCATTAAGTGAAGGCAAGAATACAGTGGGAAAAAACAGAAGCCCGATGCTGTTGCGGCACACAGAACAGGAATTCGAAAACCCTATGCTGGAGCGAGCGATTCGGCTGGCGAAGCGTCTGACAGCAGCCAAGTATTGTGGCTCTTTTTTTTTTTTTTGACATGGGCTAGTCTGTTGGCTAGTATTGTGGTGCAGTTCTCCTGATACTAGTTAACAAGATTCCTATACGAGGTTGGTTGCTTTAATCGGCTCACTTGACATGCATGGCTCGAATCTCATTGCAAGAATCGGATGGTACAAACGGGTGGAGCCCCGGTCCCCTTGTTCTACAGAACTTTTTTCAAGGGGCGCAGCAGTATCCAAGACTTGATCGCAGAGACAACATTAGTGTCGCTATGCGGTCAATCTCTTGCGAGCAATCAGTTCAGAGGTCCACAATCTGTTCAGAAGAAAAAACCAAACAGGGAATGACCTTACCCTCCTCCTTAATCTTCCACACACGGTCCAGGTTCAGCTGAGGGATTCTGCCAATAAACTGAACATCATATCCGGATTTTGCAGAGTAAACACGGCTGCTCATCATCGACCAGGAGATGGACTGATGGAGTCATTGTAAGGTGACCATTGCTTGTTATGGACCTGCTCCCGTAGAGTAATGAACTGACTAAGTCACTAAGCTGCTCCTCAAACATAATTATATGGAGGCCTTTCATCCAACTCCCACCATTCAAAGCAGCGCTAACCGAGAGACGCTTTCTGCCTCGCAAGGGGGAAAATATCAGGTGCAATGGTGGCTCCCATGTGTGTATCCATCAGCAGGTCTAGGAGTTTTATGGCTTGCTTCTGAGGAAGCTAGAATTTTAGTATTTTTCACACTCATAACAACATAGTTCGATCCTAAGCTATATTTCCACAACTTGAGTATAGCTAGATATGCCGGAACAATTTGTGAAATAGAGTAGCCATGGCCATTACTAGATCATTTGGTTGGCGTACCTGTGGAAGGTCCGGCACTGGACATCGCCTTGTTTTGCCACCTTGAGGATGACCGATCGAGCTTTTTTTGGCAGACAGTGACGCAATCGACATGCCTGGCCATGATTGATAACATAAGACAGCAACAAAACGAAAGCATGGGCTACGAGATCAGGAAGGAGGGGCTGGATCGATCCGACTTACGACGGGATTGGATTTTCCGGCGGCGCCGATCCTGCCGCACGGGCAGGATCCGGTTGAGCGCCAGCATCCCCATGATGATACCCTCGAAATCCTCTGCTCGCCCGCTCTGTATATTTATATGACCCAGCAAGCAAAGGAGACCACCTCCGCGCCGTCTGAATCGAGAAGGCTCCAATTCGAGTTTGAGTTTGAGTTGAATTGACGCGAGCAGAGGAAACTGCATCGACGCCGCCCTCTCCGCCTTTCCTTTTTTTTTTTTTTGAGGAATCTCCGCCTTTCCTTGAGGCGTGCGTTTACCAGCCCGCCTAAAAAGGCCCATTATTACTCAAAAAAAGGCCCATTAGTGACAGGGTTAATCAGATAGTATATGCCACTTCCCCTAAAAAAAAGATAGTATATGCCACTTTGCCTAAATATATATATATATATATATATAGTATATGCCACTGCCTGAGCTAACAAAAAAGATATATGCCACTGAAATTCTTGCCAATTCGAAAAATCTCACTGCAATTAAATATAGTATATGCCACTGCCTGAGCTAACAAAAAAGATATATGCCACTGAAGTTCTTGCCAATTCGAAAAATCTCACTGCAATTTTTATAAAAGCTCTGCAGTGATATTTTTCCAAGCTCTATAGTGATATCCAATGGCATTTTTTTAAAAGCTCTACGGTGCTGTTTTAGAAAATGAAAAATGTGGTGACAATTTTGAAATATGCAAGAATTGCGATGCCATTATTTTATCTAATTAACCCTAGTAAATAAGCGACGTGTGACAAACTTATATCATATATTTTATTTCTAAATAGTTGCAATCCACTGCCTGCTTTTTCTAATCACACTGCCATGCTACATCAGCACCTATTCTATTCATGTCAATCATAGGTCACATATTTTACAATAATTCACCCATCCAACCATGCCACATTAGGACATGCATACCACTCATAAGTTATACTCCTTCCGTCCCAAATTAGTTGTTTTAAATTTGTTTAGATACAGATCTATCTAGACACGTTTTAGTACTAGGTACATCCGTATCTAGACAAATCTAAGACAACTAATTTGGGACGAAGGCAATATTGTTTTTGTCCACTACCAAATTTTTGTAAGCATGCAGCCATGCCACATCAGCATCTATGCATGTCAATTTACCCATGCAACTATGCCACAATAATAAGCCATGCATGCCACTTATATTTTTTGAACTGATTTTCTACTCCTGCTTATATGGGATTATATACGATGAGATTACAATGTAGGAGTACATTGATGTGTTTGACGAGTTGGATGTCAACTCGTTGAGTTCTTGGGTGGACGGTCGAGATGGGTTGTCCAGATCGGATCTACTAATATGAAAATCTGCTAGTCTATGGCTTTTGAAGATGTTGAATATGTCCTTCGTCTTTGACAACTGCCTTTATAGGGATATCGGTCAATGGTCTCCATCCCTTCGCCTTCATCTTCTTGCCCTGCATTGCATGTCGTGGACCTCATTTTTGTAGTCGCGCGACTCCCCTCAAGGGCACCGGGAGTGGCATGCCTAAGGGTGTTGCTCGCCCAGGTATGGGCCTTAGTACCAAGCATATATAGGCAAATACAACCCAAAATACGGTATGTGTAGCACGGGAATGCGATGAAACCACCTCCCCTCGATAAGGACGTCGGTCAATATTTGTAATGCGCTGAATCAAAATATTTACTTTCATTTTATAGTTCGCCCATCTCGTCCAATTTGGATAATATTGATGTTGCTATGGGAAGAACAATTGAGGGAGTAGGTGTGTCGGTGAGGGATCTCTAGCATGTAGAAATTGACTGTTTAAAGGTTTCTTCCAACAACTCGAGCCCTCATGTGAACCTCGACACCGAGGAGGAGGGGGGAGCTAGGAGGGGGTACCGTCTGTGACGCTCAACTTCCCACTGTAACAGCCCAGATTAATGGTAGTAATTGATAATTGATTATTGAACATAAGCATCTCACAAGCATCATGTTTATTAAATTTTCATTTGAAAATTAGGAGAATTCAAGCCTCAAGTTTTCCAAAAACCATAAAATAAACACAATTTTAATAAAAGATGTAGATCTTGACCTATTTGAATGGAGGCACATAGTGACTTCTCTTGAAAAACTACACACATTCTTCAAATATTATTAGGCGGCTACCAAACTTATTTTACGAATTTTGGAAATACCTGCAACCCCAATTAATAACCAAATTGCGTTTATATCTACAGAAATATAAATATAAACTCAAAAATACCAAAAACTTTTGTATGGGTTTGGTTATTACCCTGAGAGTTACACAAAAAGTTTGAGAAAATTTAGAGGTTGTTTCGCCCCTCAAGTAAATTGCAAAGATGAGATGCACCTTGAAAATAAATATGCACTTAAGCCCAAAAGGGCCCAGGCACCAAGCCCACCCCTCTTATTCAACCTCATGTACAAAAGACAGTGAGACTAGCTTCTGTCTCGCTGCAGATTTCCCGTCCTCTCTACAGTAATGGGTTGGCCCTGCTCGCTCGCTGCGGTTTGCTCGTGCTTTTTTTTACTTTTTTGTTTTTCGTTCGGTTATTTTATTTCTTCATGGATTTTTTTGGTTTTTTTTTCTATTTTTACTGCTTTTTACCTTTTTTTCTTTGTTTTTGTCCGGTTTTTCTGTTGTTCCTTTCTCCGTTTTATTGTTTTTTCTTTTCTTTTCTATTTTCTTCGGTTTTGTTTCTTTCTTTCTTAGTTTTGATCTTCTTTTTTTGTATTTCTTCGGTTTTGATTTGTTTTTCTGGGTTTTTCTTCGTTTCCTCATGGGTTTTCATGATTTTTTCTTCGGGTTTTCTTGTTTTTGAGGTTTTTCTTTCTTCCGTTTCTTCGGTTTTCACCACTTTTGTTTGCCTTTTTTACTTCAACACATGTCTACATTTTCATGCACATTTTTACATTTTACACATAGATCAAGAACATTTGTTTATACATGTTTAATATTTTTTAAATACATAATTAACAATTTTAAAAATTTATGTTTGATGACTACTTTTTTCAGACACACTGTACATTTTCGGTATATAGCAAGAACAAAATTTTCAAACATGTTTAACATTTTTAAAATATGTGATTAACATGATTTTTATACAAGGTGAAATTTTAAAATTTATATTTTTATGTTCAAATTTAATACATGTTTTTACATTTTTATATACATCAGGAACATTTTTTGTACACAAATAATATATTTGAAATAGATGATTAACATTTTTTCCTGATTGATGACTACTTTTTCATACACATTGTACATTTTCGGTATATATCAGGAACATTTTTTATACATGGTTAACATTTTTGAAACATATGATTAACATATTTTGATACACGATCAACAATTTTTAAAATTTATGTACAATTTTTTAATACATGTTCTACATTTTCTGTATCATAAGGAAAAAATATACATGTTTAACATTTTTATAATAGATGATTAACATTTTTTAAATGCTTGATTAACATTTTTAAAAAACATGATCAACTTTTTTAATGCACATTTTATTTGTTTTGTATACATTTTTCGTATACATGAGAAACATTTTTACTATACACATTTAACATTTTACAAATGCTACATTAACATTTTTCAAATGTTTTATCTAGAGTGTTTTTTGTAATATATTTTTCAAATATTTGGAAGTATAAACAAAAGTGAAAAGTGAAAGCAAAACACGAGAAAACAAAAAAACGAGGTTGTGGCCTCCCGCGCGCCTAGGCCGGCCCATCTCACGCTTCCATTCAGGCGAGCCTTCCCTTTGTCTCGCGTGAAGCGAGGTATAGCAGCGCCCCAAGAGACAGAACCATGGTGTGGCGCACACGGCACATCGACGGCGGCCACGGCCATGGATGGCCTCCACGTCATCCCACAACGTTGTAAAGACGTCTCCCATGTTGCCCTAGGTCCCTTCCTCCCTTTCCCCTCTCTCCCTTCGCTTCGGTGGTGTGTAGCTGACGCACGTGAGCTTGCACACTAGCACAGTCACCGACATCGTTCATCGAACTGTGGCCAGGAGCTCTCCCGCTCGAGGAATCGAGCCGAGAATCCCGAAGCGCAACGCCCTCGACCTCTCTTCCTCGCCACAGTCGCTGACATCAACCATCAATCTCGTCACCAGACAATCTTTAAAAAATATGATTTAGTTAGTTATTATAAAATGTCTCCTTAATATACTTGTACAACTACGATTGCTTAACACGAATGGAAAGCACTACCGTGGTTGTGGTTGCCACAACTAGAACGAACGCGGGTACATCCAAGGGAAGTGAATCGTGACGAGCACACGTCTCACTCTAGTAAATATAACAAGGACATAGGACAGAAAAGTGGCAGTATAGTAAGGGCATATGCAAGAAAAGAGGCTGAAATGGCGTGGTGAGAGATTAATCTAGTTGATGAGAAAGGAGAACTTCGAGAGGCAGAGCATGCTGATCAGGAGACAAGGCGAGCCTGACATGCGTTGTGCATGACAAGGAATCACGTTCACGTCTTAGAGGCTTCATTTAGCATGTGTCTTCCGAGTTTTGTGCTGAAATAGACATCCTGCATAGCCAGCACTTTACTGAAACCTCCCACACCCATGCCTACACTTTGCACCCCTCTATCCCTCAATGGCTCGACTTGCGCTTGTCGCATTGTTCTCCTTCTCTTGGCCCTATCGATCCAACACTGGTTATAAGCTTTATATGCAGCCACCTACACTATAGCAATTAATGCAATCCAGCATAAGTTGGCAAGGAGGTTGCTGCACTTTTCAAACTAGAAAATATCAAATGAGTTTGTGGGCCATGTATCACCCGCGGTAACCTACTCGAATCAAGTACAGTACATCATCGCTATCTCTCTTTCCTCGCTGGAAGTGGCAACTACGCTCAACAAAGTGAACACATAACAAGTAGTCATATACTCATATATCAAATGTACGCTCAATAGTAAATGCCTATGATTTAATATGTTTTGGATATCCTTGGTCCCATTCAATTCATGAGATGTCTTACCTGTTGCATTACTATTTTACTTTCATTTATGTAAACATTGGAAAACTGAGACCATCAATCTGAATATGCTCACCTACCACTTCCTCTTTGGGGCAATTTCCACTATTTTTTTAGAAACTTCTAATCTATTCATCTCTAATCATGGTAGTAAAAAGGACATCAGAGGTAATAAAAATTACAACCAGGTCCGTGGACCACCTAGCGACGACTACAAGCACTGGAGCGAGCCGATAATAGTTATTGGATCTCCATTTCAAAATATAATGCATATATACACCTTTAAAGTGCAAGAGATTTGTTCTTCAATGAATTGAACATAGAGGCAATAGTTCCATAATAATTACATCTGGTTGCATTTGATCTAGATGCATGTTAGCGCTATTTTTTTACCAAACCATTTCCTTCAAACGCCCAGCTTCTCAAAAACCTGAGACCAAGTAGTATAACACGGATACCACAAACACAACACGTTATGAACTGGGAATTTTGTTTCTAAAAAAACTGGCTATGCTAAAATAGTCTGCTCTTGGAGCTAGGAACCTGGCCTGCCCATGTTAGTTTGAACTGCCTCACAAAAAATGTTGGTTTAAACTAGATGCTTTTCTTATCTCACGGTGAAACAAAATGATGTGCAAAACTCCCTCATGTTCTCTTCTTTTCATAGCTCAAACCACAACTACAAATATATAGAAATTGGGATAATTAATTTTGTGCCCTTAGTTGTGTCCCCCTCGGCAGGTTTACCCCTAGTTTCCGAAAACCCTTGTTCCTGCCCAAACCACTTTGCTTGTCTTATGCTTTTGCCCTTTGACCGTTTGACCGTCACTTTGAAAAAATCATAACAAATTCATACTAACTCCAAAAAATGTGAATAATATATCAAAATGTTCAGAAAAACATCACCTATATGTGCATGTCATTTGCTTTCATGACAAATGTGTTAGAAGGTCCCCATCTCAGATTGAGCTCCTATGATCTCAGCATGAACAGTAAAATCCAAAAAAATTGAAAAAAAATAAAAAAAATTCTAATTTTTTGGGTGGCAAACAATGACCAATGTTTTGAGTTCTTGCCAAGTTTAGTAAGAGAATGACATTTGTGGAAGTCGTGGTGAAAAAAAAACAAATTCGACACTCCAAAACAAAAGCATTTTGGAGTGCTAATTTTGTTTTTTGGCCACGACTTCCATGAATGTCATTCCCTGATGAAACTTGGCAAGCACTCAAAACATTGGCCAATGTTTGCCACAAAAAAATTAAGAATTTTTTGAATTGCTTTTCATTTTTTCTTCAGATTTTACTGTTCGTGTTGAGATCATATGGCTCAAACTGAGATGGGGACTTCCCAAAACTTTTTTCATGAGTGCAAATCACATGCACATATAGGTGATCTTTTTCTTAACATTTTGATATCCTATTCGCATTTTTCTGAGTTAGTATGAATTTGTTATGATTTTTTCAAAGTGACGGTCAAACGGTAAAAGGGCAATAGCATAAGACGAGCAAAGAGGTTTGGGCAGGAACGAGGGTTTTCAGAAACTATGGGTAAACCTGCCGAGTGTGACCCAACTAGGGGCATAAAATCAATTATCCCATAGAAATTTGGAACAAGAACGTAGTTGGTTGTGCCAAACTACCGTGTGTCCAAAAAACAACATGTTACATGCATCTTTCAGAGTGCCCAGGGTTGGCAAAGAGCACTCAGATTAGTCCTAAAAGCACATGCTCTAGTTCAATGAAGTTCACAACAACTTCCACACCCTGTGTCGTGTGGTCTGCGGGTAGTCACCCTGTGCAGCGTGGGTTGCGAGTAGCTGGGTTGTGCGGCGTTCACTAGTAGAAAACAGGGCTTTGGTCCTGGCCACATCAGAGCATTAGTCCCGGCCGTGTTACGAACCAGGACTAATGGGTGCATCAGTCCCGGTTCGAGCGGCCAGGGAGCTGACCGGGCCTCGAGGGCCATAGGTCCCGGTTCGTCTGACCCCTTTAGTCCCGGTTCCAGACAAGAACCGGGACTAAAGGTCCTCGCTCCTTGCGCTACCCCTTTAGTCCCGGTTCTAGCCACCAACCGGGACTAAAGAGATGCCTATATATATGTGCTCCCCTGCCCGCTCACTCCTCTATTTTTTGGTCAGCCGGCGTGTGGGAGGTGTGTGCTGCTCTGCTCTCACCTCCTATGCACATGAGGTGTTCGATGAAATGCCCAAGCCACACTTAAGCTTTCTCCTCTCCAAGCTTGACCTCCAAGCTCCATTTTCCTGAAGATTTGTCTAGTTTTGGCGGTGCACCAACTACACAAGTGTTCTAAAAGGTTAGCAATTTCATCCTTTCATCTCTCACTGCTAGTTTAGCTCATTTCAAATGCTCTAGAAGTAGAGTGGTTTGTGTGTTTTAGTGGAGGAGTGTATGTGGGAGTTCTTTTGATTTAGATGCACAATTTGAGCTCAAATTCACGTCTTAGAGTCTGCACATGTGTAGGGTGCCGTCCCCGTCCCCGTCCTCACTGCCGTCGATCGCCCGCGCCGATCTCATCGCCGGCACCACCGTGGTGAGCCTCTTGTTCTTATCTTCTTATTAAAAGAAAAAAAATCTTATTTGTATGATTTAGATAGATACTTGTATAATTTTCTTACTTTTATTTTTGTTTGTTATTATATAGTGCCATGGTTTTGGTATCTGCCCCCGTCGGCCCTCGTCCGGTCTATGATTCGGAAGTGGTATATTATCTTTTATAACTAATTGTTTCATTTAGTGTTTATGACAATTATGCCGACCAACGTGACATAGATGTTTTTATCTAGGAGGTATGTGAACCGGAAATTCCAACCGACCCTCTTGTCGAGAGGTTAAATTTGGTTGAAAAAGAAAACAATTACTTGAAGAAAAAATTGAAAAGAATTGAGGAGGAGAAGATGAAATTGGAGTTGCATGTTGCCGATGTTGTCGATGATCACAAGATCCAGATGGATGCAATGCGCTTGAAGATTAGAAAGATTAGAAAATATGCCATTGATAATGAGGCTTGGTATCATTATGCTGTTGGATCAATTGTTACCTTAGTTGCGATTATGATCGCATTTGTTGTTGCATTTAAATGTTTTACATAGTTGTATTTTAGTTTCAATGTATGTTTTAATTAGATGCTCTAGAGAGCTATATGTTGTTCTATAAGAACTATGTATGGCTTTATGTATTTATTTTTTCAGTAATAACATTTGATCACTACTGTACTTTGGTTTTAATGTGATTATGAACTTGTATTAATTTGGTCACTTCTCTATTCATGATGTTCTGTAATGGTTTTTGATACACTTAATTATATAATGCACGCGGATGAATGATACGTCTACAACGTATCTATAATTTATGAAGTATTCATGCCATGTTTACAATAATTTTCTATGGTTTGGTATGATTTGCATGGAACTAACCCGGACTGACGCTGTTTTTAGCAGAACTACCGTGGTGTTGTTTTTTATGCACAAATGAAAGTTCTCCAAATGAGCTGAAACTTTCTGATGATTTTTTTTTGGAACAAAAAAGACCCTCGAAGCTTCGTGGGAGCGCCAGAAGAGCCACGAGGAGGGCACAACCCACCAGGGCGCGCATGGAGCCCAACCCGTGGCATGGTGGGTTGTGCTTACCTCAAGGCCCATCTTCGCGTGAAACCGACGCCAAAAAATCCTATAAACAGAGAAACCATCATAAATAACCCTAGATCAGAAGTTTCGCCGCCGCAGGCCTCTGTAGCCATGAAAAACCAATCTAGACCCCGTTCCGGCACCCTGCCGGAGGGGGAAATCATCACCGATGGCCATCTTCATCATTCCGGCGGCCACTATGATGAGGAGGGAGTAGTCCACCCACGAGGCTGAGGGTTTGTACCAGTAGCTACGTGTTTAATCTCTCTCTCTCTCTCGTGTTCTTGAGATGTCACGATCTTGATGTATCGCGGGCTTTGTTAATATAGTCGGATCATATGGTGTTTTTCCCTCTCTATCTTGTTGTGATGAATTGAGTTTTCCCTTTGAGATTTCGGATTGAATACTTTTATGGATTTGAGAGCACTTGATCTATGTCTTGGCACTCAACTCGCGGATTCCCAAGGTGACATTGGGGTAATCTATGCATAGGGGTTGATGCACGTTCTTGTCTTTGTTTCTCTGGTAGAAATCTTGGGGCACTCTTTGAGGTTCTTTGTGTTGGATTGAGTATTATGAATCTGAAATTGTTTGATGCATATCGTATAATCAACTCACGGATACTCACGGTGACATTGGAGTATCTAGGTGACATTAGAGTTGGTTGTTGTGTATCATATGGTGTTATTTTAGTACGAACTCTTGGTTAGATCGATCGAAAAGAATAGCTTGGTGTTATTTTAGTACGAACTCTAGGACAAATTGATCGGAAAGAATATCTTTGAGGTGGTTTTGTACCCTACAAACAATTTCGTCTTATGTTCTCTGCTAGATAGGAACTTTGGAGTGATTCTTCATCGCACGTTGAGGGATAGTTATATGATCCAATTATATTAGCATTGTTGAGAGATTGCACTAGCGAAAGTACGGACCCTGGGTCTCATTTTCAAGCATTGCAATACCGTTTGTGCTCCATTTTATCAATTGCTACCTTGCTGTTTTTTATTGTTCCTATTACAAAAATCAATATCTACTATCATTACTACGCTTGTATCACCATCTCTTCGCCGAACTAGTGCACCTATACAAATTACCATTGTATTTGGTGTGTTGGGGACACAAGAGACTTTTTGTTATTTGGTTGCAGGGTTGTTTGAGAGAGACCATTTCATCCTACGCCTCCCACGGATTGATAAACCTTAGGTCATCCACTTGAGGGAAAATTGCTACTGTCCTAAAAAACTTTGCGCTTGGAGGCCCAACACGAGTCTACAAGAACAAGTTGTGTAGTAGACATCAAGCTCTTTTCTGGCGCCGTTGCCGGGGAGGTGAGTGCATGAAGGTATATCTTTAGATCTTGCAATCAAATCTTTTAGTTTCTTGTTTTATCACTAGTTTGGGTTATAAAAGAAAACTACAAAAAAATGGATTTGAGGTGGTCTCATGTTGTTCGTCTTTATCATGTCTTTCTTGAAAATGATGGAAAGGAAAATTGTGCTCAATTGATACAAGAAGAATTCAATAAAATGTTTGGCATGAATGATGAGCATGATTACAATGTTGTTGGTATGAATTCTTTGAATATCCATGATGCTAATGATATGCAAAGCCATGAACTTGGGGATGCTATATTTGATGAAGATGATATTTTTAGTACCCCAAGTTTTGATGAGAAAATTTATTATGATGATAGCATGCCTCCTATTTATGATGATTATATTGATGAAAGTGGATTTGGAGAGGTCATGACTTTATTTAGTAATGACGAATCCACTATTTTGGAAGAGGTTTCAATTGATTATGAAAACAAAGTTGCTATCTATGATGATTATGGTGATGACATGTATGATATATTGAATAATGATAACCATGAAACTTGTGATCATGATTTTAATTTTCAATCCCATGATAGTTATTTTGTTGAGTTTGCTCCCACTACTATTCATGAGAATAAATTTGCTTATGTGGAGAGTAATAAAATTTCTATGCTTGTGGATCATGAAAAGAATGCTTTATGTGATAGTTATATTGTTGAATTCATCCATGATGCTACTGAAAATTATTATGAGAGAGGAACATATGATTCTACATATCTCAATAACATAAAGTTTCCTCTCTATGTGTTGAAAATATTGAAGTCATGCTTGTTTTGTGTTCCTATGCTAGTTGATTCTTGTTCCCATAAGTTGTTTGCTCACAAAATCCCTATGCATAGGAAGTGGGTTAGACTTAAATGTGCTAGTCATATGCTTCATGATGCTCTCTTTATGTTTTAATTCTTATCTTTTATGCGAGCATCATTAAAATCATCATGCCTAGCTAAAAGGCATTAAAGAAAAGCGTTTGTTGGGAGACAACCCAACACTTTTACCTACTGTTTTTGTGTGTTCACATGATCAAGCTACTGTAGTAATCATGTTTTATAGCTTTTGTTTCAATAAAGTTCCAAGTGAAGCCTTTGGGATAGTATGGATGATAGTTGACTTGATTCTGTTCAAAATCAGAAACTTTTGTGCTCAGTACAGGAATTTTGAAAATTCACTGGAACGTGCTTTTGATCTGAATTTTTTACAGATGATTGATATACAAATTTCCTATGTTGTCCTATTTTTCAGAATTTTTGGAGTTACAGAAGTATGGTTGTAGTACAGATTACTACAGACTGTTCTGTTTTTGAAAGTTTCTGTTTTCAATGCATGGTTTGCTTGTTATCTAGTTTCTATGGCTTATATTGCTCAATATAAATTGTGGAAATGATAAGGTACAGTAGGAATTATGTGAGAACAATTATGAATCTTGTCTTTGACAGTTGTGGAAATGATAAGGTACAGTAGGAATTATGTGAGAACAATTATGAATCTTGTCTTTGACAGTACCGAAGTGAATGATTTGTCTTTATCGTACTAACCTATCTCACGAAGTTCCGTTAAGTTTTGTGTGATTGAAGTTTTCAAGTTTTGAGTGAGATATCGATATGAGGAGAATAAGGAGTGAAAAGACCCTAAGCTTGGGGATGCCCAAGGCACCCCAAGGTGATATTCAAGGAAGATCCAAGCAACTAAGCTTGGGGATGTGATACGTCTCCATCGTATCTACTTTTCCAAACTCTTTTGCCCTTGTTTTGGATTCTAATTTGCATGATTTGAATGGAACTAACCCGGACTAACGCTGTTTTCAGCAGAATTGCCATGGTGTTATTTTTGTGCAGAAATAAACATTCTCGGATTGACCTGAAAATTTATGGAGAATATTTTTGGAATATATAAAAAATATTGGCGAAAGAATCAACCAGAGGGGGGCCACCCAGAGGCCACAAGCCCCGGGGGCGCGCCCTGCAGGCTTGTGGGCCCCCTGGAGCCCCTCCGACCTCAACTCCAACTCCTTATAACCCTATTCGGGGAGAAAAAATCAGAGAGAAGGATTTATCGCGTTTTACGATACGGAGCCGCCGCCACCTCCTGTTCTTCATCGGGAGGGCAGATCTGGAGTCCGTTCGGGACTCCGGAGAGGGGGATTCATCGCCATCATCATCACCAACATTCCTCCATCACCAATTTCATGATGCTCACCGCCGTGCGTGAGTAATTCCATCGTAGGCTTGCTGGATGGTGATGGGTTGGATGAGATTTATCATGTAATCGAGTTAGTTTTGTTAGAGTTTGATCCCTAGTATCCACTATGTTCTGAGATTGATGTTGCTATGACTTTGCTATGCTTAATGCTTGTCACTAGGGCCCGAGTGCCATGATTTCAGATCTGAACCTATTATTTTTCATGTATATATTTGTGTTCTTGATCCTATCTTGCAAGTTGTAGACACCTATTATGTGTTATGATCCGCATACCCCAAGGTGACAATAATTGGGATTCTTTCCGGTGATTACCGTAGTTTGAGGAGTTCATGTATTCACTAAGTGCTAATGCTTTGGTTTGGTTCTCTATTAAAAGGAGGCCTTAATACCCCTTAGTTTCCATTAGGACTCCGCTACCACGGGAGGGTAGGACAAAAGATGTCATGCAAGTTCTTTTCCATAAGCACGTATGACTATATATGGAATACATGCCTACATTATATTGATGAATTGGAGCTAGTTCTGTGTCACCCTAGTTTATAACTGTTGCATGATGAATGCCATCCGACATAATTATCCATCACTGATCCGTTGCCTACGAGCTTTTCACATATTGATCTTTGCTAAGTTACTTTGCCGTTGCTACTGTTACGATCACTACAAAACTGCTACTGTTGCTTTTGCCACCGTTACCGTTACTTCCATACTACTTTGCTACTAAATACTTTGCTGCAGATATTAAGTCTTTCAGGTGTGGTTGAATTGACAACTCAACTGCTAATACTTGGGAATATTCTTTGGCTCCCCTTGTGTCGAATCAATAAATTTGGGTTGAATACTCTACCCTTGAAAACTGTTGCGATCCCCTATACTTGTGGGCTATCAAGACCTTTTTCTGGCGCCGTTGCCGGGGAGCATAGCTCTATTCTCTGAGTCACTTGGGATTTATATCCGTTGATCACTATGAGGAATTTGAAAGATAACAAAACCAAGATTTTTCCCTCTACTACGAGGGGAGGTAAGGAACTGCCATCTAGCTCTTCACTTGATTCACCTTCTGATTTGAGTAAGCTTGCGATGCCACCACCTTCTATTCATTCTGATATGTCGCAAGTAATTGATGATGCTACTTCTGCTATGCATGATGCTTATGATGATACTACTGCTTTGCTTGATAATACTGTGCCACTAGGTGAATTTCTTGATGCACAACTTGCTAGAGTTAATGCTGAAACTGATGATATTTTTGAAACTGATGAAATTATTGAAACTGAACACTTTGAGACACCTACTAGACCTAGCTCTCCTAGATATGAATTTCCTGATATACCTGGGGGTTATGTTATGGATGGAGAGGTAGCTGGGGACTTTCTTGCTTGTAAAGATAGAGATGATCTTAAGAAATTATTATGCAAGTGGAAAGAAAAATCTTTGAATGCTAGAATGCAATATGATCCTAAGTTTGCTACTTCACCTATCTTTGTTACTGATAAGGATTATGAATTCTCTGTTGATCCTGAGTTAATTACTTTGGTTGAATCTGATCCTTTCCATGGTTATGAATCTGAAACTGTTGTGGCACACCTTACCAAATTGAATGATATAGCCACCCTGTTTTCTCAGGAGGAAAAAATTCGCTATTACTATATTCTTAAGTTGTTTCCTTTCTCGTTAAAGGGTGATGCTAATATATGGTTTAATTCTCTTGCTCCTGGTTGTGTGCGTAGTCCCCAGGATATGATTTATTACTTCTCTGAAAAATATTTTCCTGCTCATAAGAAACAAGCTGCTTTACAGGAAATATTTAACTTTGTGCAAATTGAAGAAGAGAGTCTCCCACAATCTTGGGGGAGGCTTCTCCAATTACTTAATGCTTTGCCAGATCATCCTCTTAAGAAAAATGAAATACTTGATATCTTTTATAATGGACTAACCGATGCTTCTAGGGACCACCTAGATAGTAGTGTTGGTTGTGTTTTCAGGGAACGAACTGTTGAGCAAGCTGAAGTGCTATTGAATAATATATTGAGTAATGATAATGATTGGACTCTTCCCGAACCACCACCTAAGCCAACTCCGAAGAAAAGAGGTATTCTATTTCTCAGTCCTGAAGATATGCAAGAGGCAAAGAAATCTATGAAAGAAAAAGGTATTAAAGCTGAAGATGTTAAGAATTTACCACCTATTGGAGAAATACATGGCCTTAATATTCCGACACTGGTAGTAGAGGTAAATTCTCTCTATAGATTTAATGAAGGTGATATTCCTCATAATAAGTCTGCTAGTCAATGCTTGGATGAATTTGATAACTTTATTGTTAAACAAGAAAATTTCATTGCTTATGTTAGTAGACAATTGAAACGTAATGCTTATATGCTTGACTGCTTGGGTGACTACATGTGTAGAACTGTTAATGATCTCAAAATTATTAGTAAACATGCTTCCATGGTAAAAACTCAAGTAGAACAAGTTCTTAAGGCACAAAATGATTTGCTTAATGAGATGAATAATAAGGTGAATGATAATGTTGTTAGAGTTATGACTAGAGGTGGTAAAATGACTCAGGAACTTTTGTATCCTGAGGGCCATCCTAGGAGAGTTGAGCAAGATTCTTAGAGAATTAATACTGATGCACCTAGTCCTTCTAGTAATAAAAAGAAAAAGAAAACTGATAGGACTTTGCATGCTTCTAGTGAACTTGTTGTGGACACATCTGAGAATCCTAATGATATTTCTATTTCTGATGCTAAGACACAATCTGGTGATGAACATGAACCTAGTGATAATGTTAATGAGGATGTTCATGTTGATGCTCAACCTAGTAATGATAATGATGTGGAGATAGAACCTGTTGTTGATCTTGATAACCCACAACCTAAGAATAAAAGATATGATAAGAGAGACTTCATTGCTAGGAAGCATGGTAAAGAAAGAGAACCATGGGTTCAAAAACCCATGCCCTTTCCTCCTAAACCATCCAAGAAAAAGGATGATGAGGATTTTGAGCGCTTTGTTGAAATGCTTAGACCTGTCTTTTTGCGTATGTGTTTGACTGATATTCTGAAAATGTCTCCTTATGCTAAGTATATGAAAGATATTGTTACAAATAAAAGAAAGATACCGGAAGCTGAAATTTCCACTATGCTTGCTAATTATACATTTAAGGATGGAATACCAAAGAAACTAGGAGATCCTGGAATACCAACTATACCATGCTCCATTAAAAGAAACTATGTTAAAACTGCTTTATGTGATTTGGGAGCCGGTGTTAGTGTTATGCCTTTCTCTTTATATCGTAGACTTGATTTGAATAAGTTGACACCAACTGAAATCTCTTTGCAAATGGCTGATAAATCAACTGCTATACCCATCGGTATTTGTGAGGATGCGCCTGTCGTAGTTGCAAATGTTACTATTTTAACGGACTTTGTTATTCTTGATATACCCGAGGACGACAGTATGTCGATCATCCTTGGTAGACCCTTTTTGAATACTGCAGGGGCTGTTATTGATTGCAACAAGGGCAATGTCACTTTTCATGTTAATGGTAATGAGCATACAGTACACTTTCCGAAGAAACAACCTCAAGTTAATAGCATCAATTCTATTGGAAAAATTTCAACTATTGCTATTGGAGGTTTTGAATTCCCTATTCCTACTGTCAAAAAGAAATGATATTCTTATTGTTGGGGATATGCATATCCCCGTTGAGGTAACCTAGTGTTATTCAAAAATTCTCCGGTTTCATGTCATTCAGAAGAAGTGTGTTAATAAGACTTGATCAACCTTGTTAATGGATTCCTTTTGATGGGCATGAGATGGATGAATTTAGAAAGCTCAACTTTCTGTACCCACTTTTTACTTTCTGTTATTTAGAATAAATAAAGCAAAAATACTATTATCTGTCTGTTTTCTGAATTATCCGTGCAATAAAAAATGTCCCGAAAATAAAAGTTCTCCAAATGCCCTGAAAATTTAGTATGATTTTTTATGGAATATTTAAGAATTTCTGGCACTGAAAACACGCCAGGGGGCAGCACCAGTGGGCCACAAGCCCACAGGGCGCGCCTAGGTGGCTTGTGGGCCCCACGTGGGTCCTCCTCACTCATTCCAGCACCCATCCACTTCGTCTTCCTCCAGAAAAAATCATC
Source organism: Thinopyrum elongatum (assembly GCA_011799875.1). Lineage (NCBI taxonomy): Eukaryota > Viridiplantae > Streptophyta > Magnoliopsida > Poales > Poaceae > Thinopyrum > Thinopyrum elongatum. The sequence goes on along the minus strand of CM022297.1, from coordinate 447,998,682 downwards.
CCGCTGCTCAAACCCGTGTTCTAGCTCATTTTGCTGCCATTTTCGATCTCCTTGCTCAAAGCTCCTTTTGCAAAACTGTTTTGAGGGATTGTTCTTCGGTATGTGACTCCTCCAATGGCCCACTTAGCTTTTCTTCTAGTGCTTTATATATTGCAAATTTTTGCTGCTGTGGTGACCTTGTTCTTGAGCTTGCATGTCAAATTTATATGGTCCAAAGTAGTTTTGATGCATGATATAGCCCCTAGACACTTGTAGGAGTAGTTGCTATCAATTTTATTGAATTTTGTTCACTTTTATTTTGAGTCACTAAAAATTTCAGAGAAAAGACAAGAAATGATGAAGAGATGGGTAAGGGGTTATTCAAGCCGGAATTCAAATGAAAATGAAGAGAAGAAGAAGCCCAAGTACAACCTACCTCGCACCGCGGAGGTTCTGCCGTGTGAATGGCCAAGTGATGCATTTTTTAGGGCGGCCAGAATTTATGATGATTTCTATTATTTGGCGGAGAATGCAGGCATCACCGACTTCCTCCACGATAAGTGTGACCAATAACTCCTACTCACTAATACCTTCGTGCAAAATTTTCAATTTCATTCTAGGGAGGATCCTCCTATGGTAGAATTTCACTTATACGATGTGCCCAAGCGAATGTCACTTTATGATTTTTGCAATGTTTGCAAAATACCTTATGAGGGCAACGTCAGAGAGCCACGCCCTAGGGACGTGGAGGATTTTATTGATGAAGTTACTGTGGGGGAAGAGAGAGGAGTGTCAGAGGCAAGAGTGGCTAGTTTACATTTTTCCTGTTTTATGTTATTATTCACTATTTGCTGGGAGATGTTTGATTGGTAGTGGGGAGAGCGGAGGCCTTAGTGCCCCGGACCTTGCTATTTTGCGCCATGCTTTATATACTGACAGAACTTTCAGTTTGGGCGATATTGTTGCTCGACGGTTGAACATGAACCATACGAAGGGGCCCATCTTTGGAGGTATCTATGCCTCTCGCCTTGCTAAACATTTTGAGATACCCATTAAGCTAGATGAAAAGGAAGAAATGTTGTTACCCACTAAGTATTTAAACTATGATAGTATGGTAGCACATGATTTCATTACCAAAGACGATGACAAGCGGCTCATCTATAACTTAGTGTTCAGTCAGGGTACCTATCAGATTATTACTTTGCCTGCACCTTCTTTGTTCGATATTTATTCAAGCAGGTACATTATTATGCCCGAGGACATTTATGCATACTGGGAGCAGACGCGATCCCCAGTTCCCGAGCCAGCACTATCGCCGGACCCATACCTTGAGCCTGTTTATCAGTGGGAGCCACAGGAGCTTGCTAAACAGTGGAACCCCCAGGACCCTCCGGAGTATCGAGGAGAGGATTATTTCCAGCCGTGGCCCTAGACCAACTTACGCCAAAAGCCTAAGCTTGGGGGAGTACGTATTTCTCACTGATATTACATTCATGTTCACACACTCATTTCAGTTGTCGGTGTTCACACTTTTTCATTGTATTATCCATTTTAGTTTATTTCTTTTTCTCGATTTCTTCTTGTGTGTTTGAAAAACTTTGAGAAAATCCAAAAAAATTAGTTCTCGTTTCTTTTTAGATTTTCTTTCTAGTGTAATTTAGTTGTAGTATTAAAAGAAAACCCAAAAAGATTTCTCGTTCTTATTTTACTTGTTGGGAGCTTTCCCGTGTAAATAGTTTTTCTCGTTCTTGTTTTACTTTCTTCGAAAAAACAAAAACTTCAAAAATATTTTAGTGTGTTTCTTTGAAATTCTTTTCCTTGTTCTTAGGGTCGTAAGGAGAAGACCACGATGAAAATGTTGAGTGGCTCTCATATGCATTATTGTTGATCTAACAGAGAGCCCATATTACCTTGTCTTCTCCTTTGAATAAATGTTTGCAGATTCCAGCTTAGTCCAATGCACGTGCACTCTTATTATTACTCACACTGTTCGGTCGTGCAAGTGAAAGGCAATAATGACGATATATGATGAAATGATTGAGATGGAGAAAAGCTGGTATGAACTTGACCTTTTTTTTTGTAAATATGATTAGCTCATCGTTCTTGATTGAGCCCATTATGAATGAAACATGTTTGCAATGACAATTAGAGATTATAGTTACTCATGCCATGCTTAATTAGCTAGGAGTTTATAATGGTTTGTCTTGAGTGCCAACATGTAAATTAAAGTGGTTATGATGTAGTATGATAGGATGGTATCCTCCTTTGAATGATTTAAGTGGCTTGACTTGGCACATGTTCACGCATGTAGTTGAATCAAAATCAACATAGCCTTCACGATATTTATCTTCATGGTGATTTATATCCAACTCATGCTTGCACTCAATGTTGGTTAATCTCAATGCATGTTTATGACCGTTGTCGCTCTCTAGTTGGTCGCTCCTCAATCTTTTGCTAGCCTTCACTTGTACTAAGCGGGAATACTGCTTGTGTATCCACTTCCTTAAATCCAAAGTTGTTCCATATGAGTCCACCATACCTACCTATATGCGGTATTTACCTGCCGTTCCAAGTAAATTTGCATGTGCCAAACTCTAAACCTTCAAATGATAATCTGTTTTGTATGCCCAAATCGCTCATGTAGTGACTGGGGGCAGTCAGTATCTTCCATGCTAGGTGGGTTATTCTCACGATGAGTGTTTATTCACTTGTCATTCACGACAAAGTGGCTGGTAATCGGGATGCCCAGTTCAATGCTCGAAATCAAATCAAAATATAATCATAAAACAAAACTCCCCCAAGACTGTTGTTGGTATGGACGGTACCCGTGGATTCGGTTAGCCGTGGAGTGTGATTGTTGGTGGAGGGGGAGTAAAAACTTTACCATTCTATTTGGGAACCACCTATAATGTATCTAGCATGGAAGATACCGAGATCTCTTGGTTGTTATGTTGATAATGAAAGCATGCCGCTCAAAATTATATTCATCTCTGTTTTAAAAGCTCGAGCTCTGGCACCTCTGCAAATCCCTGCTTCCCTCTGCGAAGGGCCTATCTATTTACTTTTATGTTGAGTCATCATCCTCTTATAAAAACCACCAGCTAGAGAGCACCACTATCATTTGTATGCGTTGTTATTAATTGATATTGAGTATGACTTTGACTGGATCTCTTTTGCATTGAATTACAATGTCTAGTCAGTCCTTAATCTTCAGGGGTGCTCTGCATTTATGTTTTGCGGTCTCAGAAAGGGCTAGCAAGTGTTATTAATTGATATTGAGTATGACTTTGACTGGATCTCTTTTGCCATGAATTACAATGTCTAGTCAGTCCTTAATCTTCAGGGGTGCTCTGCATTTATGTTTTGCGGTCTCAGAAAGGGCTAGCAAGATACCATTTTATCATATCATATCATGATTGCTCTGAAAAAGTGTTGTCATCCGAGATAGGTTATTATTGCTCGCTAGTTGGTTATGCCATTGATATGAGTAAATGTGAGACCTAAATGTTATTGTGAATATGGTTAGTTCATAATCTTTGCTAAAACCCTGAATGCTGGCTATACATATTTGCAACAACAACATCAAACAGAGTTTGTAAAAGTTTTTCCTTGTCACTTTCAGTTTGACAACTGAATTGCTTGAGGACAAGCAATGGGTTAAGCTTGGGGGAGTTGATACGTCTCCATCGTATCTACTTTTCCAAACTCTTTTGCCCTTGTTTTGGACTCTAATTTGCATGATTTGAATGGAACTAACCCGGACTAACGCTGTTTTTAGCAGAATTGCCATGGTGTTATTCTTGTGCAGAAATAAAAGTTCTCGGATTGACCTAAAAATTTACGGAGAATATTTTTGGAATTTATAAAAAATATTGGCGAAAGAATCAACCAGAGGGGGCCACCCAGAGGCCACAAGCCCTGGGGGCGCGCCCTGCAGGCTTGTGGGCCCCCTGGAGCCCCTCCGACCTCAACTCCAACTCCATATAACCCTATTCGGGGAGAAAAAATCAGAGAGAAGGATTCATCGCGTTTTATGATACGGAGCCACCGCCACCTCCTGTTCTTCATCGGGAGGGCAGATCTGGAGTCCGTTCGAGGCTCCGGAGAGGGGGTTTCGTCGCCATCATCATCACCAACCTTCCTCCATCACCAATTTCATGATGCTCACCGCCGTGCGTGAGTAATTCCATCGTAGGCTTGCTGGACGGTGATGGATTGGATGAGATTTATCATGTAATTGAGTTAGTTTTGTTAGGGTTTGATCCCTAGTATCCACTATGTTCTGAGATTGATGTTGCTATGACTTTGCTATGCTTAATGCTTGTCACTAGGGCCCGAGTGCCATGATTTCAGATCCGAACCTATTATGTTTTCATGAATATATTTGTGTTCTTGATCCTATCTTGCAAGTTGTAGACACCTATTATGTGTTATGATCCACATACCCCAATGTTACAATAATTGGGATTCTTTCCGGTGATTACCGTAGTTTGAGGAGTTCATGTATTCACTAAGTGCTAATGCTTTGGTCCGGTTCTCTATTAAAAGGAGGCCTTAATATCCCTTAGTTTCCATTAGGACCCCGCTGCCACGGGAGGGTAGGACAAAAGATGTCATGCAAGTTCTTTTCCATAAGCACGTATGACTATATATGGAATACATGCGTACATTATATTGATGAATTGGAGCTAGTTCTGTGTCACCCTAGTTTATAACTGTTGCATGATGAATGCCATCCGACATAATTATCCATCACTGATCCGTTGCCTACGAGCTTTTCACATATTGATCTTTGCTAAGTTACTCTGCCATTGCTACTGTTACGATCACTACAAAACTGCTACTGTTACTTTTGCCACCATTACCGTTACTTCCATACTACTTTGCTACTAAATACTTTGCTGCAGATATTAAGTCTTTCAGGTGTGGTTGAATTGACAACTCAGCTGCTAATACTTGGGAATATTCTTTGGCTCCCCTTGTGTTGAATCAATAAATTTGGGTTGAATACTCTACCCTCAAAAACTGTTGCGACCCCCTATACTTGTGGGTTATCAGGATGCCCCGGAAGGCATCCCCACTTTAGTCTCCAAAAATATCGGTAACCTTACTTGAGGCTATATTTTTATTCGTCACATGATATGAGTTTTGCTTGGAGCGTCATTTTATTTTGTTTTTATTTGCTTTCTGTTATTTAGAATAATGTTTTGTATATTTTATTTCAATAAAAATGTCAAGGCTAGCCTTTACCATGCTTATTTGGCAAGTCTACATGTTGCTGTTTCAAAACAGAAAGTTTATCGCTGTTGCAAAAATTACCGAGAAAAGTCAGAATGTGGTAAAATATTGATTTTTTTTGCACAATAAGCTATGATAAATTTTCTACAGTGTGCTAAATTTTCAGAATTGTTTGAGTTAAATAAGTATGGATACTTCTTCATCCATTACAGACTGTCCTATTTTGGCAGATTGCTGTTATGTTTGCATTGTTTGCATATGTTTGCTTGTTTAATGATTCTATTTGAGGATAGGAGTATTAAATATGCAGAGGCATTTAGTATGCAATGTTGAATAATAATTCTAGTGATTTGCTACAGTAGAGAATGATAAGGTTTTGCATTGATTTATACTAACTTATCTCATGAGTTCTTGTTTAGTTTTGTGTGGATGAAGTTTTTAAGATTTAGGGAAACTGTGATATAAAAGCAATTAAGGAGACGCAAAAGCTCAAGATTGGGGATGCCCAAGGCATCCCAAGATAATATTTCAAGAAGTCTCAAGCATCTAAGCTTGGGGATGCCCCGGTAGGCATCCCACCTTTCTTCATCAACAATTATCGGTTAGTATCTGTTGAGCCTAAGTTTTTGCTTCTTCACATGAGTTCTGCTATTCTTGGAATGTCATTTTATTTTGTTTTGCTTGCTGTTTTAATAAAATACTTAGAACTAAAACTTCTAAATAAGAGAGCGTCCTCACATAGCTACCTATTTACTTAACTACTCATTTGATCTTCAATTATATCTTTTTGGAGTAGTTTGTCATTTACTCTCATGCTTCACTTAGATTATTTTGAGAGTTGATATTTTTGAAGAAATACTTATGCTCTCATGCTTCACTTAAATTTATTTGAGAGCTTGTTAGTAGCAATGGTAATACATAAATTTAGTCCCAAAGTAATGGATATTCAAGAAGGATATAATAAAAACTTTCATGTAGATCACTGGATATGATAAGTTTGATTTCTTGCAATAGTTTTGCTATATGGAGATAATAATATGTGAGTCATGTTGGTGAGTAATTATGCTTTAGTAAGAATATTGGTGTTATGGTTTGTGATTCCCTATGCAAGCACGAAAGTCAATAATTATGCAAGGAAATTACATCCTAGTTGTGGTGCATTATTCGGTGTTAGTTATGCTCAATGCTCGTTTATGTTAATTTTTGTTTCTTGGTTGGTTGCTTCTCAATCTATTTGCTAGCCTCCATTTGTACTAAGTGCGAATACTACTTGTGCATCCAAATTCTTAAACCCAAAGTTGTGCCAAATGAGTCCACCATACCTTCCTATATGCGGTATTTCCATGCCGTTCTAAGCAAATTTGTATGTGCCATCTCTAATTTTCAAAATAAATTTCCTTTTTGTGTGCTCGTACCGCTCATGAAGCAGCAGGGGGTGGCCAATATTTTCCATGCTAGATGTGTTATTCTCAAGATGAGTGTTTATTCACTTGTCATTGCACGAGAGTGCGGCGGTAATAGGGATGCCCAGTCCCGAAATGAAAAAGAAATTTACTTTATGTTGTCAAATAATAAATTCCTTGGAAAGTGTTGGTATGGAGGGCACCCGTGGATACGGCTAGCCATGGAAAGTGAAAGAAATGGTGGAAAAAGGAATAAACTTTATTTTCTGTTTGGGAACCGCCTATGATATATCTAGCATGGAAAGTGTTGGGAATTACTTGGTCGTTTTCGTTGACAGGAAAAGTATGCCTCTCAAAAAAATTATCTCTCAATTTAAGCTTTGAGCTCTGGCACCTCTACAAATCCCTACTTCCCTCTGTGAAGGGCCTATCTATTTACTTTATGCAATTTTTATTTTTATTTGAGTCTCCATCTTCTCTTATAAAGCACCAACTAGGGAGCACTATGATCATACTTGTGCATTGGATGTAGCTAATATTCGAGTGTGTTTCATGAATGGATCAATGATTGAGCGTAATGGGCTAGTGATAGCTTTATTTAGCGTTGATATTTTGAAATACATGGTTGCTTGTTGATATGCTTGAGTATTGATGTCCTCATGTCAAATTATAGACTATTGCTTTGAATCATTCAAGTCCAAATGTCCATGCTACAAAAGAAAGAGTATATGATGAATATGATAGGTAGCATTCCACAACAAAAATTCTGTTTTCAATTGCTACTTTATCATGATAAGTTTTATGAGAAAGAATTGATGTTATGATGCTAGGAAAAGTGATTGAAATTATCATTGATCAAACTTGTGCACTTTGCTAGCATTCACACTTCATAAATTATTTCTTTTATCATTTACCTACTCGAGGACGAGTAGGAATTAAGCTTGGGGATGCTGATACGTCTCCAACGTATCTATAATTTATGAAGTATTCATGCCATGTTTACAACAATTTTATATGGTTTTGGTATGATTTGCATGGAACTAACCCGGACTGACGTTGTTCTCAGCAGAACTACCGTGGTGTTGTTTTTTGTGCAGAAATGAAAGTTCTTCAAATGAGGTGAAACTTTTTGATGATTTTTTTGGAACAAAAGAGACCCTCGAAGCTTCGTGGGAGGGCCAGAAGAGCCACAAGGAGGGCACAACCCACCAGGGCGCGCCTGGAGCCCAACCCGTGGCGTGGTGGGTTGTGCTCACCTCGAGGCCCATCTTCGCGTGAAACCGACACCAAAAAATCCTATAAATAGAGAAACCATCAAAAATAACCCTAGATTAGAAGTTTCACTGCCGCAGGCCTCTGTAGCCACGAAAAACCAATCTAGACCCTATTCAGGCACCCTGCCGGAGGGGGAAATCATCACCGGTGGCCATCTTCATCATCCCGGCGGCCACTATGATGAGGAGGGAGTAGTCCACCCTCGGGGCTGAGGGTTTGTACCAGTAGCTATGTGTTTAATCTCTCTCTCTCTCGTGTTCTTGAGATGTCACGATCTTGATGTATCGCGGGCTTTGTTAATATAGTCGGATCATATGGTGTTTTCCCCTCTCTATCTTGTTGTGATGAATTGAGTTTTCTCTTTGAGATTTCGTTTTATTGGATTGAATACTTTTATGGATTTGAGAGCACTTGATCTATGTCTTGGGACTCAACTCGCGGATTCCCGAGGTGATATTGGGGTAATCTATGCATAGGGGTTGATGCATGTTCTTGTCTTTGTTTCTCCGGTAGAAATCTTGGGGCACTCTTTGAGGTTCTTTGTGTTGGATTGAGTATTATGAATCTGAAATTGTTCGATGCATATCGTATAATCAACTCACGGATACTCGTGGTGACATTGGAGTATCTAGGTGACATTAGAGTTGGTTGATGTGTATCATATGGTGTTATTTTAGTACAAACTCTTGGTTAGATCAATTGGAAAGAATAGTTTGGTGTTATTTTAGTGCGAACTCTAGGATAAATTGATCGGAAAGAATAGCTTTGAGGTGGTTTCGTACCCTACAAACAATTTCGTCTTATGTTCTCTGCTAGATAGGAACTTTGGAGTGATTCTTCATCGCACGTTGAGGGATAGTTATATGATCCAATTATATTAGCATTGTTGAGAGATTGCACTAGCAAAAGTATGGACCATAGGCCACATTTTCAAGCATTGCAATACCATTTGTGCTCCGTTTTATCAATTGCTACCTTGCTATTTTTTATTGTTCCTATTACAAAAAACAATATCTACTATCATTACTACGCTTGTATCACCATCTCTTCGCCGAACTAGTGCACCTATACAAATTACCATTGTATTTGGTGTGTTGGGGACACAAGAGACTTTTTGTTATTTTGGTTGCAGGGTTGTTTGAGAGAGACCATCTTCATCCTACGCCTCCCACGGATTGATAAACCTTAGGTCATCCACTTGAGGGAAAATTGCTATTGTCCTACAAAACTCTGCGCTTGGAGGCCCAACAGGAGTCTACAAGAACAAGTTGTGTAGTAGACATCAATGAACCAGCAATGGATGTACGGTGACCGACGCACCTCCGAGTACATTGAGTGCCTGCATAATTTTCTCGAAGTGGCTGAGGTAAACAAGCAGAATGGTTTTATGTATTGTCCAGGTACACTAGTAGAAAACAGGGCACTAGTCCCGGTTTCAGAGGGCCTTTAGTCCCGGTTCTACAACCGGGACAAAACGATCAGGACTAATGCCCATTACTTTTAGTCCCGGTTGGCTTACGAACCGGGACTAAAGCAGCTCCACGTGGCCATTGTGGGGCGCCCAGGTAGGAGGACCTTTAGTCCTGGTTGGTAACACCAACCGGGACTAAAAGGCAGCCAAGCGTCAGCAGCTTGCAGGTGCTGGGGTTTTTTTTAGGGGGGGGGGGGTTTGGAGGGTTTAGGGATTTCATATTGTGTTAGCTAGCTACTACATATAGAGAGAAGTGACCTCTCTTTCTCCGTGCTTGGTCGACGGTAGCTACTACATATAGAGAGAACTCGACGCTAGCTAGTAAGCAAATGAAGGAACCATTAATTACACAACATCGTCATGAACATATATAGAGAGAAGTGACCTCTCTTTCTTCGTGCTTGGTCGAACAACAAGTTTTCGTATATCTATCCGACGCTATTACAAATATACAATATAACATCTCTTACAATCGCTAACATCATCTACCTAAGATCCATTTCCAATTCCATATGGTATTCTCCGTCTTTAGGTATGACGTGGTCAAGAAAGAATCCCGCCAATTCCTCTTGAATTGCTCGCATGCGATCATGTGGTAGGAGTTCATCCTGCATCCGCCAGATCTAATTTAAAGAAGGGGTCAATACATATATAAGAATGAAACTCAACACAAATGATGGTAATAAAAAAGAATTGTGAATATTGTTTACGTACTTCAAATTGTTCGTCAGAGAAGCCCCGCTCAAGGGTCAAGTTGTGAATGAACTCGCAAACATAGTATCCACATAAATTAGTCCCGGGTGCCTGCCACAAGCAATTTACAAGAATAGAGTTCAATCAAACTGATAATAAAGCATGATAATGGTATTGATGAAACTAGAATCAATGAGAGATGCACGGAACTAGCTAGTACTACTTACTCTGGGCTGTGTAAATTTCAGCTCCTTCTTCAGACCCGGGACCATTCCGGTGAATGTTTTCCAAACCCTACCCGGCAAAGAAAATGATTACTTGATATCAGGAACTGAACGAAAGTTGCCGATCGATATGGTGCGATAATGATTAAACTTACCTCTGGAGCATTTCACTCATGTCCGCCCACTCCTTTTGATCTTTACGTCTCGAGTCTAAGACAGTTACTACTGCTCCGTCAAGCTTTATGCATAGCAGAATAAAGTGGAACCTGCGCACGCATAACTCATCAATTACACTTAACCTCGAGTAAGCGAAACCGAATATGCACAAGACAGTAACACTCACTGGAAGTTGTAAGGAAAGAGTATTTCCCTTTTGTTTTGATGTCGAAGGAACGCTTTTAGCAAGTTTTTCTCGGCATCTTCGGCTCTCTTTTTTACCGACCATTCATTTACGGTATTTGGGCTAATGAACCCAATGTCATAGATTTGTCCTCTTTTGCATTCGACGATCTTCAATCTGCATAATATATATAGTGAGGATGATTATATATACATGCAATGAACGAGCTGAGCTAGAGACTTAATTACAGAAATAATACTTACAGACAGTAGCAAGTCATGAGTTGTTTGTCGAGGGCCTGTTGATTGAATAACTGAAATAATTCCACAAATTCAACAGGCATTAGGTCGACTCCAATGAAGTCGTGCTCATCTTTAATTCCCAGCATCAGACTGTCGGTCCCAGACTTCCTGCAGGTTTCCAAGTACCATTCATGCAATCTTCGCATCATCGTTGGTAGATGCGGGAGCTGATCACGTTTGACGAGAGGCTTCCCGTGCTCGTATCTAAATTGCTCTACTACCTCAGCCATTTCAAATTGTACATCATCACCCACGTAATCACCAAGAGTGGTACCGGGCAGTAGCCCTGGATGATTAACGATATCACTAGATACCTTGAGTGGGGGGCACGGTTGCTTCTCCTGTTCGCCGAGCTGGGGAATTGTTTTCCCACTTCTTCGTCTTGCAGCATTGGTAGTACTTCCCGACCGCCGCGCTTCATCGTATGTCCTTTCAATATAGCGGTCATAGTTGGATTGCGGCGGAGGCGGTGGTGGTCGCTTAAGGGCATCCATAGTGCGCTTCGCTTTCACCGAATCTATTGTTTCCTTCGAAGGTGGACGTTTCTGTTCAAAATGGGCCCGCACTTCGGCTTCCACGATGTCCTTGTTTTCCTCGTCAGTCCTCTCATATGGTAACTTTGGAAGAGGTTTGAGGCTTGGACCAAATTTGAATTTCTTCCCACCTGTTGTACTGCTAGCCGTCGGAGCAGCGGCGGCTCTCTTCTGCCGTTACTGAGGCGGCAGAGTCTGCTGACGCGCCGGAGGAGGCGGAGTCCGCTGACGCGCCGGAAGAGGACTCTGCTGAGGGGCCTCCTCCGCCGGAGACGGCGGCTGAGGCGACGGAGACAGCTCACGCGCCGGAGACGACTCAGGCAGCTGAGCTGGACTGTGAGGAGTCTGCTGAGGGGCCTTATCCGGCTGAGTCTGCTGAGGCGACGTCCAGTTTGGAAGCTTGATGTTCTCCTTTCTCCATAGACATGTACTCCTTAAAGCATTTTCCAGAAAAATATCCCCTTCACCTGTAGGGTAGTCAAGCTCCAGCCCCTCAAATCCCTCCATTATTTCATCCACCGTGACAATAGCATAGCCATGTGGAATCAGACGATAATGGAAAGTTCCCTCAGCTTGAGGAGGTACAACAGAGCCGACCTCCGCCTTCAAGGTCAGGTTCTGGCATTTTGCCATTAGCACACAATGTTCAGCCTCCATGATACTATCCACGGGGTAGCGAGGAGCCGTGAAATCAGGCTAAACAAGCTCTGTGGAAGCCATGCTGCTTCTCCGCTGAGATGGTGGGGTAGCTTCTGGGGCAGTGTCGAAGGAAGGATCTTCGTGCCGCTGAGATGGTTGGCCGGTAGCTCGCTGGCTCTCAAGTTCCTCTAGTTTCGCTAATCTTGCACTGAGCTTCTGCATTTCGCTTGCTTCCTCTTGCTTCTTTCTCTGTTGGCTTCTATAACCACCGTTGTTGGGAAACCCATGCACCCACGGAACGGAGCCTGAAGTGCCTCGTGTTCGTCCAGGGTGTTCAGGATTCCCGAGGGCCTCTGTCAGCTCGTCCTTCTCTCTGTCGGGCCGGAACCTCCCTGCCTGCGCTGCCTGGATTGCTTCCTCAAGCTTCTTGATGGGTATTGCAAGTTGAGCTTTTGTCCAAACACACTTCCCTGATTCTGGGTCCAAAGTTCCCCCAACCCCGAAGAACCAAGTCCTTGCCCGATCTGGCCAGTGCAATGTCGCTGGTTGGACCCCTTTAGCAAGCAGGTCTTGCTCAGCTTTGTCCCACAACGACCGGGCTTTACTGTAGCCACCTGACCCCGTGGTATGGTGATACTTCTTCTTTGCAGCATTTTGCTTGTTTGTCAGTGACCTTTGCTTACCCTTGTCCGATTTCTTGTAGGCCACAAATGCGGGCCAGTGATCTCTTATCTTCTCATATCGATCGATGAATTCTGGAGTCTCGTCTTTCTCGACAAACTTTATGTTCAACTCTTTCTTCCAGTTCTTTAATAGTTCTGCCATCTTCTTAAGAGCAAACGCCTTGACCTTTTGCTCTATAACTGGGTTATTCGAATCCTCCTCTGGCGGTAGGCTGAAATTTGTCATCAGCGAGGTCCAAAGATCATCTTTCAGTCTATCCTGGACATAAGAAACTTCAGGGTCCTTCTTCTTATTCCATTCTTGGTTGCTGATCGGGACGCTGTCCCTAACAACAACTCCGCACTGATGTACAAATGTGTCCTTGGTCCGCTTGGGAGCAATCGGTTGGCCATCTCGAGCGACTTCTGTGATCGTGAACCTTTCATCCTGGCGCAACCTTTTCTTCGGGCCTCATCTCCTTACCGAAGTTTGGCTCGATCCGGAGGGCTAAAAGAAGAAAGAAGCGTTAATATATGTACATACAAAACAATTAATGCATCTAGTCAGCAGAGGCTTAATTAATATATATATATATACCTCGCTGGACTTTGCAACAGTTAAGGATCCCTCCTCTGTTCGATCACCGGAGCCGTGATCATGATCTCCTTCCTCCGCCATTCGGTCACCGGAGCCATCATGATCTCCTTCCTCCTCCATTGTTGGATCACCGGAGCCGTCGTCCTCTCCTTCCTGACAATCGGTGTCGTTGAGAAACGACAAGGGATCACCTCCGTCACGGATTATATCCCCCAACAACTCTTCTTTTTCTAAGTCTCTGTCCATAGTTTCTGCAAATATTACAACATGGCAATATACAAACATGAGAGATGGATTAGTGCCAAACATGGACTTAATATCACAACAAGGAATCATATGCATATGACCAATGGATTAGTGGCAAACATCGTCGAGGACTCCTCCCCCTCATGTCTGATGAGTCGTCCTATATATATTTCGAGAGAGGATACTTTGCGAACCGCCTCTCTCATGCTTGTCCGATGTCCCCCCTCATGTCGAAGTTATCGGGGTTATGTTTTAACGACCCCCCTCATGTCGAAGTTATTGGGGTTATGTTTTAACGACCCCTCCTCATGTCGAAGTTATCAGGGTTATGTTTTAACGACCCCCCCCCTCATGTCGAAGTTATCAGGGTTATGTTTTAACGACCCCCCCCCCTCATGTCGAAGTTATCGGGGTTATGTTTTAACGACCCCCCTCATGTTGAAGTTATCGGGGTTATGTTTTAACGACCCCCCCCCCCTCATGTCGAAGTTATCGGGGTTATGTTTTAACGACCCCCCCCCCCTCATGTCGAAGTTATCAGGGTTATGTTTTAATGGAACAAAATTTGTTAACTTGACATTAGACGTCAATAGTATTATACATAACAATAGTGCGGGAGGGGGTAGGAGATCGGCAACGCTCTTTCTTCTAGGGTTTGGGTGGCCTCCATAGTTGGTCGGGCGAGCGGCCCGGGAGTAAATTTTGAATATATGAGCTGTTACTCCCTCTCTCCCATAATTAACCTTAGTAAATTTCATTATCATCATGCCCATTTAGTAAAGTTGCCTCTCCCCGATTTAGGCAAGGTAAAACTTAGTAAGATCATCATGCCCATTTAGTAAAGTTGCCTCTCCCCAATATAGAAAAACAATATGCATACATCCATGGATCATCCATACATCATTGCTCATATATTCAAACTTAATATGAGTTTTAGCAAGATCATCATGAACAAAAATTTCTATGAACAAATTTTTTTTCTATGTACAAAAAAATCATGAACATTTAGTAAAGTTGCCTCTCCCCGATTTAGGCAAAGTAAAACTTAGTAAACTTAATATGAGTTTTAGCAAGATCATCATGAACAAAAATTTCTATGAACAAAAAAAGCATACATCAATGGACAAAAAAAATTCTATGAACAAAAAAAAATCATACATCAATGCATACATCCATGGATCATCCATACATCTGCATATACATACATACAGCATCCATACATACATCAGTGGACAAAAAAATCTATGAACAAAAAAAAGCAGAGCAGGGCGGCGGCGCGGCAAGCAGAGCAGTTGGGACAGCGACGGCGGCGGCGAGGGAGAAGGGGGCTCACTGGGGGAGGCGTCGGGGCAGAGGCAGGGGCACGGCGGCGTCGGGGCAGGGCGCGTGTTGGGGGAGAGGGCGTCGGCGAAGGCGTCGACGGCGAGGTGGAGCAGCCTGACGACGAGGGCGTCGACGGTGAGTTCGGGCAGCCTGGCGGCGTCGTCGGGGGAACTGCACAGATGGGGATTGGAAATTTGCCAAGTCTTGCTTATATAGCCACCCCTTTAGTCCCGGTTGGTGGCTCCAACCGGGGCTAAAGGCCCACCTTTAGTCCCGGTCCATGCCACCAACCGGGACTAAAAAACACCTTTAGTCCCGGTTAGTGGCATGGACCGGGACTAAAGGGGGGCCTTTAGTCCCGGTTGGAGCCACCAACCGGGACTAAAGGGCTAGTGCTGGCACTGGCGCGGTGCAGTCAGAGTTTAGTCCCACCTCGCTTGCCGAGAGGTGCTCGTAGTGGTTTATAAGCCCCGCTGCGATAGCCCCCGTCGAGCTCCTCTCTAATGCAGGCCTGTTGGGCCTAACATTTTTCTGTGCCCTGTTGGGCCTACTTGCCCTGCGGGCCTGCATCCTGGCCCACGTATAGTTGGGTTTCTAGTCGTATGCAGGCCGTGGTGGCCTAGTAGGCGGGCAATTTTTTATTTTTTGCATATGTTATCATTTTAAAATTTTAATGTTATTTTTTGCATATGTTAAATTTAGTTATATAATTTTAGTTGCATAAATTTTATATAATTTTAGTTGCATAAATTTTATTTTTTATTAATTCTTTTTAGTTGATTCCTTTTGCTATTAGAGTTTTATAAAAGCTTTTTAGTTTGCTATTAAAGTTTGTAACAAAAAAATACTTTATGAAAATTATTTTTGCTATTAAATTTTTTAACAAAATTTTTTTTTGATAATTTTAGTTGCATCAATTTTATATAATTTTAAGTTAAATATTTTGATCATAACTAGAGTTTATAAAAGCTTTTTCGTGAGTCTTTTTGCATTGAAGAATATTATAGTTTTGTTTTAGTTGATCATAACAAAATATTTTAATTGATTCTTTTTAGTTCATTCTTTTTGCTATTAGAGTTTTATAAAAGTTTTCTAGTTCATTCTTTTTGCTATTAGTTCATTCTTTGAGCTAAATGACCCTGAAATTGAAAAGCACTACAAATGAACTCTAAAAAGGTTGAAACTTGGCATGGTATCATCATTTCACCCACATAGCATGTGCTAAAAAGTTGAGAGTGTTACGGCAAAAACTGGATGCATTTCGTGTACAAACTGGACAATCTCTTTCGAAGTATCAGGGTTTCGGACGAAAACTCATGTGTTACAAAGGCATTTTATATTTTTTAAACTTATTTGAACTCCAGACTTTTTGTGCGTTCAATATGCACCATTCAAAGCCACATCATAAATTTTCAACCCTTTCTGACTTCATTTTCTATTTTTCATGCATTTAATCTTTTTTTAGCTAAATGACCCTGAAATTGAAAAGCACTACAAATGAACTCTGAAAAGGTTGAAAGTTGGCATGGTATCATCATTTCACCCACATAACATGTGCTAAAAAGTTGAGAGGGTTACGACAAAAACTGGATGCACTTCGTGTACAAACTGGATAATCTCTTTCGAAGTATCAGGGTTTCGGACGAAAACTCATGTGTTACAAAGGCATTTCATATTTTTTAAACTTATTTGAACTCCAGACTTTTTGTGCGTTCAATATGCACCATTTAAAGCCACATCATCAATTTTCAACCATTTTTGACTTCATTTTCTATTTTTCATGCATTTAATCTTTTTTTGAGCTAAATGACCCTGAAATTGAAAAGCACTACAAATGAACTATGAAAAGGTTGAAAGTTGGCATGGTATCATCATTTCACCCACATAGCATGTGCTAAAAAGTCGAGAGGGTTACGCCAAAAACTGGATGCACTCGGTGTACAAACTGGACAACCTCTTTCGAAGTATCAGGGTTTCGGACGAAAACTCATCTATTACAAAAGGCATTTCATTTTTTCTTCGCGTAATCAGAGCCATCATCGTATCCTCCTTCACTTTTTCTTCGCGTGTGTCCCTTGCTTATTGCGCCGTAACCATGGATAATCTTCATCGTTTAACGGGGTGCTTGGGTCAGCCTTCACTTTGAAGGGAGGAATTTCATGAAACTTTTCATAATCTTCAGACATGTCTGTCTTGCCCTCCACTCCCACGATGTCTCTTTTCCCTGAAAGAACTATGTGGCGCTTTGGCTCATCATATGATGTATTTGCTTCCTTATCTTTTCTTTTTCTCGGTTTGGTAGACATGTCCTTCACATAAAATACCTGCGCCACATCATATGCTAGGACGAATGGTTCGTCTGTGTACCCAAGATTGTTCAGATCCACTGTTGTCATTCCGTATTGTGGGTCTACCTGTACCCCGCCTCCTGACAGATTGACCCATTTGCACCGAAACAAAGGGACCTTAAAATCATGTCCATAGTCAAGTTCCCATATGTCCACTATGTAACCATAATATGTGTCCTTTCCCCTCTTGGTTGCTGCATCAAAGCGGACACCACTGTTTTGGTTGGTGCTCTTTTGATCTTGGGCGATCGTGTAAAATGTATTCCCATTTATCTCGTACCCTTTGTAAGTCAATACAGTCAAAGATGGTGTCCTGGCCAACGAGTATAGCTCATCTGCAACAGTGGTGTTACCCATGAGATGTGTTTGCAACCAACTGCCGAAAGTCCTGATGTGTTCACATGTAATCCAGTCGTCACACTGCTCTGGGTGTTTGGAGCGTAGAATATTCTTGTGTTCATTGACATACGGGGTCACCAAGGTAGAATTCTGTAGAACTGTGTACTGTGCTGGAGCCCAAGAATGCCCGTCCCTACATATTATTGAGTCCGCTCCTAGCGTGCCTTTTCCAGTCAGTCTCCCCTCATACCACAATTGAGGGAGACCAATCGGCTTAAGGTCAGGAATGAAGTCAACACAAAACCCAATGACCTCCTTTGTTTGATGGCCCGTGGAGATGCTTCCTTCTGGCCTAGCACGGTTATGAACATATTTCTTTAAGACTCCCATGAACCTCTCAAAGGGGAACATATTGTGTAGAAATACATGGCCCAGAATGGCAATCTTGTCGACTAGATGAACTAGGACATTGTAACACCCCTATGTAATAAGCACTGTGACACTCTGCTAAGTATGCCAAGTCATCTCCATTTGCAGTGCCTAATCACTTTGGTTAAACATTCAATTCTAATTCTAATCTGAAAAATCAACTCAAAATTCAAAAGTGAAATATGAAGTTGCTCAAACACTGTTGGAAAAATGTTCATCAAACAACAAATAATTCAGAGGCAATTCAAAAATTAAAATCAACATTTGCAAAATAAATTGTGTGACTCAAACATCATGAAACAGCACCAAAACGAAATCATTTAATCCATTTATGATAATATCAAATTCAAATAAAATCCTACTTTGTCCAAACCAGTTTCTGGTAAAAGGTAATATTGCAATGTAATATTGGGGTCAACTCTCACATTTTACAAAAGTGCAAAAGTGGCCTAAACAATTACCTAACAGAAAAGGAACAAAAGAAAAATAGAAAACAGGAAAATAAAAGAAAAGGAGCACTTTGCACTGGGCCTAAGTGCATAGTGCCCCGATACAGCCCACCGGCCCAACTCCCCTCCTCTCTCTCCTGTGTGTCATCGTGCCCGTGGGCGAGCGCACGCGCGCCAGCGAGGCGTCGACATGCCGACGCCCACCGACACCCTGCCGACGCTGAGGGGATAAGATCCCCCTCATCCCTTCCCCCTGGACCACCTCGCTCACTCTCCCTCCTCCTCCTCCGTCCTCTCCCTCGATCTGGAGAGGAACAGAGCGCCACCGCCGCCGCATGTCCGTCGTTTCCGTGGCCACAGCCACTGCCTCGTCGCCTCCCCGTGCCTGTCAGCTCCGCCGTCGAACGCTGCGCCGGTCAGTGCCACCGGGCGGAGCTGGGAGCCTCTGCATCGAGCTCTCGCCTTTGTCTTCATCCTCGGGACGCCGTCGATCCCCTTTTCTCTCCGGTGAGCTCTGCTGCTCCTAAGCTGTCAACGGCTTTCCATAGCCACGAGGTGAGCTTCACCTTCCTCTCCTCCCTCGCTAGCTACCACTGCTAGTCCGTAGCCGCTTCGCCGCGTAGCCGTGCTCCAACGCTTGCTGTTGCTGCCGCCGTAGCCATAGCTGTTTTCATGGCCGTACGAGCACGGCTCCATGCTCCTGGTGTTTCCAGGAGCACGACGAGCACGCACACGCACTCGCCCGAGCTTCCTAGCCCCTAGCACCGTGAATGCCCGAACGCGCCACCGTCTCTGCTCGCCGCCGACGCCTCTCCGGTGACCTTTTGGTCTCGGACACGAGCCCGTTGTGCTCGCACGCTTACGTAGAGGCCCTCTGGCCAGTTGGTTTCGTCGCTAACGCGTTGCATCGTCGATTCCCCTCGTGGCCGAACGCCGGCGTCCGCCGCGTCGCTCACCGCCGTCGTTTTACCCCGTCTCCGGCCGAGCCAGTGCCACCACTGGATGCGGCTCTTTACACGCGTTCGAACGCGACCAGCCCTGCCCAAAACGGTCGCCGGAGCACGTTTTCCGGTGACGTCCGACGCGCGCCGCCGCGTTTTCTGGTCGCCGGCGTCGCCCCGGCGCCGTCGCCGACGTGGCATGACAGGTGGGGCCCCTGAGACACTGACGCTGGGCCCCACGAGTCCCAGTTGACTGGGTTGACCCAGTCAACCTGCTGACTGGGCAACTCCAGCCGCTGACATGTGGGCCCCCTCTGGTAATTAGGCTAAATAAATGATTTAATAAATTAAAATAATCAGTTTAGACTAATGTCACACTGACAGGCTGGGCCCACTCCACTAATTAACCCATTTAGTTAGTTTAATCCACAGTTAGGATAACAGAGACTGACATGTGGGACCCACTGGACCCACGTGTCAGGTTTGACCTGGTCAGCCGACCAGTTGACCTGCTGATGTCAGCATTGCATCATGCTGACTTCATATCTCCTTTTTCTGTTAAATTAGATAATTTCAGAAAATGATTAAATCTTTAAAAATTCATAACTTTTAAACCGTACCTCGGATCGAAAAACTTAAAACATGAAAGTTGATCAGAACGACGAGACGAATCTGATCGTGTCGTCTGTTCTGATGTCGGAACCCCCTACGTAGGAGAACCCATAACTTTCCTTCTGTATTCGGTATATGAATAGTGCATAATCACCGGATAATAAATCCCGCGTTAATCCTAAAATAACTAAATTAACTTAGATGCATCTTTAGGCAACCCTGCACTGCATCTTAGCATAACATGCCCTGTATTGCATTGTTTGCTGTGCATTTATATGTTTCTTCCCCCTCTTCTCTCTCGGTAGACCCCGACATCGACGTAGCTCCCGAGACCGACGCAGCTCAGGAGCCCGACGACGCAGTTGACGACCTTGCCCTTGCCGCCGAGCAACCAGGCAAGCACCCCCATTTTGAGCATTCCGATATCGCCCACTCTCTTCTCTCTTATGCTTGCATTAGAAGTTACTGCTGCTGTTGTTATCCTATATCTGCTGCATAGCCTGTTTATTGTAACCTGTTATTGTTACCTACCTGCTATTCCTGAACTGTTTAGTATAGGTTGGGTAGAGACCCAGCAGAGACCCCACTTATCCCGACTGCCCCGCTGGATTGTCAGAAGACCCGATCAACTGGATCGAAGACCAGGCCCCGACACCGCACGTCACATTCCCTTAGTTACTCGACACTACTGGGTTACTATCGAGTGCCGAGGGTGATACCTCGTCAGCACTTTTGATGATGACCTTGTAGGTTAGTTAATCGGGCGTGGTCAGCGAGGGTGATTCCTCCTACACCACCCCCGATAACGACACCGTCGCGCAACTCCTCAAGAGTGGACCTCGAGGGTGATTCCTCCTTCGTTCACCTTGATGTTTACGTCAGGTAGGAATCCAACGAGGGTGATGCCTTGGATTCCTTCTTGATATGGTGGCCACACGGATGCCTTTACATTACTGTTGATACTCCTTATTCTGGATAAAGACGGGTCGGCCCTGAGGGGTACCCGCGCAAGCTTAATTGCAAGAGATGTGGAGTCGGGTGGACCTGGATGGTGCCCGAGAGTTGAACACGAGGCGTGGCCGGGCATTCTTAGCCCTTGTCGCAAGTCCTCGAGACGGGGCGATGGGGTCACATCTTTCGTGAGTCTCTGCTCGTTTCCGCACTACCAACACACTAACGGTTTGGATATTTGATCCGAGGGGCCTCTGGCCTGATAGCACTAACCATCACATGGGCATAGTATGGGCGTTCTGCGTCGTATACATCAGCCGAAGCTTATTTGACGTCAGTAAGGAGCGGCGTATGCCGAGTTGGACTGGGAACGCAACCGCGCTTGTATAAGGGGTTGCTAGGTCTACTCTCGGTGGCCCCGTAACGTGCAGGAGTTCCCGGGGCGGTGGCCCAAGACCCCTGGGGGCATAGGTTTAGTCCGGCGTGCTGACCTCTCTTTTAAGCCTAGGTCAGGTTGTGGCGTGTCGTTTGGCCGAGGCCGGGCATGACCCAGAAAAGTGTGTCCGGCCGGAGTTAATCGAGCGTGGTGGGTAAGTTGGTGGACCCCTGCAGGGAAGAACTAATCTATCGATAGCCTGTCCTACGGTAACGGACACTCGGAGTTGTATCCCGATCGGTACAACTAGAACTGCTAACTTGAGATGAAATGGATAGTATGGCTCTGGGATTGCTTTCTCGCAGGGAGTCGAGGAAGGATCTCTGGGCGAGGTTGATGACATTACTACTGCTTTACATTATGTTAATCTGCACTCTTCTAATGCTGAAAGACCAATGAAGATGCTTGAAGATGCTAGTCTTCGATAGGACAAGGCTCTCCCATCTATTCTGGCATTTCTGCAGCCCAGTCCACATATATAGCCACCCTTTGAAAATGTTGCATATGTAGTGTAGATCCTTGCTTGCTGAGTACTTCGGATGAGTACTCACGTTTGCTTTACTTTCTTTTTCTCCCTATATCCAATTGTCGCAACCAGACGACGGAGCCCCGGAGCCAGCTGCCCCCGTCAACGACTACGGCTACTACTACTACCCTCCCGGTGAGTACTACTACGAGGAGCCGACCGACGACCAGGAGTAGGATTCGGAGGGTCCTAGGCAGGAGGCCTACGCCTTTCGATCGTAGTATTTTCTTTTGCCCCGCCTCTCTAAAGGCATATCTGTTTCTCTGTAATATCTGTACCCAGATATCTGATGCTTCCGCTGACACTTGTATGCCATCGAGCTATGTATTCGAGCCCTCGAGGCCCTGGCTTGTAATATAAAGCTTGTATGACTTTATTTATGTTTTAGAGTTGTGTTGTGATATCTTCAAGTGAGTCCTTAGGCTTGATCGTGTGCATTTGCGTGTATGATTAGTGCACGATTGAGCCGAGGTCGTCACAGGTTGGTATCAGAGCCGACTGCCTCTAGGAATCCCCCTTTCCAACTCCTTGGCTGAAGTTGAGTCTAGTAACCGAAAACCGTTTTACTAACTTGGCTGTGTGGGTTACGGGCCCACGTCGCTAATTGGGTGGTATTAGGATCTTTTATTCCTCGTCTTTACTCTGGG
This sequence comes from Thinopyrum elongatum, assembly GCA_011799875.1. Lineage (NCBI taxonomy): Eukaryota > Viridiplantae > Streptophyta > Magnoliopsida > Poales > Poaceae > Thinopyrum > Thinopyrum elongatum. The sequence goes on along the minus strand of CM022297.1, from coordinate 447,976,078 downwards.
ACTCTGATCACTCTTCTATTCGGGTTTAATAAATTAACTACGCCGACACTTAGGATCTCGTAAATTCTGTCCTCCCGGAGAGCTAGATATCTGTGCGATTTCCCTGTCATTGATCTGATTAGTCTGATAATCATTTTCCTTTCCATTGTTTTATTCAACCTTTGTCTTCGAAATCTATTATACTTCTCATCGTCAAATGACAATCCTGAATTTCCTTTATTTCAGATGGATCGTCTATTTCCACCGCGCTCTACGACGCAGCTTGTGCTTCGCACTTGGGCTCGTGAAGCCCCTGGGTTTCCAGCTATCCTGATCGCCCTCTTGACTAGACTGGGTTACCGCTGGTACCCCGAGTACATGGTCTACGAGGTTTACCGCAAGTTCAACCAGGAGCAGTACTATGCTGATGTTCGTATCTATGATCAGCAGGATAACTCAGACACTGAGCTGTACCTTTTCCACGGTATCGGCGTGACGATTGAGATGGCAGTCCATGATGCCGCCTACTCTGCTGTTGCACGTCTCCGAGGAGAGCACAGCGCTAGCTTGGATGCCTCTGAGTTCAGATAGATTCCGTATGCCCCTGCTGGAGATGCTACTGGATACTGCACGGTTGTCTGTGCCCCGTACGAGCCTCGTCGCTACGATCCGCGAGTTCTGATCCGTTCGGGCTCTTGCCGTCGAGTTGTTCGCCACTCGAGCATGACTCTACGAGGCTATGACGCAGTTGCTACCAGCTGTTCACGCAGGGATACATCCAGAGCACATCCTTTACCCGCGCAGGACCGAGATGCCACCAGGGATCGATTGGCCTGCTGTGGGAGGTCACACGCCTGCACGTGGACCTCTTCTTTCAGCTTGAGACCGGGTTCTGCATCAGAGTGCACATGGAGCACAGGATCCTTCCGCGACGAACATCCGTCGTCCGCACTTGCAGCTACCCCGTTTCAGTGGTTTTCTCTGACGTTGATGTAGCCTTTGCTATGTCTCGTCATGTACTTCCTTACCGCGTGCGTGCGTGCAGCCTAGCATGTCTAGCTTTTACATTTGCGCCGTTATGCTGCCCATATGTAACCGACTCTGTATGGTTCTGTATGTCTTAATGACTCATGTTCAGTATCTGTCGCACTACTTAAATTCCATCGCGTTACATCATGCTTGTTGCTAAACACTCGCATTGGCTTCTGCTAAACTACCCATGTTGAATTTATCAGGATGGGTGATAACAATCCACCTCCGCCACCACCGCCTGACTATATGACTGCTATGATGCAACAGTTTGAACTCAACCGTCAGTTCATGACGGGAATTATGGAGCAGTTTCCCCGTCCCAATGCCAATCAGCAGCCAGCTTCAATCACACTGCCAGAGTTTGTCCGCCTCAACCCAGTGACATTCCGCAATGCAGTTAATCCGCTGGACGCCGATGACTGGTTGTGTGACATCTTCTATGAGATGGAGTCAGCTGATGTCCTTCCTCTCAACTATGTCACCTTCGCGACCTACTTTCTAAAGGGTCCCGCAGCACAATGGTGGGCCACTCACAGACAGACCCTACCTCCTGGAACTGTCGTCACCTGGGTGGAGTTCAAGACTGCTTTTCGCACCCGCTATATTCCTCAAGCAATTATAGCACGCAAGAAGGCTGAGCTCCGCAGCCTTGTTCAACGCAACAAGACTGTGGAAGTCTACCAGCGAGAGTTCCTTGATTTATCTCGCTATGCTGAAGAAGACATCCCCACTGATGCTCGTAGGCAGGAGAAGTTCCGTGAAGGGCTACACCATGATATTCAGCTAGCCCTGCTCGTCCAAGACTATCCTGACTTCGCCACCTTGGTGAACAAGGCCATCATGGTCGAGACTGGTCTGAAGAAGCATAAGGAAGCGACCAGACGCACTCATGAAGCGGGCTCATCTTCGGGCTCGTCTTCCCAGAAGCACCGTATTTGGATTCCACAGAGTATGTATCGTCCAGCAGCTCTAGTGTACAGGCCTGCTTATGCTGCACCTCGTCTGCCTCCTCCACCGCCGAGGCAGCCTCTTCGAGCCCCTCCACCTCGAGCTCCTGCACCACGTCCAGACAGTGGACTCTGCTTCAAGTGTGGCCAACCAGGTCACCGTGCCAGGGATTGTTCTCAGAATCAGAATCAGCTAGCTCTTCCTTCTGCTGGCCGTGGTAATGGCCGTGGAATTCCTCAGCAGTGTAAGAACAATGCCAGTCCTTCTTATGGTCGTGGGCAGGCCTATCATGTCAACATGAGTGAAGACCCAGACCAACCAGCTACAGTCATGGGTACACTACTTGTTAATTCAGCACCAGCTTCTGTTTTATTTGATTTAGGAGCATCTCATTCATTCATGTCAGAGCATTTTGCACGCATGCATGACGTTAAGTGTGAGTACATGAACACACCTTTAGTGGTACATACTCCCGCGGGTGGATGTCGAACCTCCGTGGTTAGTTATAATGTTCCCATTGAAATCGAAGGATTGGAGTTCCGCGCGTCTCCCATTATCCTGAAGTCTTTCAAAATTGACCTTATATTGGGAATGGATTGGTTGAAGGCTCACTATGCCTCAATAAATTGTGCCAGTAAAGTTGTGCACCTCCTTTATCCCTCAGATGAGTTAGTGAATTACCGTGCTCATATCACTCAGAACGCTGGGGCCCAGATTTATGCTTTGAATGTGTTGAACGCCTCTCCGCTTGAGGGGATCGAAAATATTCCAGTGGTCTGTGAATTCCAGGATGTTTTTCCAGAAGAACTTCCAGGAATACCCCCTGCTAGAGCTGTCGAGTTTGTTATCGACTTGAAGCCTGGCACCACTCCTATTGCGAAGCGTCCTTATAAGATGCCTCCGCACCACCTTCTCGAGCTTAAGGAAGAAATCGATAAATCACTTAAGAAGGGCTTCATCCGTCCTAGTTCCTCTGCCCGGGGAGCATCGTCTCTCTTTGTCAAGAAGAAAGATGGTACGAATAGATTGGTTCAAGATTACCGTCCTATCAACCAGGCAACTATTCAGAATAAATATCCGCTTCCCTGGATTAATGACTTATATGATCAACTTGCTGGATCATCGGTGTTTTCTAAACTCGACTTGAGGTTGGGTTATCACTAGATCCGCGTCCGTGAAGAGGATATTCCGAAGACCGCCTTCATTACTCGTTATGGCTCCTATGAATACACCGTCATATCATTTGGCCTAACGAATGCTCCAGTTAGTTTTTCCCGTATGATGAATTATATATTCATGGATTACCTCGACAAGTTCGTCGTAGTATATCTAGATGATATTATGGTATATTCGAAGAATAAGGAAGAACATGCCGAACATCTTCGCCTTGTCCTAGAAAGGCTTCGAGAACACAAGTTGTATGCCAAGTACTCCAAATGCGAATTCTGGCTTTTTGAAGTGACCTACCTTGGACATGTGATTTCCAAGAACGGTATCGCTGTTAACCCGGAGCGTGTTCAGGCTATTCTTGACTGGACTCCTCCGAAGAATGCCAAGCAAGTCCGAAGTTTTCTCAGCCTTGCAAGCTATTGCTGACGATTCATCGAAAACTTTTCCAAGATTGCCAAGCCCCTGACTAATCTGCTCCACAAAGGCGTTATGTTTGAGTTGACAGACAAATGTCAGGAAAGTTTCCAGACCCTCAAGGACAAGCTTATTTCTGCTCTAGTGCTTGCTCCTCCCGATTCTCGCAAGGACTTTGTGGAATATTGCGACGTCTCTCGTCAAGGATTAGGCTGTGTCCTAATGCAAGAATGAAAGGTAATTTCATATGCCTCGCGACAATTGCGTCCACATGAAGAGAACTATCCAGTGCATGACCTCGAACTCGCTGCTGTGATCTATGCTTTGAAGCAGTGGCGACATTACCTTCTTGGCAACCGGTGTGAGATTTATACCGATCACCAGAGTCTAAAGTATTTGTTCACCCAACCGGATCTTAATCTCCGTCAACAGCGATGGTTGGAAACAATTACGGACTATGATTGTGGTATTTATTATACCCCTGGCAAGGCTAACGTGATGGCTGATGCCTTGAGCCGCAAGTCCTATTGCAACAACCTTATGGTTAAGCAAGCTCAACCCCAGCTATATGAAGAACTGCGCAAGCTGAACCTTCGTATTGTTCCGCAGGGTTCCCTTAATAACCTTGTGGTACAGCCAGATCTTGAGAAAGCTATAAAGATTGCGCAAGCCAAAGATGCCGAGATAGATCTGATGAAGAAAGAACTTCACCTTGAGAAGTACAGGGATTTCTTGATTGCTGAAGATGGAACCTTATATTTCAGAGACCGCATTGTAGTACCTCGCTTCGAGCTTATGACTGACAAGGTCATGAAGGAGGCACATGATACACCGCTGTCTAGTCATCCGGGTAGCACTAAGATGTATCGTGATCTTTGTCAAAGGTATTGGTGGTCTAGAATGAAGCAGGACATTGCTCGATATGTTGCCGAATGTGACGTATGCCGTCGCGTCAAAGCAGAACATCAGAAGCCTGCTGGAATTCTTCAACCACTTCCTATTCCTTTGTGGAAATGGGATAAGGTTCAAATGGATTTCATTACTGGTCTTCCCAAGTCTCAGAAAGGTCACGATGCTATTCTTGTCGTCGTCGACCAACTCTCTAAAGTTGCACACTTTCTACCTGTCAAGGAGACTATCACTGCTAGTCAGTTAGCAGAGCTGTATATCTCCAGAATTGTTTCACTCCACGGTATTCCGAAGGAGATCAGTTCGGACCGTGGCGGTCTTTTCACTTCCAAATTCTGGGAAAGTTTCCAAGAAGCTATGGGAACTCACATTACCTGGAGTTCATCATATCATCCACAATCCCAAGGCCAAGTCGAGCGAGTTAATCAAGTGCTTGAAGATATGTTTCGGGCTTGTGTTATATCATTCGGTAAGAAGAGGGAAGAATCTCTCCCGTTTGCCGAATTCTCTTATAACAAAAGTTATCAAGCCAGCTTGAAAATGGCCCCCTTCGAAGTGCTATACGGACATAAATGTCGAACCCCTCTGAATTGGTCAGAAACTGGGGAACGACCTCTCGTGGGACCGGACATTATTCAACACGCCGAAGAACAAGTCAGAATTGTCCGAGAAAATCTCAAGGCGGCTCAGGACCGCCAGAAGAGCAATTATGATCGTAAACGATGGGGTCTCACTTATCAACCAGGTGATCAAGCTTATCTTCGTGTCACTCGTATGAAGGGCACCCGTCGTTTTGGAATCAAGGGCAAGCTAGCTCCACGCTATATCGGCCCCTTTCGCATTGTTGCCAGACGTGGACAGGTGGCATATAAATTGGAGTTGCCACCGCAATTCTCTCATATCCATGATGTCTTCCACGTGTCGCAACTTCGTCGCTGCTTCAAGGAATCCCCTCACCGAGCAGTGGATCATGAGATGCTCGAATTGCAAGATGATCTCTCTTATAAGGAGCATCCGATCCGCATTCTCGATGAAGCTGAACGACGAACTCGTTAGAAGACAACCAAGTTCCTGAAAGTGCAGTGGTCGAATCACACTGAAGATGAAGCCACTTGGGAACGCGAGGATCATCTTCGGGAAGAATATCCTGACATCTTTCCTTCTACCTCCTAAATTCTCGGGACGAGAATTTCTTTTAGAGGAGGAGAATTTGTAACACCCCTATGTAATAAGCACTGTGACACTCTTCTAAGTATGCCAAGTCATCTCCATTTGCAGTGCCTAATCACTTTGGTTAAACATTCAATTCAAATACTAATCTGAAAAATCAACTCAAAATTCAAAAGTGAAATATGAAGTTGCTCAAACACTGTTGGAAAAATGTTCATCAAACAACAAATAATCCAGAGGAAATTCAAAAATTAAAATCAACATTTGCAAAATAAATTGTGTGACTCAAACATCATCAAACAGCACCAAAACGAAATTATTTAATCCATTTATGATACTATCAAATTTAAATAAAATCCTACTTTGTCCAAACCAGTTTCTGGTCAAAGGTAATATTGCAATGTAATATTGGGGTCAACTCTCACATTTTACAAAAGTGCAAAAGTGGCCTAAACAATTACCTAACAGAAAAGGAACAAAAGAAAAATAGAAAACAGGAAAATAAAAGAAAAGGAGCACTGTGCACTGGGCCTAAGTGCACAGTGCCCAGATACAGCCCACCGGCCCAACTCCCCTCCTCTCTCTCCTGCGTGTCGTCGTGCCCATGGGCGGGCGCACGCGCGCCGGCAAGGCGTCGACACGCCGACGCCCACCGACACCCCGCCGACGCTGAGGGGATAAGATCCCCCTCATCCCTTCCCCCTGGACCACCTCGCTCACTCTCCCTCCTCCTCCTCCGTCCTCTCCCTCGGTCTGGAGAGGAACAGAGCGCCACCGCCGCCACATGTCCGTCGTTTCTGTGGCCACAACCACCGCCTCGTCGCCTCCCCGTGCCTGTCAGCTCCGCCGTCGAACGCTGCATCGGTCAGTGCCACCGGGCGGAGCTGGGAGCCTCTGCATCAAGCTCTCGCCTTCGTCTTCATCCTCAGGATGCCGTCGATCCCCTTTTCTCTCAGGCGAGCTCTGCTGCTCCTAAGCTGTCAACGACTTTCCATAGCCACGAGGTGAGCTTCACCTTCCTCTCCTCCCTCGCTGGCTACCACTGCTTGTCCGTAGCCGCTTCGCCGCGTAGCCGTGCTCCAACGCTTGCTGTTGCCGCCGCCGTCGTAGCCATAGCTGTTTTCATGGCCGTACGAGCACGGCTCCGTGCTCCTGGTGTTTCCAGGAGCACGACGAGCACGCGCACGCACTCGCCCAAGCTTCCTAGCCCCTAGCACCGCGAATGCCCGAACGCGCCACTGTCTCTGCTCACCGCCGACGCCTCTCCGGTGACCTTTTGGTCTCGGACACGAGCCCGTTGTGCTCGCACGCTTATGTAGAGGCCCTCTGGCCAATTGGTTTCGTCGCTAACGCGCTGCATCGTCGATTCCCCTCGCGGCCGAACGCCGGCGTCCGCCGCGTCGCTCGCCGCCGTCGTTTTACCCCGTCTCCGGCCGAGCCAGTGCCACCACTGGATGCGGCTCTTTACACGAGTTCGAACGCGACCAGCCCCGCCCGAAACTGTCGCCGGAGCACGTTTTTCGGTGACATCCGACGCGCGCCGCCGCGTTTTCTGGTCGCCGGCGTCGCCCCGGCGCCGTCGCCGACGTGGCATGACAGGTGGGGGCCCTGAGACACTGACGCTGGGCCCCACGAGTCCCAGTTGACTGGGTTGACCCAATCAACCTGCTGACTGGGCAACTCCAGCCGCTGACATGTGGGCCCCCTCTGGTAATTAGGCTAATTAAACAATTTAATAAATTGAAATAATCAGTTTAGACTAATGTCACACTGACAGGCTGGGCCCACTCCACTAATTAACCCATTTAGTTAGTTTAATCCATAGTTAGGATAACAGAGACTGACATGTAGGACCCACTGGACCCACGTGTCAGGTTTGACCTGGTCAGCCGACCAGTTGACCTGCTGATGTCAGCATTGCATCATGCTGACTTCATATCTCCTTTTTCTGTTAAATTAGATAATTTTAGAAAATGATTAAATCTTTAAAAATTCATAACTTTTAAACCGTAGCTCGGATCGAAAAACTTAAAACATGAAAGTTGATCAGAACGACGAGACGAATTTGATCGTGTCGTCTGTTCCGATGTCAGAACCCCCTACGTAGGAGAACCCACAACTTTCCGTCCGAATCCGGTATATGAATAGTGCATAATCACCGGATAATAAATCTCGAGTTAATCCTAAAATAACTAAATTGACTTAGATGCATCTTTAGGCAACCCTGCACTGCATCTTAGCATAGCATGCCCTGTATTGCATCATTTGCTGTGCATTTATATGTTTCTTCCCCCTCTTCTCTCTCGGTAGACCCCAACATCGATGTAGCTCCCGAGACCGACGCAGCTCAGGAGCTCGACGACGCAGTTGACGACCTTGCCCTTGCCGCCGAGCAACCAGGCAAGCACCCCCATTTTGAGCATTCCGATATCGCCCACTCTCTTCTCTCTTATGCTTGCATTAGAAGTTACTGCTGCTGTTGTTATCCTATATCTGCTGCATAGCCTGTTTATTGTAACATGTTATTGTTACCTACCTGCTATTCCTAAACTGTTTAGTATAGGTTGGGTAGAGACCCAGCAGAGACCCCACTTATCCCGACTGCCCCGCTGGATTGTCAGAAGACCCGATCAATGGGATCGAAGACCAGGCCCCGACACCGCATGTCACATTCCCTTAGTTGCTCGACACTACTGGGTTACTATCAAGTGCCGAGGGTGATACCTCATCAGCACTTCTGATGATGACCTTGTAGGTTAGTTAATCGGGCTTGGTCAGCGAGGGTGATTTCTCCTACACCACCCCCGATAACGACACCGTCGCGCAACTCCTCAAGAGTGGACCTCGAGGGTGATTCCTCCTTCGTTCACCTTGATGTTTACATCAGGTAGGAATCCAACGAGGGTGATGCCTCGGATTCCTTCTTGATATTGTAGCCACACGGATGCCTTTACATTACTGTTGATACTGCTTATTCTGGATAAAGACGGGTCGGCCCTGAGGGGTACCCGCGCGAGCTTAATTGCGGGAGATGTGGAGTCGGGTGGACCTGAATGGTGCCCGAGAGTTGAACACGAGGCGTGGCCGGGCATTCTTAGCCCTTGCCGCAAGTCCTCGAGACGGGGCGACGGGGCGACGGGGTCACATCTTTAGTGAGTCTCTGCTCGTTTCCGCACTACCAACACACTAACGGTTTGGATATTTGATCCGAGGGGCCTCTGGCTTAATAGCACTAACCATCACATGGGCATAGTATGGGCGTTCTGCGTCGTATACATCAGTCGAAGCTTATTTGACGTCAGTAAGGAGCGGCGTACGCCGAGTTGGACTGGGAACGCAATCGCGCTTGTATAAGGGGTTGCTAGGTCTGCTCTCGGTGGCCCCGTAACGTGCAGGAGTTCCCGGGGCGGTGGCCCAAGACCCCTGGGGGCATAGGTTTAGTTCGGCGTGCTGACCTCTCTTTTAAGCCTAGGTCGGGTTGCGGCGTGTCATTTGGCCGAGGCCGGGCATGACCCAGAAAAGTGTGTCCGGCCGGAGTTAATCGAGCGCGGTGGGTAAGTTGGTGCCCCCTGCAGGGAAGAACTAATCTATCGATAGCCTGTCCTACGGTAACGGGCACTTGGAGTTGTATCCCGATCAGTACAACTAGAACTGGTAACTTGGGATGAAATGGATAGTACGGCTCTGGGATTGCTTTCTCGCAGCGAGTCGAGGAAGGATCTCTGGGCGAGGTTGATGACATTACTACTACTTTACATTATGTTAATCTGCACTCTTCTAATGCTGAAAGACCATTGAAGATGCTTGAAGATGCTAGTCTTCGATAGGACTAGGCTCTCCCATCTATTCTGGCATTTCTGCAGCCCAGTCCACATATATAGCCACCCTTTGAAAATGTTGCATATGTAGTGTAGATCCTTGCTTGCTGAGTACTTCGGATGAGTACTCACGTTTGCTTTACTTTCTTTTTCTCCCTATATCCAATTGTCGCAACCAGACGACGGAGCCCCGGAGCCAGCTGCCCCCGTCAACGACTACGGCTACTACTACTACCCTCCCGGCGAGTACTACTACGAGGAGCCGACCGACGACCAGGAGTAGGATTCGGAGGGTCCTAGGCAGGAGGCCTACGCCTTTCGATCGTAGTATTTTCTTTTGCCCCGCCTCTCTAAAGGCATATCTGTTTCTCTGTAATATCTGTACCCAGATATCTGATGCTTCCGCTGACACTTGTATGCCATCGAGCTATGTATTCGAGCCCTCGAGGCCCTGGCTTGCAATATAAAGCTTGTATGACTTTATTTATGTTTTAGAGTTGTGTTGTGATATCTTCAAGTGAGTCCTTAGGCTTGATCGTGTGCATTTGCGTGTATGATTAGTGCACGATTAAGCCGGGGTCGTCACAGACGTGTGTCATGATATTGAAGAAGGATGGTGGGAACACCAACTCGAAACTGACAAGACATTGCACCAAATCATTCTTTAACCTTGGTAGGATTTCTGGATCGATTACCTTCTGAGAGATTGCATTGAGGAGTGCACATAGCTTCACAATGGCTAATCGAACGTTTTCCGGTAGAAGCCCCCTCAATGCAACCGGAAGCAGTTGCGTCATAATCACGTGGCAGTCATGAGACTTTAGGTTCTAGAACTTTTTCTCTGCCATATTTATTATTCCCTTTATATTGGACGAGAAGCTAGACGGGACCTTCATACTGAGCAGGCATTCAAAGAAGATTTCCTTCTCTTCTTTGGTAAGAGTGTAGCTGGCAGGACCTTCATACTGCTTTGGATGCATGTCGTCTTTTTCGTGCACACGTTGCTGGTCCTCCCATGCCTCCGGTGTATCTTTTGTCTTCCCATACACGCCCAAGAAGCCTAGCAGGTTCACGCAAAGATTCTTCGTCACGTGCATCACGTCGATTGCAGAGCAGACCTCTAGGTCTTTCCAATATGGTAGGTCCCAAAATATAGATTTCTTCTTCCACATGGGTGCACGTCCCTCAGCGTCATTCGGAACAAATAGTCCGCCAGGACCCTTTCCAAAGATTACTTGTAAATCATTGACCATATCAAGTATGTGATCACCAGTACGGAGGGCGGGCTTCTTCCGGTGATCTGCCTCACCTTTGAAATGCTTGCCTTTCTTTCGACATTGATGGTTGGTCAGAAGAAATCGACGATGTCCCAGGTACACATTCTTCCTGCATTTGTCCAAATATATACTTTCGGTGTCATCTAAAGAATGCGTGCATGCGTGGTATCCCTTGTTTGTCTGTCCTGAAAGGTTACTGAGAGCAGGCCAATCATTGATGGTTACAAACAGCAATGCATGTAGGTCAAATTCCTCCTGATTGTGCTCATCCCACACACGTACACCTTTTCCATTCCACAGCTGTAAAAGTTCTTCAACTAATGGCCTTAGGTACATGTCAATGTCGTTGCCGGGTTGCTTAGGGCCTTGGATGAGTACTGGCATCATAATGAACTTCCGCTTCATGCACAACCAAGGAGGAAGGTTATAGATACATAGAGTTATGGGCCAGGTGCTATGATTGCTGCTCTGCTCCCCAAAAGGATTAATGCCATCTGCGCTTAAACCAAACCATACGTTCCTTGCATCACCTGCAAAGTCCCCCCACCTTCTCTCGATTTTTCTCCACTGCGACCCGTCAGCGGGTGCTCTCAACTTCCCGTCTTTCTTACGGTCCTCTTTGTGTCATCGCATCAACTTGGTGTGCTCTTTGTTTCTGAACAGACGTTTCAACCGTGGTATTATAGGAGCATACCACATCACCTTGGCAGGAACCCTCTTCCTGGGGTGCTCGCCCTCAACATCACCAGGGTCATCTCGTTTGATCTTATACCGCAATGCATTGCATACCGGGCATGCATTCAAATCCTCGTACTCACCGCGGTAGAGGATGCAGTCATTAGGGCATCCATGTATCTTCTTTACCTCCAATCCTAGAGGGCATAGAACCTTCTTTGCTTCGTACGTACTGTCGGGCAATTCGTTATCCTTTGGAAGCTTCTTCTTCTTCATTATTTTCAGTAGCTTCCCAAATCCGTTGTCAGATACACCATTGTCTGCCTTCCATTGCAGCAATTCCAGTGTGGTACCAAGCTTTGTGTTGTCATCTTTGCAATTTGGGTACAACCCTTTTTTGTGATCCTCTAACATGCGATCGAACTTCAACTTCTCCCTTTCACTTTGGCATTGTCTCTTTGCATCAACAATGACCCGGCGAAGATCATCATTGGGCACATCGTCTGGTTCCTCTTGATCTTCAGCTTCCTCCGTTGCAGTATCACCGTATTCAGGGGGATAGTTGTCATAATCCTCTTCTTCTTTGTTGTCTTCCATCATAACCCCTCTTTCTCCGTGCTTGGTCCAAACATTATAGTGTGGCATGAAACCCTTCTCAAGCAGGTGGATGTGAAGGGTTTTCGAGTCAGAGTAATCCTTCGTATTCCCACAGATAGGGCATGGACAATACATAAAACCATTCTGCTTGTTTGCCTCAGCCACTTCAAGAAAATTATGCAGGCCCTCAATGTACTCGGAGGTGCGTCGGTCACCGTACATCCATTGTCGGTTCATCTGCGTGCATTATATAATTAAGTGTATCAAAAACCATTACAGAACATCATGAATAGAGAAGTGACCAAATTGATACAAGTTCATCATCACATTAAAACCAAAGTACAGTAGTGATCAAATGTTATTACTGAAAAAATAAATACATAGAGTTCATACATAGTTCTCATAGAACAACATACATCTCTCTAGAGCATCTAATTAAAACATACATTGAAACTAACATACAACTATTTAAAACATTTAAATGCAACAACAAATGTGATCATAATCGCAACTAAGGTAACAATTGATCCAACAACATAATGATACCAAGCCTCATTATCAATGGCATATTTTTTTATCTTTCTAATCTTCAAGCGCATTGCATCCATCTTGATCTTGTGATCATCGACGACATCGGCAACATGCAACTCCAATTTCATCTTCTCCTCCTCAATTCTTTTCAATTTTTCTTTCAAATACTTGTTTTCTTGTTCAACTAAATTTAACCTCTCGACAAGAGGGTCGGTTGGAATTTCCGGTTCACATACCTCCTAGATAAAAACATCTATGTCACGTTGGTCGGCATAATTGTCATAAACACTAAATGAAACAAATAGTTATAAAAGATAATATACCACATCCGAATCATAGACCGGACGAGGGCCGACGAGGGCGGATACCAAAACCATGACACTATATAATAACAAACAGTAATAAAAGTAAGAAATTTACACAAGTATATCTATCTAAATCATACAAGTAAGAATTTTTTCTTTTAAAAAGAAGATAAGAACAAGAGGCTCACCACGATGGTGCCGGCGACGAGATCGGCGCGGGCGATCGAGGACGGTGAGGATGGGGATGGGACGGCACCCTACACATGTGCAGACTCTAAGAAGTTAATTTGAGGTCAAATTGTGCATCTAAATCAAAAGAACTCCCACATACACTCCTACACTAAAACCCACAACCCACTCTACTTCTAGAGCATTTGAAATGAGCTAAACTAGTAGTGAGAGATGAAAGGATGAAGTAGCTAACCTTTTAGAACGCTTGTGTAGTTGATGCACCGCCAAACCTAGACAAATCTTGGGGGAAATGGAGCTTGGAGGTCGAGCTCGGAGAGCAGAAAGCTTAAGTGTGGCTCGGGCATTTCATCGAACACCTCATGTGCATGCATAGAAGGGAGAACAGAGCAGCGCATGCACACACCTCCCACACAGCCAAAAAACTGAGGGGAGGGTGGGCAGGGGCGAGGGTATATATAGTCATCTCTTTAGTCCCGGTTGGTGGCTAGAACCGAGACAGAATACTGACCTTTGGTTTCGGTTCCAGCCACCAACCGGGACTAAAGGGGCTGTGCCAGGAGCGAGGCCCTTTGGGCCCGGTTTGTGACTGGAACCGGGACCAAAGGGGTCAGACGAACTGGGACCCTGGCCCGGCCGGCGCCCTGGCCTCATGAACCGGGACTGATGCACCCATTGGTCCCGGTTCGTAACAGAACCGGGATTAAAGCTCTTATCTCGCCTGGACCAAAGCCCTGTTTTCTACTAGTGGTACTGTCTGTGAGAATACGAAGGATTACTCTGACTCGAAAACCCTTCACTTGCACCTGCTTGAGAAGGGTTTCATGCCACACTATAATGTTTGGAACAAGCACGGAGAAAGAGGGGTTATGATGGAAGACAACGAAGAAGAAGAGGATAATGACAACTATCCTACGTTCCCTGAATACGGTGATACTGCAACGGGGGAAGCTGAAGATCAAGAGGCACCAGACGATGTGCCCGATGATGATCTTCGTCGGGTCATTGTTGATGCATAGAGATAATGCGAGAGTGAAAGGGAGAAGTTGAAGTTCGATCGCATGTTAGAGGATCACAAAAAAGGGTTGTACCCAAATTGCTAAGATGGCAATGATAACCCACAAGTATAGGGGATCATTTGTAGCTTTCTTCGATAAATAAGACTGTCGAACCCAACGAGGAGCTAAAGGTAGAACAAATATTCCCTTAAGTTCTATCGACCACCGATACAACTCTACGCACACTTAACATTTCCTTTACCTAGAACAAGAATAAAACTAGAAGTACTTTGTAGGTGTGATAAGTTTGCAAGATAATAAAAAATGTGAAAATAAAAGTTAGGTGTTGTTTGATAAAGAAACAATTAAGTTTAGTAAAACGAGTGTGGATTAGTGGTGGTAGGATTTGTGAAATTGTCCCTTAGCAATTGACTACGTTGCTAGACCGATAGCAAGTTTTTATGTGGGAGAGGCCACTGCTAGCATGTCGTCCCTTACTTGGAATTCTATGCACTTATGATTGGAACTATTAGCAAGCATCCGCAACTACTAACATTCATTAAGGTAAAACACCCAACCATAGCATTAAGATATATATTGGTCCCCCTTCAATCCCATACGTATCAATTTCTATGTTTAGGCTGAAGTTGTTGTCACCCTTGCCCTCCAATGCATAGTCCTATCAACATACAACTAACCTTATGGTGTGATCCACACACGCGCTCATATGATGGGCACCAAAGGACAACAACATAACCACAAGCAAATTAAACCAACCATAGCAGTTCACCAATTACCGGTAGGACAGCGAAAATCTACTCAGACATCATAGGATGGCAACATATCATTGAATAATAGTATGAAGCATAAAGCACCATGTTCAAGTAGAGGGTACAGCGGGTTGCGGGAGAGTGTACCGCTGAATATAGATGGGGGAAGGTGATGGAGTTGTTGGTGAAGATGACGGAGTTGTTGGAGTAGATTGCCGTCACACGATGATTGCCCCGGCGGCGTTCCGGCGCCACCGGGAGAGAGCCCCCCTCCTTCTTCTTCTTCCTTGGCCTCCCCCTAGATGGGAGGAGGGTTCCCCCTCTGGTCCATGGCCTCCATGGCAGTGGAGGGGCGGGAGCCCCTCCGAGATTTGACCTGTCTCTCTGTTCTCTTCTGTTTCGCGTTCCTCTTTTCTGGCCGAAAACCGTTTCTTATATTCCCGGAGATCCGTAACTCCGATTGCACTGAGATTTTAACATAATTTTTTTCCGGATATAAGCTTCCTTGCCCCCGAAGTAGAGCTCCAACTGACCTTCGAGGAGGGCACAACCCACCACCACGCGCTTGGGCTGCCTGGTGCGCCCAGGTGTCTTGTGGTGGCTGTGGGCCCCCGTTTGCGTCGATTCCACCTCCCAAAAATAACAAATATTCCAAAATAATTCTTCATAAAATTTTATTGCATTTGGACTTCGTTTGATATGGATATTCTGCGAAACAAAAAACATGCAAAAAACAGGAACTGGCACTAGGCACTGGATCAATAGGTTAGTCCAATAAATCATATGAATTGTTGCCAAAAGTATGTGAAAGTTGTATAATATTGGCATGAAACAATCAAAAATTATAGATATGATGGAGACGTATCAGGCAACACAAAGCTTGGTACAACACTGGATTTGTAATAGATGAGTTTTCGTCTGAAACCCTGATACTTCGAAAGAGATTTTCCAGTTTGTACACGAAGTGCATCCAGTTTTTCCCGTAACCATCTCAACCTTTTAGCACATGCTATGTGGGTGAAATTATGATACCGTGCCAAGTTTCAACCTTTTCAGAGTTCATTAGTAGTGCTTTTCAATTTCAGGGTCATTTAGCTCAAAATAAATCATTAAATGCATGAAAAAAGCAAATGAAGTCAGAAAAGGGTTGAACATTGATGATGTGCCTTTGAATGGTGCATATTGAACGCACAAAAAGTCTGGAGTTAAAATATGTTAAAAAAATGTAATCCCTTTTGTAATAGATGAGTTTTCGTCCGAAACCCTAATACTTTGAAAGAGATTGTCCAGTTTGTACACGAAGTGCATCCAGTTTTTCCCGTAACCCTCTCAACTTTTTAGCACATGCTATGTGGGTGAAATTATGTTACCATGCCAAGTTTCAACCCTTTCAGAGTTCATTAGTAGTGCTTTTCAATTCCAGGGTCATTTAGCTCAAAATAAATCAATAAATGCATGAAAAAAAGCAAATGAAGTCACAAAAGGGTTGAAAATTGATGATGTGCCTTTGAATGGTGCATATTGAACGCACAAAAAGTCTGGAGTTAAAATATGATAAAAAAATGTAATCCCTTTATAGATGAGTTTTCGTCCGAAACCCTGATACTTCGAAAGAGATTGTCCAGTTTGTACACGAAGTGCATCCAGTTTTTCCCGTAACCCTCTCAACTTTTTAGCACATACTATGTGGGTGAAATTATGATACCATGCCAAGTTTCAACCTTTTCAGAGTTCATTTGTAGTGCTTTTCAATTTCAGGTTCATTTAGCTCAAAGCATGAACTAATAGCAAAAAGAATGAACTAAAAAGCTTTTATAAAACTCTAATAGCAAAAAGAATGAACTAAAAAGAATCAATTAAAAAAAATTGTTATGATCAACTAAAAAAAACTGTAATATTCTTCAATAGCAAAAAGAGTCAACTAAAAAGAATCAAAATAATATTAACTAAAATTATCAAAGTATTTTTTTGTTAAAAACTTTAATAGAAAAAAGAATTTTCATAAAGTATTTTTTGTTACAAACTTGAATAGCAAACTAAAAAGCTTTTATAAAACTCTAATAGCGAATGGAATCAACTAAAAAGAATCAATAAAAAAATAAAACTTATGCAACTAAAATTATATAAAATTTATGCAACTAAAATTATATAAAATTTATGCAACTAAAATTATATAACTAAAAATAACATATGCAAAACATAACATTAAAAATTTAAAAACATAACATATACAAAAAAAATGCCCGCCTACTAAGCCACCACGGTCTGCATACGACTAGAAACCCTACAAATGGGCCAGGATGCAGGTCCGCAGTGCAAGCAGGCCCAATAGGGTGAGAGATAGGCATGTATTGCCTGCATTAGAGAGGAGCTCGAGAGGGTAGCCGCAACAGCGCTTATAAACCACTCCGAGCTCCTCTCAACTAGCGAGGTGGGAGTAAACTTTTGGCTGCGGCAGCACCAACCCTTTAGTCCCGGTTGGTGGCTCCAACCGGGACTAAAGGGGGGCCTTTAGTCCCGGTTTGAGCCACCAACCAGGACTAAAGGGTTGTGCTTCCCGCCCTTTGGGCTGCTGAAATTGACCTTTAGTCCCGGTTGGTGGCTCAAACCGGGACTAAAGGTCCCCCTTTAGTCCCGGTTGGAGCCACCAACCGGGACTAAATGGGTGGCTATATAAGCACACACTTAGAAAATTTTCCAACCACTTCTCAGTTTCTCCCGACGACGACGAACCAGAGCACGACGCCGGCAGGCTACCGGACCTCGCCGTCACCTCCCCGAGCCCGCTCCTCGTCGCCGCCCCCGACGCCGTCCCCGAGCCCGCTCGCTCCTCGTCGTCGGCCGGACCTCCCTGAGCATCGCCGCGCCCCCGTGAGCCGCCCGTCCTCGTCGCCAGCCGAACCTCATCGCCGGCCGTCCTCATCTGCTGCTACTAGTCACTCAACGAGCCTTCATGAGCTCCTCGGTGAACACTCTTCCCCCCTCAAGTTTCTGTCAAATTTTTGGGTTAGGGAGAGAACAAGTGTCTCTCAAGTTTCTGTAGAAGTAATATGGCAATTTGATGTGGCAAAGTGTATGATGAAATGCCTTCATGAGCTCATCGGTGAGCACTCTTCCCCCCTCAAGTTAATATGAAATTTCTGAATTTTCTCAATTTTTTGACAGTGCACATCAAGTGTATGATGAAATGCCAAAGGGCTCTAGGAATTTTAGGAATTCTTGAGAATTTTTGTGGTGAGGTGTTGATGCACAAAAGGGAGTCTGGCAAAGTTTTAGAATTTTTGGAGTAATTTAAATTGGGCTTTGACCATGGACTTTGAATCTGGTCCAAATTTGAACTGAATGAAATTTGAAAATTTTGAACTATGGAACCAAATGTTTTTGGTGGAATGGGTTGTGGGTACTGTCAAATAGATGGAGTAATTTTTGTGGGTGCAAAAGAATTGGGGAGAATATAGCTCCTTTGCAAATCAAAGAACAAATTTTATAGATGATATTATTACTTACTTGTTACTCTTATTTTGTAGATGATATTATCCATGATTATATGGTGTTGGTTTCTTTATGTCATGTTGTAGATATATATTGCTACATATAGGTTATGCTTGTTGCATATAACCTACTCTATTACTTCTTGTTAATTATCCAAGTTACTTCATTTACCTAGGATGGTAGCTATGCATACTTAGTTGATTGACATGCCATGTTAGTACTTACTCAAATAAAATGCATATTTGGGTGTATGCCTACCATGTGTTATATCATTGGTAGTTTGTACCTTATGTTCATACATTTGGTTAGACTTTACTTGGTAGCTAGATATACCGTAGTAGTTTGTTGATGTTGTACTAAATTGTTCTCTATCAATACTATGTCATGCTAGTATAGTACTTAGCTTGAAATGATTGATGCCATGACTTAGATGTTTACTTGCTTAGTATGATTTTCCTTCTGTTTTTAAGTCACAACTAGTATGATAGTGTTGTGTGCTAATGCCATGCTTGATAGTCATGTTAGTTAATATCAACTAAGTTATATGTTATATTGGTAGCATAGCGCGCGCGATGTCTCGTGTGATGATCCACCATGCTTTGTCACCCTATATAGTTTATCTAGGTATCTCAATGTTGTGTGCATGACCTTCTTCATATCTAGTTTATCTAGTGGTTGCATTGTTATATGTCTAGGTGTCTTTCATGCAAGTGACCTTTAATGTCTTATTATGTTCCATGAAGTAGGAGCAAGTGAACTTTAATCTTTGAATTATGAACATAGGAAATGTCTGACGACAACGATAGGATCCAAGCTTGCGAGTACTGCGGCGACGACCGGGGTCTGTGCGACAGGCCTCACCTGGAAGGCGGTCGACGCTTCAGTATTAAGTTCAACGAGACCTTCGATGTTTATACGGTACGCAACGACGACAAGTCTTTTTCCATAATTAAGCATGACTTATGTTTCTTCAACGTGTAATTTCCGCTTTCTGCAATTCAACTAGTGCATCCCCTGCCATGCAAGACGTTATGTCTTGGAGAAGCTCAATTTCGAAGATCATGAGAATATGCAGATAAAGAGAGTTCACCTCAGGACCAATCATGATTGTGCTTTTAACGCAAAGCTATACAATGCGGTGACCTACTCCCAGTTTGGTTGCTCCAATTGGGCAGCACTATGCAAGGCCTATGGTTTTCAGGAGGGTATGTATGTCACCTTCGATCTGGGTGATGATCCTGAAGATGACATGGATGAAGATAATGTCGACGAAGATAATATCGACATTTGGGTCGATGTTCATATGCTTCCACTTCTACCTCTATGTGAGTTTCTCAAACATATTCAATAAGTAGTTTATATTGTATTGATAAAAATAGTTGACAGCTTATTTCCATTCTTCAAGAAATGTACGGAAAGTAGTAGACAAAACCTACTACAGTTATGGGTCTAAGCTAAATTGCGAGGAGATAGATCATTTTGTTTCATGGATTAAAGATGTTGAGACTTTTAAGACGAATTATCATATCTCTCCAAGTTATTCTCAATACGTGCCACTAGTGCACGTGTTGAACTACGATAACATCCATCGAGATATCATGGTAAGATTTTTCCTATTATGTCTGTAGGAGATATGCCCTAGAGGCAATAATAAATGTTATTATTTATCTCCGTGTTCATAATTAGGTTTATGTTCCATGCTATAACTGCTGTGGTTCCCGAGCCCGTATATCCATAAAGGCTCTGGGGAAAACCCATGTGCACGTGTGGAATAATAAACGGTAAAATGTATTCCTAGTCATGCCTCTAAGACTAGCTCAAGTGTTGCATGATGATTATGTTTTCCCAATCATGGGCATGTCTATGCCATCAACTTTGAGGGCACAATGTTAGAAGAACATTTGTGTTGAATCGACCCAATTGGTGTTATGCTATGAGATTCATTCGTCACAAGTTAATGATTAATAACACAGAGATGGTTAACGTTTGCATGATTCCTCAGACCATGAGAGTGTCGAGTTTCTTCATGCTTGCTTCATGAACTTTGGGGTTTGTTAAACGTCATCCGTAAATGGGTGGCTATTACGGCGGCTTACGGGTTCATGGGAAAGTATGTCAAGTAACTTGATAGCTCAAGATTGGGATTTGCTCCTCCGACGATGGAGAGATATCTCTGGGCCCTCTCGGTGTTACGGTATCCATCATCGTCTGGCCAGACACTTTGTGATTTGATCACGGGGATGCCGGAACACGGTAACGAGAAAAGAGAACAATACCGGTAACGAGGTAACTAGCATAGTGGACAAGTTGTTGATCCACGGGAATGCCAACATGTCTCACCTCAGGTATTTGTAACATATCGCGAAGCAACAGGAATAGCACACGGCAACTGGAGGTTCACTCGAATATTCATTCGTGTGGGTATAGGGGTCAATATGGGTGTCCACGGCTCCGATGTTGATCATTGATCGGAAGTGGTTCCGTGTCATGTCTATACTTCACCGAACCTATAGGGTCACACGCTTAAGGGTCATCTATCTGCTGAATACTAGACAGGGAGTCTGAGAGAAAATCACCGAAAAAGTTTCGGACACCGAAAAGTTTCGGACAGCGGAAAAGTTCCGCAGAGAGAGGTCACCGGATGAGTTCCGGTGAAACTGAAAAGTTGTTTCAGAGGATACCATTAAGTCAAATTGGTTTCGGCACATGCCTGATAATTCTTGGAGGGTGCCAGAATCATTCTGGAAACTTCTGGGAATTTTCTGGAAGAAAAACCGGAAATGTTTCGGAGCTGCCGGAACCGCTTCAGATGCTTTTCGCAGATGAAAATCACTAATCTGGAATTTTTCCAGAACGCGTTGAAAATTATTTTAGTGGGTACTGGAATTGTTCTAAGGCCACATAAATATTTTCAGTTCGAACGGACGCTGAAAAATGTCGTCGTGAATAGTGAAAGTGCTTTTTGGATAATTTTTGGAAGCCACCTTTTAGGGCTTTTGCTAAAGGCTTCTAGAAGGTGATGTGGATGGATGAGAACCCCCTTTGGGGGGGCCCTCATGGGGGAGTGGCCGGCCACACTAGGGGCTCCACCTTGGAGCCCCTCTTGTTCCTTGGTTTCTCCTTTAGGTCCTTGTGGAAGGACTTCCCTCATATGCCTTTGGGTTTTATTGGATAACTACCCTACCCCTTGGCTTTCCTATAAATAGAGGTGGAGGGGCAGCCCTCCACACGATCATCCCTTGCTCTCATACACATGCCAAGATGTTATCTGGCTTCTCTCTCCCTCCCACGAAAAGAGTTTCGTAGAGCCGAAAGGCTGTCTGGGTTCCGGTGGGAACTAGTTCTGGACGGCGAAGCCCTGCCGGATAGCTGACACCGTATGTGTGCAACTCTGTAGAGAGGTCGTAGTTTCGATCTTAGTGCCCGAGGGGCTGTTCGTGAGTGCCTCCCGAAGGGCTGTCCAAGTGACGGTCCGAGTTCTGTGAGTCCTCCCGAAGGGCTGTCCGAGTGACCGTTCGAGTTTCGAAGGTCCTCCCGAAGGGCTGTCCGCGACATCGTCCGGGGGACTGTTCGACCGCCTCCCGGAGGGCTGTCCGAAGGGAAGACAAGGGTATACATCCTTGCGGTTGGGAGGTTGTAAATCCTAGCTGCGGGGATCTGCACCGCCGATCGTCATCGACTCTACTTCCGCTGCGCTACGAGTCGGTAACGAAAATGATCAAACCTTGTATGCAGTCTCCATAGTGGTCCTGGGCTGGTGCGTAGGTCGGAAAAATTTTGTTTTTTGCTGCGTTACCCTACAGTGGCATCATGAGCCGTGCTATGCGTAGATGCAGGTTGCGATCTAGAATACATGGAGATGTATGGGTGTTGCACAATATAATTAGGTAGTAGATGAGTTCTATTACTGAAAATTATTTGTGCGGGTAGCAGATGAAATCTGTTGCCCGATGTTCTTGTTGCTTCCCTGGAATTTGCATATTTCTGGTCTTGATAACAGTATGGTGGAGTTTCAATGTTCTGGCAATCCGCAATCCTGATTGATCAACGAAGTGCTAACAGTCCATTGAATTCCACCGTAGTTAAAAAGAAAGATGAAATTTCGCAAACGAAAGGGCAATGCAGATATGATCTGCACGGGGGTCATGCGTATGACGAAGTTTAGTATGGGGCTCGAGATTTCATTATCTCGGTTTTCATACACCCTGGAAAGTTAATCTAGCGACTTGAATTATCATACTTGATGATGGACGTTGGTAGCTTCGGTTTGTTTCAAGACCTTAGAAGCCACGAAAAACAAGTTTTTGCATGAACCGATTAGAGGCGTCTAACTTGGTTTTGCAGGAGGGTTTGCATGTGCATTTGATGTGGTATAGCAGTGCTCATATTTAATTTGATTATGTATGAGATGACTATATGATGTAAATTAATTAACATGACCTGAGTGTCATGATTCGGCATGATGGCTGGAGCCATATGATTGCACTTTAAATGACCTGCGTGTCAACCTTGTTGTAATGCATTATTTTATTAGCTATAGAGATAGCAATATTATCTGGTGCATCGACAAGGTGGTGGCAATCTTCGCGAAGGTGAACACCGACGCGAATGCCGAAGACGAAGAAATACAAGACTTCTCCGTCAGAAAGGGCTATACCATATCATGCTATTATGAATTGCCTGAGATGTTTATCCCTTATGATGCACCCTTTTTGATTGCGCGGTAGTCGCTTTTATTAGGGTGATCTCTCACAAAAATATCAAGTAGTTAGTGTTCTCCCAAGTGTAGCACCGTCACGGCACCTAACTTTTCGGGGCATCACATGGACACATGGGTGCGAACGATTAGGGAAGTGTGAGGCGGGTGAGTTGAGACCTCGCAGCAAGATCACTTGGTTGTCTTGACGTTCTGGAGGAGCGTCCTGAGCTCGGAACACGCCCATCGAAAGATGAACAAGAGTCACATAGAGATGTGATTGGCAAGTTGGCCTACCGATTGCAATTCTCGTCACTTGAGATGGATACATCCTTGGCGTTGAATTGTAATATGGATCTTGAATCGCTCACAATCAATTATGAGAGATATTGATTTGAGTGGGAGCGCACTATTGAATTAACCTGTTTAATTCTTAGTGAAATTAATTATGAACTTTGTCTAAAGTGTGATTTGCAAAATAGTTGTAGAATAATGGCTCGCGTTTCCACCTTCCCTATTAAAAATTGAATAGCTGTTAAATATCTGGTTAAAACTTTACGGTTGGTAACGTAATGTGAGGATTGTCCTCAAGAGTGCAAAGAAGGACTTTGTCCTATCGCATACTTTCGGTATTCGCTCGCTTATGCTATGGATCATGTGACTCTCGTCCTTCGATCCAAAAGCTAGAATTCCATTTTTAGTCAAGTGCAATATGTTTGCTTCCATGAGACCCGAACTTCAAAAGTTTGGATAGTTATGTGATATTTATGGAATCTGAAAATCATTTTCAGAGACAGACAAAGGCTAAAAGATATGAGATATCCAAAGCAATGTTTGTTTGCAAACTATTAGTAAAGGAGTTTGCTATGCATTAGACTGATAAGAGAGGGATCCAGTAGAACGCCTGTCATATGATGAAAGGTGAATAAAACAACAACTTAAAGAGAATGGAAGTGTCCGAAGGGTGTTAGTGAAACTTTCACGCCTAGGAAGTCCGGGGCTAACGCCACTCTTAAGTTGGGTGCTTCTTCTGAGAGTAGGAGAAATACTAAAAGTTAAACTGTTAGAAGTATAAAGGCAGAAAGAAAGAAGACTGGAATTTCCAGCTCATGTATGAATGTCATGCAAGTTTTTGATGTATAGAAGGCTGGTCAAAGATATAGTTCTTGGGAATTATGATTAAATTATTAATCACTAATTCTTGGGTATTGTGAGTTAATCACAAAGATACCCACTCGATTGCTTTCTGTTGCAACTCGATGTAAGAACTACTACGGCCTGAAAGACTAGCCAGGAATGAGGTTGAGATACACACATGGAATATAGTAAATGTTACTATACCTTCCATCGGTGTATTACCTATGTATTTACTTTCATAATTCATTTTAGAGTTTTACACTCTAGGCCTTTGCATAAGGTATCTTGCAAGAAGGTTGTTCATAAGAGAACTTTTTATGTTCGATGTTATGAATAACATAAGGGCCATACTTTCATTGAGAATGAGATGTATGTTATGAATAATGATATTAATATATTACCTCTGGATTTACTTTCATAATTCATTTTAGAGTTTTACACTCTAGCCCCTTGCACAATGTTGTTGCAAAAGGGTTGTTCATAAAAGAACAATTGTTGTTCAGTGTTATGAATAACATGAAGAGCCATGCTTCCATCCAGATGGGACGTATGTTATGAATATTGATGGTAATATGATACATCCATAACACTGACGCTAAATGTCACAAGACTAAAAGAATACCACACAAGTGTGGCACTACATTTGGTCACATTGGAGAAACCCGCATGGAAAATTCCATTATGATGGATTTTGAAGTCGTTTGATTTTGAATCATCTGACACTTGCAACTTTCGTCCGAAAAGTGAAGTGACTGAAATACCGTTCACAGGCCATAAGGAACGAGCAAAGAACTTATTGGTGATCATACATTTTGATGTATGTAGTCCAATCAATGTTGTTGCAAGTAGTGGATTTATCTATCTTCAGAAATGACTCAAGTAGATATATGGATATTTACTTGATGAGACGTAAGTCTGGATCTTTTGAAATCATTTGAAAGGTTTTCAAAATGAAGTAGAAGTTATTGTAACAAGAAAATTATGTTTCTACAATTCTATTGCAGAAAGAAATATTTGAGTTACAAGTTTAGCGAATGTCTGATGAGTTGTGAAAAGAGTTTCATAACTTACACCTCCCGGAACACCACTATGAGTGGAAAGTCCGTGAAGATGTAATCGAACCATTTATGACATGGTAAGATCAAAGATGACATAAATAAATTTGCCATTATCCCTTTTAAAAGGTGATGCTTTAGAGACTGCGGCTTTTACACTGAAAAGAGCTCCATCGGGTCTATTGAAATGACGCCATGGTATGGTACGCCCAACCATGTTATATCTTTTCTTAAAACATTTGGAATATGGGGCTTGTGTAAAAGGTTACAAACCTATTCCAAATCAGACAAGTGCTACTTTGTAGGTTATCCCAAAATGTTGGGTATTCCTCCCTCACTATACCAAGGCAAATAGGTTTGCCACAAAGAACGGTATGCTTTTTGAAGAAAATGGTTCTTTCAAAAAGGTGAGTGGGAGAATAGTGCAGCTCGACGAGATAAACAGTATCTTCGTCATCAGATCAAAGGAAAGAGACCTTGGAAGTAATTCCAGAGTTTCCTACTGCGACTGATACGGAAGTCTCTACAATAAAATGTATGGACTTCAGTCGAACTTGCAGCTGAACCACGTAGGCAAGGCTCGTGCAAACCTCTCAGGTGCGCAAACGAGATATTGTTGTTAGACAACAGTATACCTACGATACACAAGGAAGCATTGGTGGGCCCTGACTCCGGAATTGGCTAAATGCCAATACAATCCGAGATAGTTTCCATATAAGTGATTCAAGATTAAAACCTTGATACACCTTTCGGAAGACTTAGAGTCTGACGAATATTTATGGAACTATAACTGATACGAATAAAAATGTTTTATCCATAAAGCTCGACTTGTTGCAATATACAAGTTCAAGGAGTTGACTACGATGAGGTTGCTTCACCGTAGCGATGCTTAAAGTCGGTTCGGGTTGAACTAGCAATTAATACATATTTCAATCATGAGATATGAAACAAGGATGACGAAAGGATTTCCATCTGATGGAAATAAAACCAAGGACTTGCATGTGATACAATCCAAGGTATTTTGTCAGTCAAAAGGATGCTAGTAAGTATGCAAACTTCAGAGTTCCAGCGATGGATAGAAGAGAGCAAAATGGAGTTGGAATCTTCGTGTTTTGATGATATAGTCAAAGGGGTTTTGACTTCATCAATGGGTAATGAAGATGCTTATGATTCAAGAAAGTAAGTGGGAGCATAATAATATTTCTAGAAACGTTGTGTGCTTGACACATTGTTAATTGGAAATAAATTTCTTGACACGAATTAGGACTTCATTTAAAAAATAGTTTTTTGATGAAGTGCCTGGGCTAAATAGCCTTTATATTAGGCATGATGATCTATGGAGATAGATTTACCTAATGGGGCTGAGCAAAGATACATATTGACAAAATGCTAAAACCTTTTAGCATTAAAAATGTCAAGGAGTGATTCTTGCCGAAGTCACATGGAAAGAGTTTTTGCAAGACTCGGTGTCCCAAAACACTGATGAGCAATATACATGATGGAGATTCCACACACTCTTGTGTTTGGATTAATCATGTATTCCATGGTATGTAAAACAACCAGATATGTCCAATACTCCAAAGATGTTGCAAGTATAGATACCAAAGTGATCAAAAGTACTGATCATGGGACAACATTGAAAAAGGGTCATTGAGTACTATAGTAGCACTGATGACATGTTTTCTCGCAAGCGGAGATCATGAAGAGTTTGTTGTAAAAGGTTACATCGATACAGTCTTCATCCATGCTCCAAGCGATTTTCGATTTAAGTTAAGGGTTTTGTGTAATACACAATATGGTGGCACGGCAGTTGGAAATTGTTCCAAACAAGTTACTGTGGCGAATTCTATAACAGAGGCAAAGTATGTTGCCGCTTTTAAAAGCGACAAAGAAGATGTTGAATCATATAGTTCATTCATGAACTTAGTATGGTTCCAAGATGGCTTTTGTCAATGGGACACTACTACAGGTAGTTGCTCCATAACTCAGTCTGAGGAATCCAGGTTCGACCTGTGATTCGCATACATACCAAGCCAAGTCCACACAAAATATGAATTTTGTGAAAGCGTGAAGACGCGAGGATATGCAAAGATACACACGGAGCTGAAGTCGTCAGATCCGTTGGACATCAGGCTATACCGCAAGCGAAGCATATTTACACCGGTGTGCCACAGGTGTAAAGTGCATTAGCATTAACTAGATTATTGACTCTAGTGCAAGTGGGAGTCTGTAGGAGATATGCCCTAGAGGCAATAATAAATGTTATTATTTATCTCCGTGTTCATAATTAGGTTTATGTTCCATGCTATAACTGCTGTGGTTCCCGAGCCCGTATATCCATAAAGGCTCTGGGGAAAACCCATGTGCACGTGTGGAATAATAAACGGTAAAATGTATTCCTAGTCATGCCTCTAAGACTAGCTCAAGTGTTGCATGATGATTATGTTTTCCCAATCATGGGCATGTCTATGCCATCAACTTTGAGGGCACAATGTTAGAAGAACATTTGTGTTGAATCGACCCGATTGGTGTTATGCTATGAGATTCATTCGTCACAAGTTAATGGTTAATAACATAGAGATGGTTAACGTTTGCATGATTCCTCAGACCATGAGAGTATCGAGTTTCTTCATGCTTGCTTCATGAACTTTGGGGTTTGTTAAACGTCATCCGTAAATGGGTGGCTATTACGGCGGCTTACGGGTTCATGGGAAAGTATGTCAAGTAACTTGATAGCTCAAGATTGGGATTTGCTCCTCCGACGATGGAGAGATATCTCTGGGCCCTCTCGGTGTTACGGTATCCATCATCGTCTGGCCAGACACTTTGTGATTTGATCACGGGGATGCCGGAACACGGTAACGAGAAAAGAGAACAATACCGGTAACGAGGTAACTAGCATAGTGGACAAGTTGTTGATCCACGGGAATGCCAACATGTCTCACCTCAGGTATTTGTAACATATCGCGAAGCAACAGGAATAGCACACGGCAACTGGAGGTTCCCTCGAATATTCATTCGTGTGGGTATAGGGGTCAATATGGGTGTCCACGGCTCCGATGTTGATCATTGATCGGAAGGGGTTCCGTGTCATGTCTATACTTCACCGAACCTATAGGGTCACACGCTTAAGGGTCATCTATCTGCTGAATACTAGACAGGGAGTCTGAGAGAAAATCACCGAAAAAGTTTCGGACACCGAAAAGTTTCGGACAGCGGAAAAGTTCCGCAGAGAGAGGTCACCGGATGAGTTCCGGTGAAACTGAAAAGTTGTTTCAGAGGATACCATTAAGTCAAATTGGTTTCGGCACATGCCTGATAATTCTTGGAGGGTGCCAGAATCATTCTGGAAACTTCTGGGAATTTTCTGGAAGAAAAACCGGAAATGTTTCGGAGCTGCCGGAACCGCTTCAGATGCTTTTCGCAGATGAAAATCACTAATCTGGAATTTTTCCAGAACGCGTTGAAAATTATTTTAGTGGGTACTGGAATTGTTCTAAGGCCACATAAATATTTTCAGTTCGAACGGACGCTGAAAAATGTCGTCGTGAATAGTGAAAGTGCTTTTTGGATAATTTTTGGAAGCCACCTTTTAGGGCTTTTGCTAAAGGCTTCTAGAAGGTGATGTGGATGGATGAGAACCCCCTTTGGGGGGGCCCTCATGGGGGAGTGGCCGGCCACACTAGGGGCTCCACCTTGGAGCCCCTCTTGTTCCTTGGTTTCTCCTTTAGGTCCTTGTGGAAGGACTTCCCTCATATGCCTTTGGGTTTTATTGGATAACTACCCTACCCCTTGGCTTTCCTATAAATAGAGGTGGAGGGGCAGCCCTCCACACGATCATCCCTTGCTCTCATACACATGCCAAGATGTTATCTGGCTTCTCTCTCCCTCCCACGAAAAGAGTTTCGTAGAGCCGAAAGGCTGTCTGGGTTCCGGTGGGAACTAGTTCTGGACGGCGAAGCCCTGCCGGATAGCTGACACCGTATGTGTGCAACTCTGTAGAGAGGTCGTAGTTTCGATCTTAGTGCCCGAGGGGCTGTTCGTGAGTGCCTCCCGAAGGGCTGTCCAAGTGACGGTCCGAGT
Source organism: Thinopyrum elongatum (assembly GCA_011799875.1). NCBI lineage: Eukaryota > Viridiplantae > Streptophyta > Magnoliopsida > Poales > Poaceae > Thinopyrum > Thinopyrum elongatum. The sequence goes on along the minus strand of CM022297.1, from coordinate 447,946,833 downwards.
TCTGTGAGTCCTCCCGAAGGGCTGTCCGAGTGACCGTTCGAGTTTCGAAGGTCCTCCCGAAGGGCTGTCCGCGACATCGTCCGGGGGACTGTTCGACCGCCTCCCGGAGGGCTGTCTGAAGGGAAGACGAGGGTATACATCCTTGCGGTTGGGAGGTTGTAAATCCTAGCTGCGGGGATCTGCACCGCCGATCGTCATCGACTCTACTTCCGCTGCGCTACGAGTCGGTAACGAAAATGATCAAACCTTGTATGCAGTCTCCATAGTGGTCCTGGGCTGGTGCGTAGGTCGGAAAAATTTTGTTTTTTGCTGCGTTACCCTACAATGTCATCAGTGCATTTTTTGCATAGATTTTTTTAAGCTAAACTACATTTTGCTAAGTATGTTATTATGATGTTCTTCAACAGAAATTCCCGGCGGATTGTATACCTAGTCTTATGGAAATGAAAGGTGACATGAGGATTGTTAGCTTACGGCCAAGTTGGCCTACGTACCACCGCAGTGCATACATGATTCATTGAAGCGATGACATCCTCACAATCAAAGATTGGAGAAAAGTTCTGAAAGATCGCAGAGAACTACTTGGGGGCAACATCAAGCGCAGCCCACAAATGGGAGATAGGTTCATCTGTATTCTCCATAATGGAGAATCAGGGGTTTACCTGTTTTATGCTATTTTACCTCCGAGAGAGTAGGAGGTCTTAGGTATTTATGTGCTACATTCTGCTAGAATGATGAGCTAGTTCTTATATGACTATGATGATGAGTTGTTATCATGATGATGAGTTATATATGTGCTACCTTTGTGCTAGAATGATGAGCTAGTTCCTATATATATATGACTACGATGATGAGTTGTTATTATAATGATGATGATGATGATGTATGAGCTCTTATATGAATATGATGATGCGTTATTATGATCATGTTGAGTTATTATGTCATTGGGCGGAACAAACACGGATTAGATTCATGTGACAAAAGGTTGGATTAGTACTAATCCAACCTTTTGTCACATGAATCTAATCCGTGTTTCTTCCACCTAATAATATAATAACTCAACATGATCATAATGATATAACAATCCCTCATGTGACCAAAATTTGTATAACGATGTATAAATACAAAGTAAAATATGCAGCAGAAAAATTTTAGTCACATGCTGACGCGTGGCTGCCTTTTAGTCCCGGTCGGTGTTACCAACCGGGACTAAAGGTCCTCCTGCCTGGGCGCCCTACGGCGGCCACGTGGAGCCCCTTTAGTCCCGGTTCGTAACACAACCGGGACTAAAAGTGAGGGGTTTTAGTCCCGATGGTTTTGCCCCGGTTGCAGAACCGGGACTAAAGGCCCTCTGGAACCGGGACTGATGCCCTGTTTTCTACTAGTGGTTGTACCTCGTGGGTGAGCGGTAGTATGTCTGGGTGGCGGCCCCGGAAGGTGGTGTTGGCTGATTGCGTGGGACGCAATGGAGTGATGGATGTCGGGGCGGCGACTTCGAGATTTGGCAGCTTCGAGGGCTTTTGACTTTGTGTCGTGTGGGCGATGAGGTTGCCATTGATGTTGGTCGTCGGCAATGCCAGATGATGCAATTGGCGTAGGACCCGTGGAGTGCAAGCCCTTCATTTCTGTGGGAGAGTCCCATCACTACTCCTCTCATAGTAGTCACAGATTCTTCTTTCTGACAGTGGTGCAAGGCTGGCTTGTTCGGCGGAGCGGGGTTCCTGTTGCTTATGTATGTGTGGTGGGTGTTTCTTGTGCCATTCGGCATTTTATCAACAAGAGTGGTTTGACACCGTGCGCTTTGGTGTTCCAGAGTGGGCTTGGCCCTTGATGTATCGGTTTTCTCCCGGTTTTCTCCTAATTAATTGGACATCTCTCTTCTGCTTAATTAATGGACGAGGCAAATCTTTTGCCTTCGTTAAAAAAAACCTCCACACTTTCTAGGTTCCAATTCTAGGAAGATGTTCTAGGAAAAGAAGGCCCCTCTTTGGATACTAGACCTGCAGCGCGCCTTGACGCGCGGTGCCCCCCAACGCTTTGGCTAGGCATGTGTGCCAGGCATACTTTAATAGCGAGGTATAGCCAGCACAATAATTTGCACGCCTTGACACACAGTGCTTTGAGTCATGCCAGCGCCTAAACTAAAGTCCTCATAGTAAAGATGTACCAAAAGCAGAGTATTGTTTCTACTTGGTATAAGATCATTTTGTCAAAGTCATGGAAAATGTCAAGGCAACTAAACGTACCAAATGCAAGGCAAGCAGGACATATTTTGTTAATAGAACTACTCGTTTGGAAGTTCATGGGCAACATAAGTATATATTTTGTTCCAAAAGCGAGCAAGGTCAATCGATCCACATCAAGTTAGATACAAAATTCATACTTATTACATAGCAACATCAGACCATAGCGGCAGCGCGAGATAAGGAACTTCTATAATTCCACATAAGCATATACTGTTAGATAGCTTCACGTGATCGTCTTGTCGTTCGACATTTCACATGACACATCATATGTACCTGTTGAGTAATATATATAAATGGAGTATTAGATACAAACAGAAGCATAAGATTGTTGCTCTAAAAAAACTCTGGACAACAAATGAGTAAGAGGAGATAACAATAAAATTCTAAATGGCTGGCTGAGCATAAGCTAATAATTTACATATTTTGTTTGAGTTGTACAAAACAGTGTCAATTACATGTGGTGATATGTTTACATATTTGGCCAGATGACATGACCAGACCAAGTGGGAGTTAAAGGAAGGAATCAATTTGGCATAGAAGCAAAGAACTGGATGGACTCTGCACAAAATAGTGGGTGATGAATTTATCCACTTGTTCACCCTTCAGGAAACACAGGGCTACATACAGGAAGGGGAGAAAAGCATAAACTGCATGAAAATAGCCACCGATGGCATAGTTTACGGCCACTCCTTCTGACCATAGAAAAAGGCTTGACTACAGATCGTCCAAACTCATCGTCTTGGGATCCATTGACTAAACATTAGGGACATACCTTCTATGCTTCATTGCACATCTCATGGAGATATTATTATTTTATGGACATTGGTGAAATTGATGATCTTATTAGCCGCAACTATAATTATATGAGACAGGTACCTGCAACAAAAAATCACAAAAACATGATGGTTCAGAAATGAATTAAACAGTCAGTTGCGGCATGGCTTCCTCAACTTCTCGCTTGTGGCTTACCTCCTCTGACCAGTTAGATTTATCATTTTTCTTCATTTGTCAATACACATAGTGACACCACAACATCTTGACTATGCTATAGCTATCACAGTGGTTTACAAATTACAAATTCGTATTCAAACAATGGGTACAGTCCAGAACGGTATACATATTTTTTGTCGCCTCAAGTAGTTTTAGATTAAAAGCCTGATCCAGAACTATAGCTAAACTGGACCGTACAATAGATTTATTAGTCTGGTAATATGATTCTGTAGTGCCTATACATCAAAAAATTGTTTACCGACAGAAAAACTATGTGATGCATTATTTACACAAACCAATATTTTCGTATAGGGTCACAAATACATTTCAACATCCAAAGCAATAAGAGAGAAAAAATAATAGAGTATAATAAGTACATAGCAACAATTTCTGAACTTGTTGTCAGTCAAAAGTAATAATATGGAGATCTATCTTGCATGTGGCGCAACATTAAATTTAGCAAATCTCACAAACCAGACATGAATGGACCGAGTATAAAGGACATACCAGAACCATATATGGAGTAGAAAGGAAGACACTGGAGTGACAAATGTGTTTGAGCTAGGCAAATGACAACCTTCTGTAGTTGAGCTGGAAAAACACCACAGTTGTTCACCATTTATCATCAATGGAAAGCAACCATATGCAATGCAGCAATCATAATCATATTTGTTTGTATCCATAGACAAATACAAAGTAGGAAAATATCAAAGGAAAGCAACCGTATGCAATTCATATCACAAGACACGGGATTTCGGTCAAGTGGCTTTCAAGCGGCCTCCATTGTGCAAAATGATAAGGAATCGAGCTTGACATTTGAGAGAGAGGGAGAGAAGGAGAGATGGACCTGTAGATCATCGGTAGTACGATGTCCTTGACGGCACCATCTGGTACGTGGTGGTGGCGGCTTGCACTCTTCCTAGCTAGTAGATCAGTAGGTAAGGCAAGCCATGACCTTGTCCGGCTCCAACGGCGGCCTGCAAGCCAAGAAGATGGAAAGAGCAACGGTCACACACACTGACACACACACATGCTTTGTAATGGTTATTGATTAGAGTTATTTCTAATTAGGTGGCTTTGTAATGGTTATTGATTAGAGTTATTTCTAATTAGGTGGCTTTGTAATGATTATTGATTAGAGTTATTTCTAATTAGGCCAAACACTAAACCAGTCTATATTTTTTCCTTTCAAATTTGTACTTTTAGTAGGAAACAAAAGATCACCCAACATAGCAGTATATCATTATACATTATCTCATTAGCGCACAATACTCTTTTAAGGCAGAACTAAAAAATTCAATGGTCAGGCTAGATTAGCCAAAACTCTATAGTATTTGTACTGTATAGAACACTAATTAGATCATGTGAAATTGGAGCAAGATCTTGACACCAATAGTAGACACCTAATTTTCAGAGGAGGTGACATTACGCTATGAATCACTGGCATTACTCGCACTCAAGCGATAGTAGCATAGAGCCCTGAGCAAAAGAAAAAAGAAACACAAAGATTTAGTTAGTGGCAACAGAACAAAGAAAGTAAACTATACTATATATAGCTAGTTAGGACAATGTCCAAAATCAAATTAAAACCTAACAAAAAGATCCACTTGTTCAGTTTTGGGCCAAATGGATTAGATAACATATAGTACAGTTCAACTCTTTGTTTTGTACGGGAGTCTACGTAGTCCACATCAGTGAAATATCCGGACCGGAACAATTCAGCCATCCATCTATGCGCCATCTATTTATTCCAGGTAGGTTTAGCATCACAACATAGCGTAGCTAAGAACGGAACCAAGAAAGCTGCGATGAAATGTTGAGCACCACAAACAAACCCCCCCCCCCCAAGTGAAATAAGCATTCTTTTCAGTGGAACATTTTACAACCCAAAATTTTATACAGAGCTAGCTTCAGTTGCAATAACACTAAACAGTTTGACTGTCACAGACAGTACAGACTACAGAGTGTGTTTCCCCGGCAGGATTTCCTACTCTGAAACAACTGAGGCAAGGATGAAAACTAACATTTTTTCAGCAAAATCTTGAGCACCCCATGAAAAATCCCTCAACGTAGACCTTGTCCTGGTCACACGAAACTGAATCGATTGATGGGAGCAGCACATACAGAGAAGATAAGGAGGAGGTGTTCATCACCATATGATCCTTTTTATCGGAGGCAAAGATGAGGAATTGCTTGTTGCCGGCGTCGTTCACCCCGCCGCAGCCGCCACCGTCGCTCCAACCTGGCCATGGGCGCACGCATGACAGCAGGCCGAATCAAGAAAAGGCCGCATCTCACAAAGAAAGAAAAGGCGCGGAAAGGAGGGGGGCTCACCTCAACTTAGTTGAAAGGTGATTTTCACAGTGTGTATTACAGATCGTACAGAGTTACATATATAGCCTCCTAGGTACAACAGCTACAAGTGATGGAGGTGGGGATCGTGCGTAACAGACGCACGTTCCCATGCTACGTGCGCGCGCCGTTTGGTCCAGCCGAGAGACCCGGTGACGTACATGCTGGAGACGTTTTCCAACAGCCCCCCGCAGCCGCAACGGGGTCTTCGACGACGTTGAGGCTGGACCGGAACTCCGTGAAGACGCCTGTCGGTAGCCCCTTGGTGAAGACGTCGGCGAACTGAGAAGTCGACGGAACGTGCAGGACGCGAACATCTCCGAAGGCAACGCGATCGCGCACGAAATGAAGATCAATCTCCACGTGCTTGGTGCATTGGTGTTGTACCGGGTTGGTGGAGAGGTACGTCGCCGATACGTTGTCACAGTAGACAATGGTGGCGCGCGATGGAGGTCGCCCGATCTCCTGAAGAAGCTGCCGCAGCCAACACGACTCCGCGACCGCGTTGGCGACAGCTCGGTACTCCGCCTCCGCACTCGATCGCGACACAGTGGTTTGTCGCTTCGAGGACCAGGAGACGAGGTTGTCGCCGATGTACATGCAGTAGCCAGACGTCGAGCGCCGGGTGTCGGGACAGCCAGCCCAGTCGGCGTCCATGTAGGCGATGAGCTGGGACGAGGCGGACGGGCGAAGATGAAGACCGAGGTGGGTGGTACCCCGCAGGTAACGCAGGATGCGTTTGAGGAGGGCGACGTGCGGCGTGCGTGGCGAGTGCATAACGAGGCACACCTGCTGGACGGCGTAGGCGATGTCGGGGCGCGTGAGCGTGAGGTACTGCAAGGCACCGGCGAGACTGCGGAAGAGGGATGGGTCGGGAGCGGGGTCGCCGGCAGTGGCGGAGAGCTTTGCTTTCGTGTCGACGGGAGTGGCGATGGGTTTGCAGTTGAGCATGGAGGCACGATCAAGAATCTCGAGGGCGTACTACTGCTGGGATAGGAACAAACCGGTGGGGCCACGCTTAACATTGACGCCGAGGAAGTGGTGGAGTGCGCCAAGGTTCGTCATGGAGAACTCAGAGGTGAGAGCAGCGGTAATGGTGGTGAGTAGTCCAGAGGAGCTAGCGGTGAGAATGATGTCGTCGACATAGAGCAAGAGGTATGCCACCGAGGTACCACGACGGAGAATGAAGAGAGATGTGTCGCATCGCGACGCCGTGAAGCCGAGCGAGAGTAGAAACGTGGTGAACCGCTGAAACCATGCGCGCGGAGCCTGCTTAAGCCCATACAAGGACTTGTGGAGTTTGCACACGGCCGAGGGGTGTGCGGTGTCGATGAAGCCGGCCGGCTGCTGACTGTAGACAAGCTCGTCGAGAGTGCCGTGGAGGAAGGCGTTCTTCACGTCCAGCTGGTTAATGGCCCAGCGGTTGCTGACGGCGACGTTAAGGATGACGCGGATGGTGGCCGGTTTCACCACGGGGCTGAAGGTCTCCCCGTAGTCGATGCCGGGCTGCTGCGTGAAGCCACGGAGGACCCAACGCGCCTTGTACCGAGCGAGAGAGCCGTCAGGATGAAGCTTGTGGCGGAATATCCACTTCCCGGACAACAAGTTAACACCTGCAGGGCAAGCAACCAAAGACCACGTTTTGTTCTGCACCAAAGCGTTAAACTCTTCAAGCATAGCATTGTACCAGTTGGGGTCTTTAAGAGCTTGTTTGTAGTTGGCAGGAATAGGAGAGATGGGTGCAGGAGAGGTAGCGATGGTCAGAAGCTTCTTCGGCTGCAGAAAACCTGTGGTGGGAAGGGCGCGCCCCATGGGGCGAAATAGCCCATCCAGGGAGTCTGCCCCCCGGGAGCCAGATGGGCCTGGCCGCGGCCGCCCGTGTGGCCGCCGTTGGAGCCGTGGCGCCCGTGGCCGTGCCCACGGCCGCGCCCCTGGCCGCGACCGCTAGCGGGAGAGCCGCCGCGTGCGGGAGCGCCCGAGTCCGCCGGCGCCTTGCCGCGGTCACCGCGGTCGCCGCCTGAGGATCCAGCGCCGGAAGGAGGGCCGCCGCCGCCGCCGAGTCCGATGGTTAGGGCAGTGGAGCCGTCGGTGCGGTCACGCGCATCCTGCTGTATCTCCTCGAGCAGAAGCCGCGAGCGCGCCTGGTTGAAGGTGGGAAACGGGTTTTGCATGGGTAAGACGGTGGCGATGACCTGATACCTTCGGGAGAGACCTCGCAGCAACTGCAGCGTCAAGGTCCGGTCGGTGACGGGTTCCTCGACGTCCGCCATCGCGTCGGCCAGCGCCTTGAGGCGGCCGCAGTAGTCCGCCATCCGCAAGTCGCCTTGGGTGAGGGCCCGAAATTCGGCGGAGAGATGCACCGCCTGGGCCGGCTGGTTTGCGAGAAAGAACTCGCGGAGTCTGTCCCAGGCGAGGAAGGCCGTGTTCCCGTCGCCGCGGATGACCTCGTAGAGGGCGTCGGTGATGGTGGAGTACAGCAGCAGGAGAAGGGTGAGATCAGTGTGGCGCCAGGCCGGAGTTTGCTGGGCGGGGTTGGAGTAGTGGGCAACATGGTGTTGGACGGAGTACATGGCGAGCACACAACGCCAGAGCTCGCGCCACTTCGAGTAACTGCCGGACTGGACGTCGAGTTTGAAGGTGATCAGGCTGCCGATGTTGTGGAGGTTGTGGATGGAGGGGGTGGCGGCGGAAGAGGAGGCCGGCGCATCTGGAGGAGGCGGCGGTGTGACCAGAGACAGCAGAGGGGGCGTGGTGGCCGGAGGCGCGGTGGTGACCGGGTCGGCCAAGGTAGCTGGCGGCGCGGTGGTGATCGGAGGGGGAAGTGGGGAGGTGGGGATTGGAACCTCGCTGGAGGAGGGGATGCCGCCGGAGGAAGGGATGCCGCCGGTTTCCATCGGGAGAGAGAGAAGCTCTGATTACCAAGTTGAAAGGTGGTTTTCACAGTGTGTATTACAGATCGTACAGAGTTACATATATAGCCTCCTAGGTACAACAGCTACAAGCGATGGAGGTGGGGATCGTGCGTAACAGACGCACGTTCCCATGCTACGTGCGCGCGCCGTTTGGTCCAGCCGAGAGACCCGGTGACGTACATGCTGGAGACGTTTTCCAACAAACTTGATGCCAGTCTAGCATCCGCTCGCTCCTCCCGGTGACTGCGACGCGCGAGCTCGAAGGGAGAGAAGCTGCACAACCGGAGGCGGGCGGGAGAAGGGCCGGGGTGGCTACCGGACGAGAAGCCAAACCAGAGGCCAGCAGGCAAGGAGGAAGAGGGCCGGGGCAGGGCGAGGAGGGTGGGAGACGGGAGGGGAGGAGGCAAAGAGGCGCATAGGAGCGGCGGCGGCTCGGGCCGTAGAGAAGGAGGGCAGAGGAGCAAGGGGCTGCGTGAGGGAGAAAGAGAAGTGAGCGGAAGACGAAACTCTAGCTTGTCCCCCGATTGGGGATGAGGCCAGGAATCGGGGAAGGCCAAGTGGCGTTGGGTATGCAAAATTCCAGTAAAGCCCTCGGCGGGGCGCTGGAATCACAGGCGGTGGCATGGAATTTTCACCGCAGAAGGGCCGTACCGAGCACCCTTCTAGCCGCAGTCACTGACTCGCAAGGCCCAGTAATGACCGGCCCCGCAGTTCAGTGAAATAAGACAGAAAGAGCGATGATCCATGCATGCGGCATGGAATGCTCCAACCATCGATGTTGGTGACCACACGTCGTGGCGATTTCTCCACGAGCCTAGTTGGCTGGGTGAAAATTCTGTCGTTGTCTGGTGCGCGTCCCGGAGCTAGCTAGTACAAGCGCCGAAACGTGGAAATGGAGGAAGTTGCCATGGTTTGGCGGGTGCGTCCTACAGGTCGAGGACTCCATGATTTGTATTTTGCGGGTCATGAAATTTCTTTTTGTGCGAACATGTTCAGCTGAATTCCTTATATATTTCTCACATCCTCGGTCTCTCGGGTGAGTTCCAAGTGGATTAAACGAGTGTTATTCGTTTGGTTAGAACAGGAGGCATCCGAATCCAACAAATCTTTGTGCTTGGTTCTAAGTAGTCTCTGCAAAATGCTAACTGTATCCTTAATTTACTTGTACGTCTACGGTTCCTTAACCAGATGTTCCTCTAGTGGGTGGAGCAAGTCGTGCAACAATGCTCTCGCCATGAAGTCCAAAGACTTTATCATTGATAACTTTGTGGAGAATTTCTGGCGCATGTAGCCTGACAGAAGGAACAGTGTCACTCCATCCCACTAGTTAACACATTCATGCAAAGAGGAACTAGGACAAGGATTGCGTCTCAAAGATGACGGGTTGGTCTTCAGAGACACAATGAGCTCACACTCATTGGGCGGTTGCACGAGGTCATGGCTACACGGCGCTAACCCGGCTGTCGCAGTGGAACAAATGGATACTCGGAAAATGAAGCCGAGACGAGGAGATATGTTCCACCCAACAATGATACAGTGCCATGGAATAGGGTCGAGGCTAGAATGAAACGAACGGATATCGATTTGGTTGGGGAGGAAGGCAAACATGATCAAAAGGAGCAGGTGGAGCATAAGACACAACACACATGACGTGAGTTGTGCACACCAAGGATCCGCTTCCTTGTCCCAAAGGCTTCATTCAACCTTTGTGATCGATACTGGTAGGTGGAACATATTCCGTTCGTTGCCAACAATTCACCGATACCTCCCACACCTATGGCTACACTTCGTACTAGCCACTTCTCTCGTCGGCAGTTTAGCTCACCTCTGATACACTGATCTTGTTATCTTTGGCCTATAGATCATAGTATAGTAGTAGGGGCTTTATATGCGGCCATCTATATTGCAGTAACTAATGTTATCCAGTAAAAGATGAGGAGGAGGTTGTTGCACAGGTCGAAGCAATGACTTCATAATTCACCTTAACGCGTACACGTGTATACAATGTTGCTATTTTAAGAGTGCCATGTAGAATAAATCTTGAGGTAAAGAAGAAAAAAATCATAAAAATTTGCCTTCTCTTAATTAAGATTTGTACTCTTAGCAATAATATCTCTTAACATATATTTAGCTATATGTAGTTTTTTTTTTCAAGAGTACACCAAAAGTGTACCATAGTTTTATAGATCATGTGTTTACAGGTATGATCATTCGATCTACCTTAGTACAATGACTTTTCGACTATCTAGTATCTACTACAAGAAGATTTATTCGACTCCAGTGAGGGAGAGCTATGACGACTAGTTTCCGTGTTTGTAGTCGCTAGGTGGTCCACTGGACCTGACTGTAATTTTTATGGATTCAATAGGATGACCTCCCGTATCGAATGAAAGGTTCTTTGGGAATCAATCGTTACAGCAAACAAAAATGTTCGCTACGATTAGGTCCCGGCGCCCCCCCCCCCCCCCCCCCCCCCCCCCCCCCCCCCCCCCGATGGCACTACAGATGGGCCCAAAAAGAAAGCCTAGTTTTGTTGCATCTAAGCCTTAAACTAGCCTAGTTTTGCTGTGACTAAGTCCTAAAAGAAAAATAAGTTTGTCAAAACAAAAAATGTCATGCGTGAAAATTCAGAAATTGTCATTGTGCTTCGTGAGATGATGCAAAAAAAAGTTTGATGATAAAAAATGCCACGGTGTGTTTAAAAGTGCTATGGTGTACAAAAAATGAATATGCCATGGTGCTAAAAATAAATTTGTCATTGTTATGAAAAAGCTGCCATTTTTTATTCCCATGGCAAAATTATTACCTATACCATGGCAAACTTATTACATATTCCTTACAAAATTTACCGATGGTCATGTATGTAATTTGCCATGTCCTAGAGAACACGAAACCCCCTAAAAAATGCCATGTGATTAGTCGATCAGTTTTTTTAAAAGTTGTATTGTGATGATCAAATTTCATAAAAATGCCATCTGACTAACCAAAATAATAAAACAAATCTCTAAAACATGGTAACATGGAAAAGTTACAAAAACCTGATCTCCCACAAATAAAAAGCAAAGTTTTTGGGAGAACCCTACATGGGATTGCTAATTTGCCATGGTCAATTGCAGAAAGGAAAAAAACGCAAAAAAGAATTGCCATGGTATATGTAATAAGTTTGGCATGGTCTATTTAAATAAATTGTCATGGCAAAGCTAGTTGTTCTTTGCCATGCTACAAAAAAATTTCCATGGTAAAAAAATAAAGTAAAAATAAAATTGTCATGATAGAGAACGAAAAAGAAGATACCATGGATTGTTTAGTAAAATTTGCCATGGTTCATATAAGCAAAAAACTTCCCAGAAAAGCGATGAAAGTAATTGTCGTGTTTCAGAAAGTAAATTTATCATGGTGCATAAAAGCAAAACTTCCCATAAGCGATGAAAGTTACATTTGCCATGGATGTGTGATAAAATAAGAAGTAAATTTGCTATATATATATATATATATATATATATATATATATATATATATATATATATATATATGCTAAAGTGAGCCTGAGCGTATACTCCTTATTCTGCACGCTGGTCAGGCTACGCGCATAACTCCCACTAAATTAGCACCAGTGACATCCGCCTAATCGCAACAATTTTTAAAGCATCGTAACAGACAGGAAAAGATTACTACCCGTGCCTTTCCTCTAGTAATTAGCCTACCGAACATCCTATGTTGGGTGTAAAAAACTTAGACTACATAGTAATGATGGTAACCAAAAACATTACTCATATGATCCTAACCATATGTATGGCGGACTAGTAAAATGTACCAACAAATTACTACACACAACCATGCTTCTACGATTGCTCTTAATTGTGGTAAAAGCTACCAATGTGTTACTACATTTTCCTAGGAATTTACCACCGTCTTAGACAACAAAAACCTCACATTGTGGTGATAGCCATCTATACATGGTAACTGAAGCTGCTCTAATTACCACATCGTAATACAATTACCACGTAGTAGCTACTTGCAACTGGCTCGTAACACCATTACCACTACTAGAAGTGGTCATTCTTTATACAAGTAAAGAGTGGACTGGTTTGGTGTATTAGGCGAGTCGTGCATGCATGTAGTAATTAACTTGATTCCATTACTATATTTACCAAAGGTTTTACTAGCAAGTGAGAAAAAAACGACTTGATTTGACGGAGTGGGGACTGATGTGTGCACATAGTAACCGCTTTAATTCTATTACCATAGTTATCAAAAGGGATTACTAGCAGGTGGAACGAAAAACGGTGGTTAGGCCGAGCAACCCACGCGATTTGGCCGGAGCGTAGAATTAGCATTTTGCGCTCAGGCTCACTTTAGCGCCACTATATATATATATATATATATATATATATATATATATATATATATATATATGTTTGCCATGGCAAAATAAAATATAAATTTGCCATGGCTGTAAAGTAAAATTTGCAATGGCTATAAAAGTAAATTTGCTATGGCTATAAAACTAAATTTGCTATGGCTATAAAACTAAATTTACGATGCTACAAAGTAAATCTGCCATGTTCTTAAAAGGCAAAGTGTTAGGAAGATCAAATTTCCGGAATAACAACTTAGACATGGTATTGGTAAATAGCTAATTTGCCATGATCTACATGAGTACATAGTAAGAACTAGAAGGGTTGAGCGCGCTTTGCTGCGCCGTTCATGTTCTTGTTTCTTTTTAAAAAAAATTACTCGCTTTGTTTCAAAATATAAGGTGTATTACTTTTTTGAAAAATCAAATCTTTTAAGTTTGATCAAATTATTAGAGAAATGTATCAAAATCCAGAATATCAAATTGATATGATTAAAGTCAACATGAAATGAATTTCCATAATTTTTTTGTGTAATATTGTGGATGTCGATATTTTTTGCCCCGAACTTGGTCAAAACTAATACCCCTTATATTTTAGAACTGATGGAATATTTAGTTTGGTGGGTGAGGAAGATGGTGGAGTGTGTTTTATTTTTATTTAATGCGGTGATTAATTTGGTGGGCCTTCCGTGGTGTGATTCTGTGTTATCCCCTAACCAACCTATATTTATGTGGTGAAATTTCTGCGTCGGTGGCTTCATGTACTACATTGGTGGTACAATATCACATTGTGACGCTTCCTTTTTGTAAGTGGTGGGAGGGTGCGCGGGGTTGATACATTTTTATAGGCCTGTTGCTGCAGATTGATTTGAAAAATCGTTGGCCCGGGCAAAATCATAAAACAAATCCAAAATTGAGTACGTCAATTGAATGAAAGAGCTTGAAAATTAGGGAACATATTGTATTTAAGGATTGAATAGGAGAGCTCCTAAAAATTTGTTGACCAAGTCAAAATTGGGTGATCCAATTCTAAATTGAAGACCTCAATTGAGAGGCCTTAAAAATTTGGAAGTATAGTGTATAGTATAAAAGAATTAAATGTGATAGCTTTGAGAAATTGTTGACCCGATCAAAATCGGGTTAACCAATTCTAATTGGAGATCTCAATTGAATGTGGGCTCTTTAAAATTAGGGAGCTTAGTGTTATAGAGGATTGCCATACCGCGGTAGAAAATGGCTAATTTGTGAAAGCATCCTATGAAAAGCAAAAAAAAAAGCATGTTCATACAGGCTTGAACATGTAAACATGCATCTTGCTTAGTTGATTTAAGTGGCAATTTACAGAGCAGAGGCCCCTATCTATACCTGGCTATGGGCAGCCCGGCCCGGACGGCCCGACCCAACCTGGGCCGAAAAAGCCCGACCTAGCCTTGCCCACGGGCTGGGCCTGGGCCTAGATTTCGATCCCGATGGTTTCTGCAGTTTAAGGAAGAGGCCCGGCCCGAGGCCCGACGGGCTTTTTGCATGATGGGCCAGGCTTGGGCCTGATTTTTAGGCCCGACGAACGGGCCCGACCAGGCTCAAATCTAGGTTTTCTGCATCGGGCTTTGGTAGGCCCGGCCGGCCCGACGGATGCCGGGGTATACCCCTTTGCCCTCTCTCACCGTGCCAACTACTCCAATCATATGCGAGGGCGCGGATGCAAAAACACCACATACCAATCATACGCGAGGGTGCGGAAGCAAAAACACCACGCACCAATCATACGCGAGGGTGCGGATGCAAAAACGCCCGCCCCTCCGCCCGCAGTCCAGCCAGTGCCGCTCTATATAAAGGAGCCGAGAGCGGGGCTCGGAAAGACTGAGCAGAGTGGGGAAAGGCGTCTTCGTACTCGCCTCTCTCCGCGCAACCTCGCCTTCGCCTTCCTCCTCCCCATTTCGCCAGCGGCGCAGCCCACCAACCACCCCCGACAGACGCCATGAGGGAGTGCATCTCGATCCACATCGGCCAGGCCGGCATCCAGGTCGGGAACGCGTGCTGGGAGCTCTACTGCCTCGAGCATGGCATTCAGGTACGGATCCGCTCCCCCCTCGACCTCTCGTGTTTAGCGTCGGATCTGGGGTTTCTGCCGGTTGGTGGTGCGCTCGGTCGGTCGGATCTGGGCGCAGATCTGACTGCGGCCGGTCAGATCTGCGGGTGCTAGGAGGGAGGATCTGCATCTGACGGAATGCAGGGTGCATGCGGTCGCTTCCGTGGGTCGATCTGGTGTTGCGAAGATCGCGGCCGGTTCGAATTTGAATTTTTAGGTGTGGACTTACTGGATCTCAGATCCGATGCATGTCTCGCCTGTTTGGGAGTGGTTGTTTAGGTTTTCCATGTTTTGGATCTGACCAGTCTTTTTCCAAAACTGAATCCATCGTTTTGAAAAGCCTCTTGCTATATAGAATGTAATCTGTATATTATAATAGGACGTCAGATGTATCATCTGCTACTTGTTAGAACATCACTGATCTGGCGCACACTCGTTTTGTTTGATCTGTTCTGTGCTGTACTGTTTAGATCTGTTAGATCCGGTGATATCTGTTCCTACATGTGATGTAGCATTCTGTTGGTTCTGAAATGTACATTGCCTGCTTGTAGAGAAATGCATCTTTAATTAAGCACCATACTTCTGTTGCTGTGAATTGATCTTTAATGCAAACAATCTCGTAAACGCCTTAAGGATCCTTTTCTTTTCCTGTTGCTACGGAATTTTAGTATGTTTAGCTATGCAGCTTTAACACTGTTTAATCCCCCTTGTGCAGCCTGATGGCCAGATGCCCGGTGACAAGACCGTTGGGGGAGGTGATGATGCTTTCAACACCTTCTTCAGTGAGACCGGTGCTGGGAAGCACGTCCCCCGTGCTGTCTTTGTAGATCTCGAGCCCACTGTGATTGATGAGGTGAGGACTGGCGCTTACCGCCAACTCTTCCACCCTGAGCAGCTTATCAGTGGCAAGGAGGATGCAGCCAACAACTTCGCCCGTGGTCATTACACCAGTAAGTGCTGTGCTCTTTCTTTGTTATTATGACAGTAATCACTGTTGCTCATCATCTGGCTGACTTTTGCTGCCCCTATTGCAGTTGGCAAGGAGATTGTTGATCTGTGCCTTGACCGTATCAGGAAGCTTTCAGACAACTGCACTGGTCTCCAGGGATTCCTTGTCTTCAACGCCGTTGGAGGTGGAACTGGCTCTGGCCTTGGTTCGCTTCTCCTGGAGCGTCTCTCTGTTGACTATGGAAAGAAGTCTAAGCTTGGGTTCACTGTGTACCCATCTCCCCAGGTCTCCACCTCTGTTGTTGAGCCATACAACAGTGTCCTGTCCACCCACTCACTCCTTGAGCACACTGATGTCTCTATCCTTCTTGACAATGAGGCCATCTATGACATCTGCCGCCGCTCCCTTGACATTGAGCGCCCAACATACACCAACCTCAACAGGCTTGTTTCTCAGGTACAGTCTTGTTTCTGCATGGTTACATATTTCTGTTTGATGTTTGTTATAAGCTGCACTTTTTAATAATGTTTGACTGAGATCTAATTCATCGGTTAAACATCTAATGTGCAGGTCATTTCATCACTGACTGCTTCCCTGAGGTTTGATGGTGCTCTGAATGTTGATGTCAATGAGTTCCAGACCAACTTGGTGCCCTACCCAAGGATCCACTTCATGCTTTCCTCCTATGCCCCAGTGATCTCAGCTGAGAAGGCCTACCATGAGCAGCTGTCTGTTGCTGAGATCACCAACAGCGCCTTTGAGCCTTCGTCCATGATGGCCAAGTGCGACCCCCGCCACGGCAAGTACATGGCCTGCTGTCTCATGTACCGTGGTGATGTTGTGCCCAAGGATGTCAACGCTGCTGTGGCCACCATCAAGACCAAGCGCACTATCCAGTTTGTTGACTGGTGCCCCACTGGCTTCAAGTGTGGTATCAACTACCAGCCACCCGGTGTCGTCCCAGGCGGTGACCTTGCCAAGGTCCAGAGGGCTGTGTGCATGATCTCCAACTCCACCAGTGTCGTTGAGGTCTTCTCCCGCATTGACCACAAGTTTGACCTGATGTACGCCAAGCGTGCCTTCGTCCACTGGTACGTTGGCGAGGGCATGGAGGAGGGAGAGTTCTCCGAGGCCCGTGAGGATCTCGCTGCCCTTGAGAAGGACTATGAAGAAGTTGGTGCTGAGTTTGATGAGGGTGAGGACGGTGACGAGGGCGACGAGTACTAGAGCCTGCCTCCTGGTGCTTTCCCAAGGCGCACTACTGCTATCCTATGATCTGCCCGAGTGGCCTTTATCTGTTATCTGTCTGTTTGAATGTTTGCTTTGTGGTGTTTGTTTTACAACCTGTTGTGTTGTATGAACCTTGTATGTTTGAACCTGTTATGCACCTTGGTTAAATATGCATGCTATCTGGTTATCTACACTATGGCCTCTACTGCTCTGTTTACTTTGTGTTTTCGGTGGTGGCGTTGCCTGGATGCCTGCTTTATTCGTGGTCTGGAAACACCATCTTAGTTGCAATGCGTTGGCATAATGGAGATCGAACCTAATTTGATATATTGTTGCTTCCAATTAAGTGGTACGCCGGTACCAATTTGAGTTGAACTTGGAATTTAGGAAATGTTTGTAGCGATTTCCATTTGACAGGTGCCTGAAATTTCTCCCAAGATAATCACCGACCTAATTTGATCTGCCTGTGGTCACTTGGAATTCAGGGATTGTTTGTTGCGTTTGCTATTTGACAAGACGCCTGAAATTTCTGCAAGGCAATTCTCCTATAAACGGAGATTCAAATACTCAGCAGTATCCATATAAGCATAGAAAACAGCAAGTATAAATCATTGGCAAGTAGACCTTTATTTTCGCTCCTTTGGCCAAATATAAATTTGGAAGTTTGTACATTGTTTGTTTTCTGATCCACCATATCAGACTTGACTCGAATTTGTACTCTATACTTTAGATAGATGGCAACGGAACATGATCAAATATGCTATTCCCTTCTATTCAAATTAATTGTCGCAGCTCTAGTACAACTTTAGTAGTGAAATATGTCCAAATAATATGTTCTATACGTATTAGTTTACAGAGGTAGTACTTGTTTTTGACTGCTGCACTCCAAAATATCAAATTCCCCATGTCAAAAACTTGAAACTGAAGAGGAATTATGGATCTCTTTCAAAAGTGATGACAAAGAAGAGATTAATGGTATGTTTAGGTCTGGGGATTTACCTGCAGGCCAAGCCCAAAAATAGAGCACCTAATGGTTGGATGAACTCCTGGAACATGGTAGATAAATTATGCATTGTACTAATCGCTAAATTATGCATTGTATATACAAATTGAATTCATCAGGCACCACCTGCAATAAGAATTAAGGAAAACCCCTTAATAATTTAAGGGACTGGTAGGACTTCTAAACACCTGCAGGCCAAATAAAGTGCAAGGTACATTGATCAAATCTGAAGCTAAAATACCATACTTTTCTACTCCATCTTTTGGAACAAGGGTTGCCCCTCGGGACAGGAGTCACGATTCAAAATCCCAGCATCATTAGTATCTGAAGCAACATTTACAAAAGTTGCAACTTGGACAATTCAGATACAAGATTCCATATATTTGTTCCAAATGGTGTTAGCTAGTAACACCGTCCAGGTAACCACAACACGCACAAACGAGGACGGCAGCATAATTAACAGGTTGCAACTTAGCAATCATGTACTGTCCCCACTTACTTCACTCCAACCTATACTCTGGTACATACCAGCTACATCGTCAATTGAATAGGTTTTGAAATCCTGATTATTAGACATGAATTTCTTGAGCACATTATTGGCTCCTGCAACAACATTTGTCTTTTCATTTGGTTTCATTGGATTCCATTGAGAGAAGTGCATATTTCAACTCTGAATCCTAGACCGGTTACCCGCAAAAAAAAAATAAAAAATAAAAAATCCCCCCATTCCCAGCTAAATTACCCCCTGCATCCAACGATTGCCAACTGGTTTTGTGTGACGTGGCATCCCAGTAGACCAGTCAACGTTGACGTGGTATATACCCTTGCTTCGCCTCCTTGTGCTTGTTCCTGTGGGCTGTTGCATCGCCGGGTGCGCCGAGCCGCCGGCCGCCGCCCTGCCCTGCTGGCTGTGTTGTGCGTCGCCGACGTCCACGACGGTCTGTTCGTGCGCATCGTTGCCTCCGCACGGCGTTTCCCCCACGCCGCCGGTGGCTGCTAGCCGCTACTCGTTGCCGTCGGTCGAACACTCCTGCTTGGCGCGCGCCGCGGCTCGCTGCTATTGCTCAGCTCTTCTCACTTCTCTTCCGACGTTCTGTCCACACTCCTGCGCTTCCAATCGGCGCAGCAGGGTTACCACTGCCGCCGGTGCGGTGGTGGCGTACGTCTAGGGGCATGGGATACGGTGCGAGTCGGGGCCGTGGTGCCGACGCTCGCGGCGACCAGCTTCTTAGACTGTGTCATGGCGTTGTGGCAATGTCCTTCGCGCCGCGGCCACGGGCGCAGGAGCAGCCTCCGGTGGGGGAGGCAAAGGCGGCGGCATCCGGAGGAGAGGGGCCTGCTGGGGCTTTCCGTTAGAGAGCTCCTGGGCCTAGGCGACGGCAAGCGCACAACCGCTGCCGCCGCACGTATCGCCACTCTATTGACGTGCCCGTGGCCTCGCTATCGCTAGTCACGTGCCGCCTCGGCAGCCGTTGTGCGGGCCGCGATCTGTACGCCCCCAGGCATGGAAAATACGACACGCCACCGTGATTTTTCCATGCGCCTAGATGATGACTAAGTGAAAATTCTAGTATGGAGTTCTTCGTCAGAGTCGGAGCTACGCTGTCGGGTCGCAGGTCTGGCACGGATATTCATACATCTTCACGCGGACTCTGCAATGTGTGTTCAGTCGACGATTACCTACGGCGAAGTCAGAGTCATTTGCTCAGAATTTAGGGATGGCGATGAAGCCTCTAATAAGGGAGGAGTGATGACGATGACGCCCGTGTGCTGTCTCGACGAGGCCCTCCTTGAAGTGGTGTGCGTGGGGTATCTTGTGTGTGCCGTTCAGCGGTTGTTTTGGTTTTCGTCCGATTTTTCATGATCAGCCGGGCAATCTGGTTTTCGCTTTTTTTGAGAATGACGGGGGTGGGGCGCCGTTTGTTATATTACTAGATGACCCGTTGCGCCGATGGCGCAAATGGCGACAGCAAGCCAAGTATTGAAAGAGTGGTGATTGAAAAATCCAGACATTGAAAAATCCAGACATAGATCGAAATAATAAGTACTTATTGTTGGTAGATAGATACTTAGTGATAATACATAATGCTTGAAACAAAGAAAGTAGTAAAAACAGATAATTATAGATAAGGGTTTCATCATGCATATTAATAGATCGATGAGGAACAACAGTAGATGTTATACAGGGAAAAGCATAGGTGGCAATTGTTGAAAAGCAACAGATAGCATCGTCGAAAAACAGAGGAAGGGTTCATCCTATTACAGAGCTTAAATAGAAGTTCTTAGAACGCTTGATGATATTTAGATCGCCGTGGGCTAACAACTGGTTGGAGCAGTGTGCGTTACTAAATAAAAAGGCTGGAGCAGTGTGTTCGGAGGCTACATTGTGGGGAAAAAATAGCCTAACCAGTGGGTTGACCGTTGTTAAGCTGGCAGTGTAATATAGCAATGAATGATTTTGTTTAGCCTTGAATCGGTTTGACATGTTCATGGTTTGAATCGCTCATCCTTTTTTTCTAGTTATGTATGTTCTCTGTCAAGTGTTGTTATGGTAGAGAGCCATCTCCAGCTTGTAGATATTTTCTCGCTCGTGAGAAGGCCGCTGGCCCATAGGAGAAACGGGCCATGTATACATGTTTTGAGGCAAGGGATCTAGCGAAGATAGGAAGTAGAAGAGCAGGCGTTTTTTCCTTAAAAAAAAGAAGAGCCGGCATTTGTCTTCTAGCTAAGAGTTTGAAATAAAAAAAGCAGAAAACATTTGTGAGGAGTGTATATGAGTCTTGATACGCCATTTTCACTTCATGGACCAACACTGTCATTATCAAAAGAAACAATTAGTGTGTCTTAGCATTTTTTTGAATATTAGGAAAATGCATCTTGTTTGTGCCAGCTTTAAATAAATTTAGAGCATAGTATAAGTGATCTGTAGAGCTGAGAAAGCAATTATAAGAGCGGTTGAATGAATGAAGCCTGGAATCCGAACAGAGGAGCTGACAAAATACAAAGAAGGGCCCTATGGAATATAGTTAATTACTGAACACTAAATAACTAAACAAAAAGGAAAAAAATGAATAAAGGCTAGTTTTAGCAGGCGCTCTATGAGAATAAATCTAATCTCAATGCACCTCCAACTCTGAATTTTAAATTCCTGCTGGATGCCTATTGGGATTCAAAGATAGTCTAAAGTAACCTACAGGATGGTTTATAAATGAGCAGGCCTAGTAGGATGTAAAAGATTTATGAAACAAGCAGAAGACATAAGGAAGAGTTCACAGTACAATGATATTTACAATGATAGTAAGTAGCATGGCCCAGCGTTATTTACATTGAGAAGAGACTGTCATAAGGAGGGAGATAAGGCAGAGAGGGCCAATGGTGATATTTACAACGCATAGTAGCTGGTCTGTTCGAGGACCTATATAGAGTTGTTGTCATGACAGCGGCATGACATAGTTCTGTGGGTGTCACAACCTTACCTTACAAAGGTGGACAAAATACATCAAACGCGTGATCAAAAGGGCGCTGGGTTGACGATCTTTAGACCCGGTGGCCAGACCGTTGATACGACGCAGAAGAGCTGAGAAGCTTTCCTGACCAGCACATCCATGTAGCGAATAACCTAGCTTGATAAGCAAGTAGAACATAGAAGGTACCCTGGGAAGAAGATGAATTATAGTTATGCTATTGCGGTATCTCAAGCATTGCGGATGCACAAGGAATAGAATCCAAGAAGGTATGGTCGTACCGTATGTACACGTGTAGCTCTCCATCAAAGAACTACTGCTTTGGTTTCTTTGGAACGCCGGTGCCCCTGGCAGCAGCATTTGCCCTGAGTTGTAATGATTAGTAAAAATAAGAGGCATGCCAAGATATAGAATATAACAATAAGAACATAAATAGCAGACACAATAAATAGAGGTGAACATAAATTAGGAGCAGATTAACTAAGCAAAAAAAGTGCAGCTCATTCAATTAGATACATCAAGGAAGGTATTTTCTATGCATAAGGAAGGAGCACGTGCACATGCATCAAAATTGAAACAAGAGCAGAGATCAATAGGAAGCAGAGCACATATTGCATTTTGAAGGTAAAAATTTGTTTTGCCGGGCATTTGATAAATTCCAATTTAACAGCGGTCAAAGAAAGGTTTGATGAATCGCCATCTCATGCATTGGTTAAGAAGACAATAGCCATAAAAGCACACCGAATGAAGCTTTCCATTTTAAGAAGGGCATGATAAGGCAAGAACAGTGATCATCATGATATACTTTGCATTGAACTGGATGAATGTAATGGATTATGAGTCTTTACCTTTTGTTTTTAGGTGGCTCAGGAAGAACATTGTTTCCATCTTCAGTAGGCATGGTCTTAGTCTCTTGATTAACTTCTTTAATTTCCTGTTACAAAACATTGCTGTTGATGAGGCATGTTTTGTGGAGATGGCAGGAGGTAGCTGCATGTAAAAGAGGCACGCACCTTTGGCACGGACACAGCTTCAACCACATCTCCAGTAGAAGAACCCTTCACAGCTTCGGCAGCAACACTGGTAGTGGAGGCAGCAAGTTCAGCCCCTTTAGCTTCAGCATTCGTAATCTTTAAGGGCGAAGTAAATATCTTGCGTTTAGAGTTTTTTGGGCATGGTGATTTGCTGTTTCAGAACACAAAAGCACATCAGACATAAGTGAAGCAAAAGAATCTTCAAACTGTAGGATAGGATAAAGGTAAGGTGGATACCTAGGCGTTTTAGGCATAATAGCCTGCCCTTTGCCTTTAAACGCAGATATAGGAGTGTTCATCTGCACAATGAAACAACATAAGAGATAAATAATTAAAAGAGAGCTTTAAAACAGGAAACAACAGTAGATATACCTCATCCAGAGGGAGGACAACAAGCGTAGCTGATCCCGTAGAGAAAGATGTGGGAATAGGCATAGCTGCATCAGAGTCCCCAGCAGAAGATGTCGCTCCAGATGCGCTTGATGCACCGCCAAATGCCAAGGGTGGTAGTTTAGGCTTAAAGGTTTGATCAACCCTGCTAACTTGGAAGGACAGCTGAGTGCTTGTAGGCTGGAAGCTCTTGGTGGAGATAGAAACAACAAGCACATACTTTTGGGTAACAATCCGGGAAATCTCAGTAGGCATTGTTACATCGCCGCCTCCTATCTGAGCAAGATCATGCACGCTTGTAAAACCGAGGTATTTACGTTCAATCAGAGACAGGACTGGCTTGTCAACAACACTCCTTGCAGCTTTATCAAACCACATGAATTCTGCTTCATCTTTGCCATCATTTCCAAAAGTGCACACACAGTATCTACATATCACAAACCAAATGGTCTGAGAAGCAATTCAACACATAGAGTGGAATAAAGTTTTATGTGGCAAAAGTACTCACGAGGGATCTGCATTAATGGAAGGGCGAGTGGGGTCTGAGCAGCGGCACTGCCTTCCAGAGACATAAGCTGTTTTATGGCATTCCCGGCATGAGAGGAACCACCATCGATTGTCATAGCCTAGCCTTGTAATAATGACCTTGACCAAAAACTGTTTCTTCTGCATTTGATGAGCAACATAATACAATGAGAAGGAATCTATGATTAGAACAGTGACAGGAGAAAAGAAATCAAGGGAGAAAGGTCACCAGGTTATCAAACGGGTCAAGAGCAAGCAATTCGCTAACACTCATCTCAACAGGAGGATCACGAACAGGTGCTGAAACCATTGCTTGCTCTCCTGGAATGTGAGCAGCGACAGGAGCAATCTCGTCTGGAAGACTGAGAAAGGAAGGTCAAATGCAACACAGATTAAATACCTGTATAGAACCTGATGAATGGCAAGCACATGGAAAGAATGGATAATTGGATACCTAGCACGAAAAACATTTATCTCTGGCAAGTCTTCATTAATATACCATCAGCATGCAGAGTCGCCACTCAGCCCTTTAATACCTATTGAGAAACAAAGGTAAATGAGAACGAGCATCAAAACAGGCGCGATAAACAATGAGAGAACCAAGGTATAGAGCACAACATCACCTCGGCACATCTTTGGCAGCGTCCCAACAAAGATGGCAATGACAGCTCCTTCTTCACTTGCAACACGAACCGCTTCTGCATCGAACTCACGAGCTCGAGCACCCCAGAGAACAAGGGTGATCTCATTACATCTAAAACTCAGGACGAGCAAATTTAAAAAGAGAAAGACCAAAAGACAAGACAAACGAAGAAGAAACAGGCAAAAAACTCACGTCTGATCCTGGAGAACAATAGTTCTGGTATCCGAAGGCTGAGCCTGATACTGGGAGTGGACAACAACTATGTCTGTGATGGCAGTGATTCGGCCAACGACATCTGTAAACAGCAGAACAAAGGTAAGACGCCATGAAGAAAGATGAAAAGCAAAAAGTTCATAGACAAAGGTAGTATAGAACAACTAACCGAGAAAGCGAGGGTTTTTTGGGCCTGGCGCTGGGATATCCGAAAAGGACACAAGACTATAAGTGCAATATGGGTAGTCTTGGTCATCACCTGGAAGAGGAATGATTGTGCTAAAGCGAGTGAACTGCATCATATATGGGCTTTCAACAGCTTTGTAAGTCTGCTTTGATTGCTTGCACATGAATCTGTTCATCTGATAAACAGTGCCTTCTTCCAAGGAATTCTGCACACGTTCTGCTAGGGCAGGAGGAATCTGTCCATACATGTGTGTGCCCTACAGTTTTGCATCATAGATCAGGCGCATAGGTAAATATTAACACCAAAAGCAAAGGTGATGCGGCGTGAAACAAACCTCCTGATCAAGCACCACGATGTCCAGATGCACAAGTGGGCCATCATCGGTCGTACCACGGTAGTGCCATACGCGAGACACCAGAACCTTTGCATTCCAGCTCATCTCTTTGTCATGGATCTGTGAGAGGAGGCTGTTCTTTTTGTTCGACATCTGCAGTATGAAAACAGAGGCTAAAAAACATGAACATAAGAAGAAACAGAAGGATTAAAGCCAAAGCTGACATATATAGAAACTCACTCATAAGCGGCGAACCAAAAAGGAAGCAAAAGGAATGTAGGCGCATCCTGAAGCAAGTATGCCATGGGAGTCCAAAAGGATGTTGAGGAAGGAATATACAAAAGCTAGTAGACAAATAAAAATAACCGAGGGGCATGTAAAAAACTGCAGATGTATCATAGGAAGGCCATGGAAATAAGCAAAATATCTGCAGCCAAAATATGAAGACATATGTACTATAGTCTATTAGCAACAACATCTAGGAGATGGACTGGGAAATAGATGTATCATAGTAAGGGCATGGAAACAAGTAAAATATATGTAGCCAAAATCTGAAGACATATGTACTATTGTCTATTAGCAACAACATCTAGGAGATGGACTGGAAGATCTCAGGGAACACGATGTTCCTTGTCTGAGAAAGAGTTTCATCACCCTCACCTTTTATCAAGATTTTTAATGCCTTTTTTGAAGTAACACGCGATAGTGCCACATAGAGCTGTCCATGTGTGAACACGGGTGTATCCAAGTATAAACGAACACTTGAGAGTGTTTGCGCCTGGCTCTTGTTAATGGTCATTGCATAAGACACTCTAACAGGAAATTGGCGGCGATGCAAAGTAAATGGCCATTTCGGATGCTTAGAAGTCAAGCATATCCTTGGAATGAAAACAACATCACCTATGTTTGAACCAGTAATAACAACCGCCTCAATAACCTTATCAGCAAGTTTTGTGATTATAAGTCTTGTGCCATTGCATAACCCAGTTGATTGGTTCAGATTCCTCAAAAGCATGATGGGAATTCCTACCTTTAGTAGTAACCTATGGTATGGGAAATTATTAACCTTGATTCCATTCAAGTACTCGACAGGATAGAAAGCATCCTGATTACGAACCGCATCGGCTGAATTGCCTATGGTGTCACAACTGAGGTACTCTCTCTCACAGGTAGGGACCAAAGACAAAACATGCTCATTTATCTTTTCAGCTACCTCGTTTGTGGGTGTTAGAATCGCTCTCTCTTTTAGGTAATCGACATCAGAATACCTAGTAGGAATATCTGTGTATATAGCCTGAACAATGGCATCGATTTGTTACCGTCGGTGTGTATCAAGAGGTCATCAGGGATTGTTATCCAAGTTGGAGACGACTCTCCCTCACGTGCCACAGCAGGCGCTGTACCATCGCCCACACTGAGGACCCACTGAGCAAAGGAAGCCACTTCAGCCTGCAGGTCTAGTTGGTCCGCGTGTGCAGTTAAACGCATGTTAATGGTGAGGTGCAAGACATCTACCATATTCCAGAGAGGTGAGTTAGTAATCGCAGCAGCGACAACCTGTGCCCTAGACCCACCCTCAATGACGGGTAAGATTTGCCTAAGATCTCCACCTAACACAACGACCTTGCCGCCGAAAGGAACCTTAGCTAAAGCAGGATCAGTGGCAGATAGTATATCACGAAACGACCGGTCTAGCGCCTCAAAGCATTTTCTATGCGACATCAAAGCTTCATCCCATATAATAAGATCAGCTGACTCAATGAGGGTCGACAGCATGGTAGACCTTTTAATATCACAAGTTCCATGGTCAGATAACTCAACAGGTATTTTGAACCTAGAGTGCGCCGTCCTGCCAACAGGCAAAAGCAAAGCAGCAACACCTGACGACGCAACACATAGAACCACTCTCTTATTACCTCTAAGATAAGCGTCGAGCGCATTCCAAAGGAATGTTTTTCCAGTGCCACCATATCCAGATACAAAGAAGAAACCAGGTTTTCCAGACCTAATGCGTTCAAGTATAGTGGAGTAAACAAACAGCTGGTCTTTATTTAATCTATGATACATCGCCTCTGCCTTTTTTAGGAGGCTGACAACATCGACATCTAGCGCTTCAGAAAGCATATTAGTTTGCACCGCAGCATCATGCAATGCAGTTTTGAAGGGTAGCCTATGATCTAGGATGCACGCACTGTTTTTTGCAAATATAGCAGTCAATTCATCAAGCAGCATGTCTCTTAATACAACAGGAGGAACAACATATAAAAAATTATTCCTAGACTGCTGGATTCTACGCTGAATATCATCGCTCAAGTAAACCTCATACTTCTCAAAGAAAGCAGATTCATCATTAACACCACAATGGATAATCATTGTAACAAAGAGCTAGCGCAGCTGGTTTCCCATACCCCATTTAACGGCCTCATCAAAAGCATTATACCATTCTATATCATCGCCAAGCAAACCTCTTGCCGCACAAGCCTCTCTAAACATTGAGTATACAATGCCATTGTAGGTCCTAACATCTTCATAGCATCTTGCGCCTTTGACAATCATAAGCAACATCCTAAAATAAAAAAGTTCCCCGCTTGTCGGATGCACATAGTATATCCTACCGATTCTATCGCTTCTTGTCCTAGGTTTCCATCGTTTCTCCTCAGCTATCCATGACCATCTAGTAGGGAAATCACAATATGTTAACAATCTAGCCGCAGGGTAGAGCCTGTTCGCTACGAACCACTCTGTCAACATAGTTTTCTGCATCCAAGCATTACTAACAACTGAATTTAGAGTAGCCTTTGTACGGAAGCGGACAATATGCATGTTCAGGAGATGCACATGCAGTCTCTCAACAGATGGAGTTTTACCATGTATGTCAAAGCCGTAAACTCTCCAAAAAGCATCATAATCAACTATATAGCGGCATTCTCTATACTCCTTAATCTCATCAACCTCCTGGTCACCATCACGCCTAATGTTTTCAAACAGAGTTTTTGATCTGTCTGGACCCTTGGTAACATACTTATATAGGTACTTGATAACATATGTTTTGTTACACCACTCAACATTAATATGTGCTTGCCACTTTTTCAATATAGCCATGTTATATGGAACCACATGTCTATTATCAAGCCTGACGTTGTTTTTCATCACAAAACGACCATTATTAGGACGCCTATACAAGGGAAATCCATTCTCGTCAATAGAAGTTTCATCCTGAAATGCTTTTGGGAATTTTTTGGAGCAAACCCCTTTTTTCATGCACGGGCAATTGATGTTGTCAGCACCACAAGGCCCGTGCATCATGAACTCCGCAACAAGAGCATAACCCAAAGGATCCTGTACAGGATCAGGGATCTCAGCTGAGATATATGAATCTATAAGGGACAATGTAACAACCCTATCATCCTCCTTCTTTTGCCAAACAAGGATGTGCGCGTGTGGCAAACCCCTCTTCTGAAACTCAATGGTGTGCAAGACTGAAAAGAGGAGTAAAAGCCAACAAGAACCATAAGAAACACATCTACATAGTATAGAGCGAAAGCAGATGGAAAGAGGCATGGAAAGAGCAGTACCAGCAACAACAGGACCAAAGGCATTTCCCTTTTTAATCCGATGCAGATACTGCATGAGCTTCATGTGGTAAACCCTAACAGCAATATCAGCTCTATCTGTCGCTGTTTGGCCAGGCTCAACAGAATCAAGTATTTCCTGCCACTTTGGATTACATGTGAAAGTCGTAAAAACGTCAGGCGATCCATGAACCCGTGAGACAGCAACAGCATCCTGGAAGTTTTCATACATGTACCGACGGCCACCGGTATAAGCCGAAGGCATAATATTTTTCTTCCCAACCTCTGACCCATCGGTCATGCCCTGGCCCACTGCGTCGACAACCCCCTGGAGGTTTTCAGCCCGCATCTCCTTGTTGCATTTAATAATAAAATTGAGCCGGCATTCATCAATGCAAGCTCGCGAGTCGACGACAGCTTGTGATGATAGCAAGCCGCAACATAGGTATGGGTTGTGCTGGCCTGGCTTATAGTGTGAACAGAAGCAGTAGTAGTCCTGCATGGTCATTTTAATTCTTTTACCCGTGTCATCAGGATTAGCACCAATGTAGTGAACACCGAGCTGAAACCCACGTTCACCATACGGGAACAGCAAAGGGTACTGCAAAGCCATGTAGGTGGTACCTAAAGAAGAAATACACTGTAGGAAATCTCCTTTGCTACGTATTATCAGGTCGCGACACGGCGCCTCCAACGTGAACTCACCGTATACCAAGGCCGCCAGCTCATCTGTTGCAGGCAAACTAAACTGCGGGCCATCATTCTCACCAGGAGCTATAAGCCTTATGGAAATAACCGCATGTTTATTAGCCTTTAATACTTTGCTAGCCATACGGAATTTTTTGACCAAAGAATTGTTCGTGTCAAGCATTTGTAAAAGGCCTTTGACAATGGCTTCATCTAACCCAGTGTCAGGTTCATTATGGTGGTTTAAGGCTTGGATCCTGTTGCTAACCTCATTTTCTCGGTCATGTATATACAGCTCTGCGTATTTTGGGGTATCGCCCTCATTTGGAAGCAGTGATCCTATACGATGACAAACCTGGCCATTGATCTTAAAAATCTTTGGACCTCCACCGTCGTTAATAGACCGGTCGATTTTTGCTCCCATGGATGTAAAAGCAAACAAACAGTTGTACTGGCGGATTTTCTTAAGAAATCGTATGCTGCGGGGAGGGCCTTTATAATCAAGGAGGGTTTCTAAGAAGTGAGGAGGTTTCTTAAATGGGTCAAAAAAGACCTTCCCAGCCTTGCAACAATTGTTGTACACCACTCGCCTTTTTGTGATGGCAGATTGTGACTTCACCCTCTCACGCCACCAAAAGCTAGCCTGGCAGCGGCTGCATCAGTAGTCTGGAGCACCATAGTACGACCTCTTTGGGTAGAAAGCTACAAGAGTTTTGAATGTCATAAGAACATAAGACAACGGAAAGGCATGTAACAGTATGGTCAACAACAACAAGAGACACACCTTTAAGTATGTCCACCTCATCAGGCGAAAACCCAACCCAATGAGGATGCAGAGGCGATGCCAGGGTATGCTCTATAAGAGACAGAACAAGAAAGCACCAGCATGACATAGAAGCAAGAAGGGAGCAACCCATACGAACGCCGAAGGAGGATATGAACTAACCACCCTTGTTGTGAGCACGGAGCCTTGCAAGCAAAAACTTGCACCTTTTACGGTTCTTTGAAGTCTCGGCGGGAGTAAGGAATGGGAAAAAGCCATCTCCTAAAGAGACAGGGAAAAAGAGCACACTAAGGGAGTTCGGTCCAGCAATGCATGCATCAAAGAACGTACGTCAAAAAAAGAGGGAAATAACATACGTTTCCTCTTCTGAACATACGGAATGGCAGTCGCAACCGGTACAACAGGTAAAACAATTGGATGATGAGCAGCCCGACGTGGAGGAACATCACGACGCGGAACAGAAGAACGCCCCAAAGGAACAGTTGGGCGGGCAGGAACAGCACGGCGCGGAGCCATACCGTAACAACAGAAACTAAAAGTATGAAAATATGCACACCATAGCGCTGCAAGGAATGAGCAAACAGGCAGAAACAAAACTCTGAAATTGCTCACAAGGAAGCCAGGAAAGAAGAAAGAGAACAAGAAGATAGCATGAAACTGAGACAGTCTATTATTATCAAATAAATAGAATCTTGAAAGAACAGCAGTACAATGTGCTAACTAAATAGAAGATAAAGACGCTAAAAGCCTTGAGTATAGCAGCGCAAGGTTAGGCAGTGCTTGTGATGGAGGATCGAAGACATTAATGGATGTGCCTCTCAAAGGTGAGCGTACGCAAGCAAGGGTTCTCTCTAAATAAGCCGCATAGCGAACAGACGATGCGGCAATAGCAACGGCAGCATTCCCCAAATTCCTATAGCAAACAACACACTCATAGTTGTAATCCCTAATCACAAAATCATACAGCCCCTGTAAAAACTTGATTGCCTGTAGAGCAACTTGATCATATGCGGCTGCAGGACACTCATACCCAGAGACCCAGAAATTTTTTCTCTGCGGCAACGTGAAGATGCCATCCCCAGGAATGTCAATCTCTACCCCAGCAAGGACATGGCCATCCCCATCAAGTTCACGCAGATAGCAAGGGGGTAGCAATGCACAGTGCACCGCTACGGTTTCCAGGATCGGAACAACAAAAGACAGGACATCACACATCCTGGGCGTGCGTAGCAAGGGCAGACTATGATGAGTAAGGAAAGAGCATACGAAAGCAGGAAGGAAAGGGCAACAATCATGAGTAAGGAACAACAAACAAAGATAGAAAACAACACAACACACACAACACGGACATTTTGAGCTGGTTAAATAACAGATTCCTAAGGAAGCATAGAAAAGTAAGAAAAGCAGGAACAAGGTACCTTCGCGTGAGAAAGGAAAACAGCCAAGCCGCCTAGCGAGTTCAGCTGCAGGACAACCTATGTAGAGCTGGAGCAAGGAGATGAGCTATGTCAGGAGAAGGAAAAAATTGAAATAAAGACCTAGAACACACAGGAATACAAGGAGATGCAACCAAATAAAGAGCATGAGTAAGCAATAGCAAACAAAGAAATAGAGTAACACATCACACACATTTACAACTGGCTGAATGACAGATTCATAAGCAAGCATAAAAAAAAGCAAGGCAAGGAGGAACATGATACCTTCACGTGAGAAAGGAGAACAGGCAAGCCGTCCAGCAAGATGAACTGCAGTACAACCTTCGCGGAGCTGGAGCAACGAGGTGAGATATGTCAGCAGTAGGCAAAACTCTGAAATAAAGACCCACAAGACACAGAAATACAAGGAAATGCAGGTAAATAAAGACTAAGCCATAGACCGCCCTCTCACAGAGCACTCTTTGTGACATGGGCAAGCTTCAAAATCAAATGGTACAAAAAAGAAGGGAAAGGAAAATGGCAATTGCAGCACACATGCAGACAAGGGACTAATGCAAATTAATCTGACACATGAGCATTTAACGGATGAGCATCTAACCCGACACATGAGCATTTAAACAAACACAGAACACCCTCAGAGCAACATTAAAGACACAGACACCTCACATACAACCTTAAACAGCAGAGGCAGGCGTAAACCTTAAAGACAAACACCTGCAGAGAAGAGCCAAACTACACGAGGAACTAAGAACAAGAAAGCAGCAGGCGAACCAAAACAGGAACAACGACCACAACGCGCACAAGAGACGAAGCAACCCAAAAAGGCCCCTAGAAAGAGCAACACAGATAATCTAGCGGAGGAAACAAAGCCAACCGTGGGCTATTACAGTTAAATGGAAAGACAGAATCAACCCCTGGAAGCCTTATATGACAGCCTAGACCCATCACAGAGCAGATCAAGGCAAACAAAGTCTTCACAGAGCAGATCGAAGCAAACAAAGTCTAATCCAGTCGGATAAACAGACCAAACAGACTCCTAGAAGCATCACGTAGCAGATATAGCAGGACCATCTCATAAGTAAATCTATCAGAACGAAAAATACAAGCAAGAACTGCAAGAACCCAGGAAGACATACTATCGAACAGATAACAGGCAGAGGAGCAGGAAGAAGCTCACCTTGAGAGAACGGACGGGCCACCCGCACAACAGCGCGGCAAAGAAGACGCAGCCGACCTGCAGATGGCAAGAAAGCAAAAAGAAGACACAAAACCACATCAACGCACAATGGCCAGGCCAGAATCTGTAGAAGAAGCAAATCGAGCAGGGGAAAGAAGGCGCTCACCCTAACCGAACGCAGCAGGAGCAGCCCGACGAGCCATGACGAAACAAGCGGCGAAAACGTGACGACCCTGGGGACGGACGGCAATGGCGACCGACGAGAACGAGCAGACGAGCCTGATGATGGAGAGAAGACGATGGAGAGCGGATGAGAACGAGGAAACAAAGGCGGATGAACCGAACCGAGACTACGTATAGAGGAGGAAAGGCGAACGTGCCCGGGCCCAGCAACAGTAAAGGCAGGCGCTGTAAGTTCTAAAGAAACCGAAAGGCAGGGAGACCACCAGCACCGACAGGGGGGGCCAGGGAAAATAAGGGACCACCCGCAGCGGCACAACGGCAAGGGAAAGCGCGTGCGAGCACGGAAAGCGGGAAGCACCTCTTTACCCAGTGACCAACAGCACGCGCGAACACCAGCAACCAATGGGCATACGCGGCTGGCCACCCATGAGATAGACATGTGGGTCCACCGTGGGTGGAATGGAGGAGTCGCAGCCGGGTTCAACCAAAGGAGGGTAAAAATATCCGAACCCGCCCCGCTCCCTCGCCCTGCCACCTACGTTCACCTCTGCGACCCCGAACGGCACGCACCGCCAGAGGCGCGCCCGACAGCCGCTGCAGCCCGCGCAGCCGCTGGAACCCTGGCCCCGCATGAAAGAGTGGCCTAGCCGTCAGCTGCCCTAGCCCGTGACGAGAACGTACAAAAAAAACGAACGCTGGGATGTTTGACAGCGAGGTTAAAACGAGCAAACAGACACAGCGCAGATGAAAACGACCGAATAAAAGGAGACGTGGCCATGCCGGCTAGTAGCCTCACTCCCTCGCTACACCCTCACTCCCTCGCTACACTGTTCACAGCGATGCACTATTCATGGCGAAAAAAGGAGACGTGGCCACGGCCCCTAGTTGGGCGAGTGGCTTCATCTTTTACTACGTAAATATCCGAAACGACGTGGCCGTCATACAGACATAAAAAACAACAAGGTAAAGAGAAAAAAGCACAGAAGAAGGAAGTACGGGAAGAAGGTGAGCTAGGTGGCCGAGAGAAGGAAGGAGCGGAATAGCCGGAGCCGTTCGCGCGGTCCACTTTCGTATCGCTGGGCCTATAGCATGGTGTCGTCAGCCGCACGACAGAGAACTTCACCAGCCCCGCAGGTGATGGAGTTGAACACCATGTCATTCCGCGCCTTCCACACATGGCATCTTGGATCAGACTTCCGTCGACATTTGGGGGTCCCTCCTCCCCAACAAATCAAGATCTTTGCTCGTCTGCTAGTTGGCAACCGG
Source organism: Thinopyrum elongatum (assembly GCA_011799875.1). Lineage (NCBI taxonomy): Eukaryota > Viridiplantae > Streptophyta > Magnoliopsida > Poales > Poaceae > Thinopyrum > Thinopyrum elongatum. The sequence goes on along the minus strand of CM022297.1, from coordinate 447,912,810 downwards.
CTTAGCACTCGGGCTAATTTGTTCGCCAAGAACTGTGCTCCTTCGCCAACCTGTGCCTCCTGTCAAGACCACGAGACGGCAGATCACCTGTTCGCCGCCTGCTATCGTCCTGCCCCGGTCTGGTCTCGACTTGGCATGGGGCCCTTCCTCTCCATGGACGGCATTATTTCTGCGCCGCCGCGGGCGCAACTAACTCCTGATGCTTGGAGGGATGGCCTCCTCATCCTCCTTTGCCATGCGGTGACAACACAAGGAAGGCAGCCCGTGAGCTGAAGGCAAGATCGGCGCCCCAGGCCATGAAGCGACCGTCATGCCCGCTCACGAGATGAACCCTGCGGAGGAGGTCGTGAACGGCGTGTAGCTGGGCGGCTGCAACCGCCGACAACCGCGGCTGAAGCGCGAGTCCATCCGTCACGACCGCAGCCACCCTCCTGCACATCAACACACACCTTGTCCCAAGCAATTAAACAGCGAGCCCCAGAGCAGGTATCTTTGCCGGTCCAAAAGAAAGAATGGCGCCTACGATCAATCTTCTCAATAATTCCAGGGGGCAAGGTTATTAAGGACCGCGTTGCAGAGAACAAGCCTACCACCTGACGAGAGGAGTAGAGCACTCCACCCGGATAAGTAGCGATCAAAGAACGGATCAGAGGATCGTAGGCAGAGATGGGAAGCTTAAGCGGAGAGAGAAGGAGCCCCAAATACGGTTGGGGGAAGGACGAGATGGGGCACCCGAGAATCGCGGCCATCTCGGATGACAGCTTGGTGCCGCAGTGCATGGGGATGAATCCGGATTTATGGAAGTTAACAGCAAGTCCGTTGCACGAGTAAAATCATCAAGAATGCGCTTAAGGTGAGTGACAGAGGGGATGTCGGCATGGCAGAGTATCAAGGTATCATCGGCGTACTGTAACACCGGGCAGGGGAGGGAGGAGTCGATGCCCTCGTTACTTGCCAAACGCGCCATGCGCTGAAGGACGTCGGCAACGATACTAAATTGGTAAATCAGGTTTTCGCTTGGTTTTCCCTAATTAATTGAGTAACTCTTTTCTTTTTAATGATTCTTAATGAATGCAGGATAACTGCCATTTCGAAAAAAAAATTGTCGTACGGAACGGCAGTCGATCGAGCTCACAGGTCCATTACACGCAACCCCCAACCAAAAAGATGCAAGGGAAACCAAGCAGTGGCAGATCTAGAATCTTACCAATGTGGGGGTAAGCATGGGAAAAGATGATTGAACGGCACAAAAATGGGCATAATGTATATAAATATGCACTAGTAAAAGTAAAATTGCAATTTTTTTGTGGGGGCACCCCACCCCTAGATCCGCCACCGAAACCAAGTACATTTCCGCGGCGACCCGCCCATAAAGCCACCCGCGCGACACTGGCATCAGTGGCACAACCCGTCTTCAGTTCAATCCAATCTAGTTCACCCCTTCTCGCGAGCTTGCCGGTGTCTCTTACGGGTCAGCAAAGGCCTCATGAACCGCTCCTCCGATACTCGAACCCCACATGTTTCCCGCATGCCAATTGGCCAAGAGTTCAAATGGATTGAAAAACTGTTACGTGCGGATTGAACCAGAAAAGCACTGCGCTTAGATTTTGTTATTAATTAGTTACTGGACTTGCATTCTTACTTGTACGGCTACGGCTGCTTTTCCTTCCGTCCGTTCTTGCAGTAGGTCGTTCTAATAGATGAGAAGTCATTTTGTTTACCCACTTAGTATGAACTATTCTCGACAATGCGATGTGAAGAAGGGTGGTTCAGACTTCCGTGCAAATCGGCCAACTTGTTTCTCATGTTATGCCAACCCTTCTTCTTGATCTAGGTACAAGGATCGAGGGGCATGGAAGGTAAGTTGCAGTCACAACGTTGATCACCACTGCCGTTCCTGATCAAGACCTACTAGTTTGGTGGAACGCCCCACAAACAGCGTCTTCATGTTGTGGGGCCTCGGTGGTGCCAGCTTCATCGTGAGGTACCTGCCGGACTTCTTGCAGGACCTACTGCCCAAAGTACTTCAAACGGGAGTTCATCACCCATGTTATCTATGATGACAAGTGGAAGTCAGCATCTCTACGTGCTTAATTTAGCCTTTGTTACTTGGTATGACACGTTGGACAGGCATAATATGTTGCCAACATTTTACCGATGCCTCCCACACCTATGTCTATAATTTGCACTACTGTTTCCCTTAGCAGCTCAACTCACCTTTGGTTTTGTTCTTCTTCTCTTGGCCTATGGATCTAGCACCGGCTAGGACCTTTATATTTAGCCACCAACAAGACAGCGATCGATGCAATCAAGCACATAATGTCGAGGAAGTTGTTGCACCCATCAAAATGAATGCGAGCAAATGAGTGAGTGAGCAACATCAACACATGCACTCAACTACTCAAGTCAAGTACTCCGAGGCAAACCACTCGAGCTACCGCTCGGTCCTCTATCATGGATTGGGTTGACATGGTATGCTTCCGTAATGGTCTAGCGCCGTGGTAACAAATCCTTGCTCGCATGGGAATCTTGCATACAGCTCCAAACACTTGTATGTTACAAAATCTATGCAACACCTGACCATAATAAATACATAATAGTATTATAAAAATATTCAAAAATGGTATTTTTTTTACTTGAGAGATCATGCAATTTTGTATATATTAGTAGCTTAGAAAGTATGCACACATTTTTCATATTATACGCCTTTGCATTGGATTGTCGATAGATAATTATAACAAAAAGACAGAACAATACAATTTGATGTTTTTTTTTTACTTTTGTGCAATTTTGCTAAAATATTGTTTTTTAAAAGAAGGGATACCCCCTGCCTCTACATCAAAGCGATGCATACAACCATTATATTATATTATTGCACAGAACCCAACAAAACAAATACATGAATCAATCCAAGGCCACCTTCATGACAACTACTGCCGCTACACCTACAATTCTGATGATGTGTCCTGATCACATACCAAGACACAACATCTATTCCGGTGGCCTCATCAAGTCGCCCGCTGGCAGGCCGAGAGCACCAATGGTTCTAGATAGTCCCTCTGCGCGCACCGTATGCACACGCTCTAGGATCAGTTGCCGCCATCTTCCACTGCCCCACCTTCAGGAGTGATCAACACATTCACCTTGCCAGACCATGTCCATGTCACCACGACGTCAGACAGAGCCACCATCCTGCACGCGTCCATCCACACGCGCCCGTCGTCGAAACTCCGCTGCGCCGTGCCGCCGAGACCCGTCGTCGGCCTTGCGGTAGATGTAACACCGCTCCTCCTCCACCAACATATTGGTGGCTCATATCTAAACTGTTTGTCCCCTTCATCCACCAACATAATTGATTATGTAGTTGTGTCATTCCATTGTTGTAATATACAATGCATTGAGATGCTTATGCATGCATGCTCTTCTTACTTTAATTTCTGGGTCATTCGATGCACATCTAATAAAATGCAGTCAACGGTGTGTGCTTGTAAAAATTTGGCAAAACAATATTTCTTTACCTGTCTCATTCTCACTTGTTCTTTTTTTACCATGCTAGTGTCGTTTTTATCAACTTTAACTGTTTAATACAACTAGATTTATTTATTACCTATTGGCCATGACTTGTACTCCCTCCGTTCCTATATATAAGATCTTTTAGAGATTGCAATATGGACTACATACAGAGCAAAATAAGTGAATCTACACTCTAAAATATGTCTATATACATCCATATGTAGTCCGTATCGAAATCTCTAAAAGGGCTTATATGTAGAAGCGGAGGGAGTAGATTCAAACCTTTATTGCTACTACCATAAAATTGTGTTTCTCCCTTCATATTCCCACGCTCATAAACACATATAGCACATTGGCATCGGTTCATCGACCACTCTTAATAGATGTCATGCATGCCTCTGCTACTCTTATCCAATGGCATGTGTGCCTTGTAGAACATATTTACACATGCACATACTCCTCAAAATAGGCTTTCACCCCGCTTTATAGATAAAGCACCAACATGTCCATACAACGAGTCCAAAAGCAACGCAATAGAAGTCTGCTGGGGCATCAACACAACCACGGCCAAATAAAAAGAAAAGAAAGACAGAAAACGACCACCAAGTGGCCATGTCATCAGGGGGTCGGCGGCGCATGCACATACTCCTCGGGTATTCTTGGACTATCATTTCTAGGCAACAGGAACTTCGTCAGTGACAGTCAATTCATGATTTCCTATGTCCGTCCTCAACCTACTCTTTGCAACTCTTTTCTAATCCTTCCAAACTTATTCATGTTGATACATCTGATGTATGTTTTTGCTGCATATTGCATGTTATCGGATGAAAAATTCCAAATTTATTTTCCTCTTATTTCAATTTCAATTTTAGGATGAGTTTCATATATGAACCCTTGATTGGAACATTTAAAATTGAGCTATCTATGAACTCAATTTGGAGTTTGTACAAAAACAATCTAATTTCCTATTTACTTTCATTTGAACCCTATGTTTATGTATAAGGAGAGTTCAACTATTTATCCAACTAATAAGATTATTAATATAGTTAGTCTGGATTTAGTAATTTCATGGTTTCATATCAAGTTTGTAAAAACTCAATTTTGTAACACCTTTTTCTTCTTATCTCGATATTAGTTTATGTAATAGATTTGTATTCTACAAAATATCATATTTACACACAAAATTTTCCTTTTTCATGTCTTTAAACCCTGTTTTAAAACTAAAGTTATTGCAAATACTTAACTATGGACTCTGGATTTTATACAAAAAATAAACTTGGGATTATCACCGGAATCAGGCGTGTAGCTGCACTTTGTATGTTGGGAACTCTTCATTTAGCACATCTCCTACATGATGTGTGTGAGGTTAGTCTTTTTTTGTGGGGGATGTGTGAGATTAGTGTGAATTGCTAAAGGAGGGGCATTAATTTGTCACGGATGGGTGGCACATAAAGTTCTAGTATCCCCTCGACCTTGACATCAACTGTCGTCCAAAACTTAAGTTGGCAGTACAAAAAACTGAACGAAAGTAGACTAGATTGAAAATAATAAACATACCTGATTCAATGCTATGGACACATGTTGGTGCTCTAAGCTTATTGTTGACTTCAATGCACAAGTTTTTTTTATAGATTCTAGGCGGTTTATTGAAATGTTTTGGCTTCTGAAAAGCTGCATATATATATATATATATATGGTTCAACTAGTCCAAGAAAGAAACCAAACAAGAAAAGATGCATGTTGAGGATTATGTCTATAAATGTATCTCACAAAAAAACTCGCCTACTCCTCATGGAGTTTGCGCATGTCCTAAGCTTGATGAATTCCTATCTCATTCTGAAGCATGATGATGCTAAGAGCATCCTCTTGGACCCTTCCTTTCCATAACTCCAACCACTATAGTAAATGCATACACATTTATGTCAAGAGATCAGTTGGAAGCCAATCTGGCTTATGTTGAAAATTCAAATACCAACTTGTTATACATGTTTTAGAGGGTCCAAGATTGAGCTGCAAAGGCTACTCATATATTGCTTGAACATTTTGCTTCTATTATTATTTTTCTATCAGTTGATTCTCAAGGAAACACAATAGACTCCCGTATCACTCCCAGGGCGACCCAGCTGTAGACGAACAAACTCTAGCCACCGCTCACCTCTCCTATCATGCCTTGCCAGGGCCCTAAAATTACCAAGTAGTTACAACTGTAATGCTTAGAGTTCATGATAATTAAACCTATCTGATTTCATATGCCTTTTGCTTAATTGTTTTCTTTTATTTATGTAAGCTGTAGCATTGAGTAGGATTACAGGAAGCTAGGAAAAGACATAATAACCGCAAGTTCATAGAGAAGACAATCGTAAATCAGAATAGCTATCATATAAAAAAAACTAGTAAATAGAACGGAAAACAAGCATTTCCTAATTATATATGATCACTTGATGGTCACACGAATAATCGCTAGTCCACGAAAAAAATAGGCTCGAATTTGAACGACATACAACACAATGATAAGCGATCCCACTAGGGTCACAACACCACTGTAGTACGGCCGTAAAACAGATTCCATAGGAGCCTCCCGTAAGTGTAGCAATTTTGTGCCCTGATACTGGCCAGGTACGTACAAGGGGGAGCACTCACATGTCGCGCACGAGAGAGGCCATCTGAAAAAAAAGTTTCCCATGCATATATGGGGTGAAATGGCCAAGAAAATTGCTAACAAATTAATTAAGTTCGTGCTCTCTATCTAGAATGTCGATGCGCATGCAACGACTCTACCTCCACACCCATTTCTGTGACAACACAAGGAAGTTGCCGTGACTGATTCGGTGATTCCTCGGAACAGATAATGGTATGGATTGCAGAGAACACGCGCTCTCCAAATGCGGGATGGAAGGTTCCAGCAAATGTCACTCGTGGTGACCGCACATCACGCGCGGTGATTTTCCATGCAGCACTCGTGCGGTGGGTCCTGGTGCTGCATCATAGCGCTCACCTGTAGCTGTCGAAGCTGCGATCCAGTGCTCGGTGCCACAATAAAGCCCTCAGCGGCGACTCCCGGTGCTGCATTGTAGAGCTCGCTGGTGGCTAGATGCAACATTTGGTGCTACTATGGAGTGCTGCTGGTGGCTCGCAGTGCTACAATGGAGCGCTCGCCGGCGACTCTGTTGGGAAACGTTACATGGAAAATAAATTTTTTTTTACGCACATGCAAGATCTATCAAGGAGATGCATAGCAACGAGAAGGGAGAGTGTGTCTACGTACCCTTGTAGACCGTAAGCGGAAGCTTTTGTTAACGCGGTTGATGTAGTCGAACTTTTTCGCGATCCAACCGATCGAGTACCGAACGTACGACACCTCCGCGATCAGCACACATTCAGCTCGGTGACGTCCTCGCCTTCTTGATCCAGCAAGACGGCGAACTAGTGGATGAGTTCCGGCAGCACGACGGCGTGGTGACGGTAATGGTGAAGCTATCTCCGCAGGGCTTCGCCTAAGCACTACAAAAATATGACCGAGGGACTAAACTGTGGAGGGGGGCGCCGCACACAGCTAAGCAATTGTCGTGGTTATGTGTGACGCCCCCTCCCACATATATATAGGTGGGGGGAGAGGGGAGAGGCCAAGGGGCGCCCCAGGTAGGGCCGAATCCTACTTGGGGTCTTCCCCAAGCCGCGCCCCTTCCTTATTTGAGTGCGGGAGGAAGGCAAGGGGTGGGGGGGGGGGGGGGGGGGGGGGTGGCGCCCCCCCTTTCCTTTCTCTCACGAGGAGGGAAAGGCAGGAGGGGCCACCCCTTCCCTTTCCTTCCCCAAGGGCCGGCCGGCCAGGGAGAGGGGCGCGCCAGCCCCCTAGTGGGCTAGTCTGTCCCCCCCCCCTTTGGCCCATTAGGCCCATACACTTCCCGAGGGTGTCCGGAACCCCTTCCGGTGTCCCGATGACTATCCGGTACACTCCGAAACTTTTCCGGTGTCCGAATACCATCGTCCTATATATCAATCTTTACCTCCGGACCATTTCGAAGCTCCTCGTCATGTCCGTGATCTCATCCGGGACTCCGAACAACATTCGGTCACCAAATCATATAACTCACATAACACTATATCGTCAACGAACGTTAAGCGTGCGGACCCTATGGGTTCGAGAACTATGTAGACATGACCGAGACACCTCTCCGGTCAATAACCAATAGCGGAACCTGGATGCCCATATTGGCTCCTACATATTCTACGAAGATCTTTATCGGTCGAACCTTACGACAACATACGTAATTCCCTTTGTCCATCGGTATGTTACTTGCCCGAGATTCGATCGTCGGTATCTTCATACCTAGTTCAATCTCGTTACCGGCAAGTCTCATTACTCATTTCGTAATATATCATCTTGCAACTAACTCTTTAGTCACTTTGCTTGCAAGGCTTCTTATGATGTGTATTACCGAGAGGGCCCAGAGATACCTCTCCGATACTCGGAGTGACAAATCCTAATCTCGATCTATGCCAACTCAACAAACACCTTCGGAGATACCTGTAGAGCATCTTTATGATCACCCAGTTATGTTGTGACGTTTGATAGCACACAAGGTATTCCTCCGGTATCCAGAAGTTGCATAATCTCATAGTCGAAGGAATATGTATTTGACATTAAGAAAGCAATAGCAATAAACTGAACGATCAATATGCTAAGCAAACGGATGGGTCTTGTCCATCACATCATTCTCCTAATGATGTGACCCCGTTATCAAATGACAACACATGTCTATGGTTAGAAAACCTTAACCATTTTTGATCAACGAGCTAGTCTAGTAGAGGCTTACTAGGGACACGGTATTTGTTTATGTATTCACACATGTATTTAAGTTTCCGATCAATACAATTCTAGCATGAATAATAAACCTTTATCATGAATAAGGAAATATAAAATAACAACTTTATTATTGCCTCTAGGGCATATTTTCTTCAGTCTCCCACTTGCACTAGAGTCAATAATCTAGATTACATTGTAATGAATCTAACACCCATAGAGTCTTGGTGCTGATCATGTTTTGCTCGCGGAAGAGACTTAGTCAACGGGTCTGCCACATTCAGATCCATATATATTTTGCAAATCTCTATGTCTCCATCCTTGACCTTTTCACGAATGGAGTTGAAGCGTCTCTTGATGTGTTTGGTTCTCTTGTGAAACCTTGATCCGGTTTGTGACTTAGAGTCATTCGGATCAGTGTCGAAGCTAGCATCGACGTAACCATTTACGACGAGCTCTTCGTCACCTCCATAAACGAGAAACATATCCTTGGTCCTTTTCAGGTACTTCAGGATGTTCTTGACAGCTGTCCAGTTATCCACTCCTGGATTACTTTGGTACCTCCCAGCCAGACTTATGGCAAGGCACACATCAGGTCTGGTACACAGCATAGCATACATGATAGAACCTATGGCTGAGGCATAGGGAATGACTTTCATTTTCTCTCTATATTCTGCAGTGGTCGGGCTTTGAGTCCGACTCAACTTCACACCTTGTAACACAGGCAAGAACCCTTTCTTTGACTGATACATTTTGAACTTCTTCAAAACTTTGTCAAGGTATGTGCTTTGTGAAAGTCCTATTAAGCGTCTCGATCTATCCCTATAGATCTTGATGCCCAATATATAAGCAGCTTCACCGAGGTCTTTCATTGAAAAATTCTTATTCAAGAATCCTTTTATGCTATCCAGAAATTCTATATCATTTCGAATCAATAATTTGTCATCCACATATAATATCAGAAATGCTACAGAGCTCCCACTCACTTGTAAATACAGGCTTCACCGTAAGTCTGTATAAAACCATATGCTTTGATCACCTCATCAAAGCGTATATTCCAACTCCGAGATGCTTGCACCAGTCCATAGATGGATCGCTGGAGCTTGCACACTTTGTTAGCACCTTTAGGATTGACAAAACCTTCTGGTTGCATCATATACAACTCTTCTTTAAGAAATCCATTAAGGAATGCAGTTTTGACGTCCATTTGCCAGATTTCATAATCATAAAATGCGGCAATTGCTAACATGATTCGGACAGACTTAAGCATCGCTACGGGTGTGAAAGTCTCATCGTTGTCAACCCCTTGAACTTGTCGAAAACCTTTCGCAACAAGTCGAGCTTTGTAGACAATAACATTACCATCAGCGTCAGTCTTCTTCTTGAAGATCCATTTATTTTCTATGGCTTGCCGATCATCGGGCAAGTCCATCAAAGTCTACACTTTGTTCTCATACATGGATCCTATCTTAGATTTCATGGCCTCACGTCATCTGACGGAATCTGGGCTCATCATACTTCTTCATAGTTCGTAGGTCCGCCTTGGTCTAATAACATGACTTCCAGGACAGGATTACTGTACCACTCTGGTGCGGATCGTGCTCTGGTTGACCTACGAGGTTCAGTAGCAACTTGATCTGAAGTTTCATGATCATTATCATTTCTTCCTCTCTAGTAGGTGTAGGCATCACGGGAACGGTTTTCTCTGATGTGCTACTTTCCAATTCGAGAGAAGGTACAATTACCTCATCAAGCTCTACTTTCCTCCCACTCACTTCTTTCGAGAGAAACTCCTCTAGAAAGGATCCATTCTTGGCAACAAAGATCTTGCCTTCGGATCTGTGGTAGAAGGTGTACCTAATTGTTTCCTTAGGGTATCCTATGAAGACGCACTTCTCCGATTTGGGTTCGAGCTTATCAGGCTGAAGCCTTTTGACATAAGTGTCGCAACCCCAAACTTTAAGAAACGACAACTTAGGTTTCTTGCCAAACCATAGTTCATATAGTGTCATCTCAATGGATTTAGACGGTGCCCTATTTAGCGTGAATGCGGCTGTCTCTAATGCATAACCCCAAAACGATAGTGGTAAATCGGTAAGAGACATCATAGAACGCACCATATCCAATAAAGTACGGTTACGACGTTCGGACACACCATTACGCTGTGGTGTTCCAGGTCGCGTGAGTTGTGAAACAATTCCACATTGTTTTAAATGAAGGCCAAACTCGTAACTCAAATATTCGCCTCCGCGATCAGATCGTAGAAACTTTATTTTCTTGTTACGATGATTCTCCACTTCACTATGAAATTCTTTGAACTTTTCAAATGTCTCAGACTTGTGTTTCATCAAGTAGATACACCCATACCTACTGTCGTGGTGGGCGCACGGCAGATGCCAAAGGATGGCTAAAGAGAGGGACAGGCTCGAGGGCACCGGTGGGCTCCAGAGGCGAGGTCGGTATGAGCGAGTGAGGGACGCAAGACATACCCAGGTTCGGGGCTCTCCGGAGAGATAACACCCCTAGTCCGCCAAGTGTGGTTTATATGTGGATGTTACAAGCTTGCTCCTAGAGCTGTTTGGGGGAGGAAGGAAAGCTGGCCAGGGCTCAGGCTGCTCCTTCTCCTTACGTATGTGCGTATTCTACTAATGGTCGACCGATCATGAACCCTTTGCACGGAGGCCTCTGGGGGTTTTATAGGTCAACCCCCCAAGGCTACAATGGTAAAGTTACAAGGGCACGGGGCCGGGATGTCAGTGTCTGGGAAGCCGGCGCTGGGGCCGGCCGGGTACCAGGGTACGCCGAGTTCTCCGGGCACGGGCCCCGTGCGCCAGGGGGCACTCTTCTCCGTCTTGTCATTTGTCACGGAGTGGTTGGGCCGGCTCGGCTACAGTGGCACGTCGCCTGGTCGCCATCGGCTTGCGTCAGCAGGACGAGGGACGCACTGTAGCCATGCTGGCCCCGGTCAGCGGAGTAGGTGGGCCACTGTTGCCATGCTCCTGCCAGTCAGCGGGGTTGGTGGGCCACTATAGCCATGCTCATCTCTTCGTGGGATTGTTCCGTTGTACGTCCTGGATGGGACGGGAGCTGACCCGTGGCCGGGTTGAGGGACGCACTACGGTGGCGCTTGCTTGTTGGAGAAGTCTTGGCTTGTCGGGGCAGGCCGGCATGCGCCAGTAGGCCTGGCCGTGTCGTAGTCTTGACCGGATTGCGGAGCTTGGCCGGGTTGAGGGGCTTGACCGGGTTGAGGAACCCGGCCAAGTACGAGCCGGCTCGAGGGGCGATGCTGGCCCCGATGTTTTTGGAAAGGATCCGGGTTCCGTTGCCTGCCCGAGGTTCATCCCCCGACAGTAGTCCCCGAAGCTGTGAAGGCTCCCCGGCTTCGAGCAGGGGGGCCTTTGCAGTTTCACCCCTTGAGGAGGCGGCAGATGCTGATGAGGCTCGCGACCGCCGGGTCCGGCAACACACACTGTGTGCCGGCTTCCGGAAGCTGGATCGCGGCATCCTGGTACGGGCGGGAAACCGAAGAGTCCGCCGAATCTTGAAGGGGAAGGGATGCGCCTCCTTGGTTTTGGCGGGGGCGCCACATGGCGCTCGGAAACTGAAGAGGCCCTGACAGGCCACGCACGGGATGAGACATAACAGCGGGCTGGGGCCCGCCACTCCGCGCCCTCGGCCCCCGCACGGGGATTTAATGTGGCGGCCGTAGGCGGTTGCCCTTCTCGACGCAGGTGATTTGCATGCAGATCGTGCCCACTTAATGCGGGGAAGTTGGAGAGGCGGGCGCAGCCGATCCCACTTTCCCATGTTCTGTCTGTGGCTATAAATTGGGGGAAGGGGGGCGACGGAAATCATTCACGCACGCGTCCCCCCTCTCCCTTCTTTCTCCTTCGCCCAACTCTTGAGCTTTCCGCCCACCGGAGAGCCAGACACCGCTCAGAGCGCCCGCCTGCCGCGCCGGCCCTTTCTCGCCCACGCGCCTTGCACTCGCGCCAAGCGCCACGGAATGGCACTGTCGAAGGGCTCGTGGGAGGGATCCACCATCACCGACGACGACATTCAGTACCTCCGCGACACCCGACGCCTGCCGCTGGCGGCGGAGGTGGCCGCGAGCGCCCGAGGGGGAGATGGAGCCGCGGCCGCGGGACGACGAGTGCGTGGTCTTCTCCAGCCACTTCAAGCACGGGTTCGGCCTCCCCGCCAGTGCCTTCTTCCGTGCCTTCCTCTCCTTCTTCGGGCTGCAGCCGCACTACCTAGGTGCCAACGCCGTGCTGCAGCTCTCGGGCTTCGTCACCCTTTGCGAGGGGTATTTGGGGGTGGAGCCAGACGTGGAGCTCTGGAGCCGCCTCTTCTTCCTCAAGCAACAGGGGCCGGAGGCTGGGGTAATGTCAGACTGCGGGGCCTCCATTGTTTCGGTCCGGACGGCCGGGGGGTTTCCCAAGATTCCCATCGAGGATTCTGCCAAGAAGTGGCAGAACACCTTTTTCTACGTTCGCCACGTCGGCGGGGGAGGCGACGCTGTTAACTTGCCCCCGTTCATCAACGAGCGGCCGCTCGCCAAGATGAACTGGGGCCACATGCCCAAGAACCCGCCAGAGGGGATGCTGAACCTGTGCGACCGAATCCGGGAGATGATGGCGCGGGAGGGCCTCAAGGGGACCGATCTTGTCGCCGCCTTCATTGCGCGCCGGGTTCTGCCGCTGCAGCGCCGGGCGCACATCATTGGCTTGATGGGCGACCGCCGGGATCCTACCCGGATGTCGTCCGCGAGGCTGAACCAGGAGCAGGTTGCTGACCGGGTGAACGCTATCTCCAAGGCCGGGTTAGCTTTGGACTGGAGCTTTGGCAAGGCGCCCTACAACGCCGAGCATCCGGCGCCTGCGGTGAGTCCCTGGTCTCCATATTTCGCCATGTGCCACCTCTTTCTCTATCCGGATGTGACGCGGGAGGTACTGCTGAACTCAATCTGGCCAACGCGTGACTGGACAAGGACGCAGGTACTTGCCGTCGAGCGGGCCCGATCAGAGGGGGCAGAGTCCTTCGCTGAGAACCTGGAGCCGGTCGACGTTGCGGCCGACACGACCCGCCGAGCGGGTAAGTCTTCGCGCCGAGATCTCTTGCGAGACTGGTCGGATGACGACGATGTGCAGATTCTGACGCAAACTGGCGGTGCAGCGCCATCGAGGGGCGGGGGCAGCAATGTCGCCCCCTCAAGATGGCCGAAGAACACGGCCGAGGGCGGGTCGTCCCGCGCGCTGGCCGCGGCTAGCCGGCCGCACGGGAAGGCAGACGTGGCGCCAAGAAAACTGGTCGCGAAGCGCTCGGTGGACCCGGCCGCAGGTGGCGGGCCAGTCGCCCCGAAGAGGCGTCACGCCAACCCGGTGGTGCCGGCAAGACCGACCATCCCGACGGCGATCGGGTACGTTTTCTTGGTGACCCCGGCGAACCACCGAGTCATTCTTTTCTCATGTTATTTTGTTGTGATCCAGGTCGCCGTTGGCGCTGGCGCTGGCGGCGACGGACGCCACGTCCGGGGGCGGCTTCTCGTTCCGGCAGACCCGGAGCAGCGCCATCGACCTGCCTGAGGGGTCGGCCGAGGAGGACCTTGGCCTGGACCCCGAGGACATGGAGCGCTATGCCTGGCGGGATAGGAACAAGGCCCTTGAGGAGCTGGAGGCGGAGGCCCAGGCCTGGCCGGCGTGGCCGGAGACGACGGCGGGCACGGAGCCGGCGGGGACGGGCGCCGTTCCGCCGACGGTGGAGGGGCGCGACCCGGATGGCCGGGCGGAGATGGCGGTGGGCAACCGGGTGGTCGTGGAGATTGATGCCGACACCCCACCGCGGACCGACGTGGTCGAGCGGGTGGAGGTGGAAGGAGGCGGTGGTGAGGCTGCCCCGGAGGGGACGCCGCGGGCGACGGCGGACAGGGCGCCGCAGGCGACGCTGGCCGGCGCGTCGGGGTCTAGGCCCGCCGCGCAGGAGGTGGCGGGAGGCGAGCGCGCGTTGGTGGCCAGGTAGCTACAAGCGGCGCCTGGAAGCCGTCCCGCCGACGGGTCGCAGCAGGTACGGGCCGGGTCCAACCGGACCTCCTTCGGGCCCATGACGCAGGAGGAGGCGTCGATGGCCGCCGTGAGCCAGCATCTCCGCGGGCGCGCGAAGCGGGTCCAGGCCTTTGCCCAGGCCGAGCCGGAGCGGGCACGGGAGCTGGAGCGCTCCGTGTTGGTGAGTCTTTCTTCCTTTGGCCTTTTTCTTTGTAGCCGGCTAGTGGGGGCGCACCAGCGCACCCACTGGGTGTAGCCCCCGAGATTCGGGCCAACTACGTAGTAGTTGGGTCGGATCTTCAAATGCTTTGTCTTGTGTTGATTCTTGCTTCTTTTTGTAGCAACTGGACGCCTTCCGGGTCGGCGTCTACAACCGGCTCCTGGAGAAGCACCAGCAGCTCGCGGCGCGGCTCGGCTCGTCGACAAGGAGGAGGCGCTCCGCCTTGCCGAGGGTATGTTCTGCGTGCTCTTAGTGGGGGCGCGCTAGCGCACCCACTGGGTGTAGCCCCCGAGATTTGGGCCAACTACATAGTAGTTGGGTCGAATCTTAAAGTGTTTGTCTTTTCTTTCCTTGTCTTGACTTTGAATCTTCGTCGTGCAGCCGCCGCAGCTGAGGTGCTGGACCTGCGAACCCGGCTGGTCGAAGCCGGCCAGCAACGTGACCAGGCGGTTGCCGACCCCGGCCAGCTCCGGACTGAGGCGGAGCAGCTGAGGGCGGAAGCCGCCAAGGTTGCGGAGGCCCAGCAGGCACTTGCCAAAGCCGGCCAGCAGCGCGAGCAGCTGGCTGGCGACAAGAGCCGGCTTCAGGCCGAAGTGGAGCGCCTGAAGGCGGAGGTCGCGAAGGCGGCGGAGGCCCAGCAGGCGCTCGTCGAAGCCGGCCAGCAGCGCGATTAGCTGGTCGGCGACAAGAGCCAGCTCCAGGCCGAGGTGGAGCGGCTCAAGGCGGAGGCCGTGAAGACGGCGGAGGCCCAGCAGGCGGAGCTCCTCCGCCTTAAAGAGGAGTACGAGAAGGCGGCTGCCGCCAAGGCCGACGAGTTGAAGGCGGCCATCGCCAGGCGCGCCGAGTTGGAGGTGGCGCTCGAAGCGCGCGACCATGCCGGGGACTTGGAGCGGCATGGTACGTTGCTCGAAGCGCAGCACCTGGACGAGGCCTTCGCCAGTAAGTGCTTCTTCGTTGATTTCGCCGGGCTGTGAAGCCGGCCTTGTGTTTTTGGTTGCTGACTGTCTTGCTTTTCTGTTTGATAGAATACTTTCCGGAGATGCAGGGGAGGGCGGACCAGGCCGTGTGCGACCACCGGTCGACGCAGGCGGATGTGGGCGTCGCAAACGATCCGCATGCTGCCTGGTCTTTCCCGGAGATCATGCAAGCGGCGGAGGCGCGCCTGCATGCCTTGGATGAGCAGACGGCGAGGCTCTTCGAGGCCGGAGTGGGGATGACGGCGGCCCTCTGGCCCGGCGCCGTTGAGCCCAACTGCTTCACGCGGCTGGCGTGGTGGTTGGAGGCCGGGCCGGCACGTCTTCATGCGTGGCGTGTCTCTGCCGCCCATGCCGGTGCCAACCTGGCACTGAGGTTCGTCATGTCCTGGTATCCAGATCTGGCGCTGGACTAGCTGGCGGCCCAGCGAGCCGGCGTGGAGCCCCAGCTGCAGGCGAAGGCGGGCCAGATCGCCGCCCGGGCCAGCTACCTGGCCTCGTTTGCATTGCACGACGAGTTCCAGGTAGAGCGGACCGAAGACGGCGAGGTAGTGCCGCCCGACAACTTCGGTCTGCTGCTTGATGACCCGTCGGGCAGCTCCGAGGAGTCAGGCCCCTACGCGGATGACGACGCCGGGTTGGCCGACACTGGCACCTCGATGGACCCGGAGGCCACGGAGGCAGAGCCGGCGGTTGCGCAACCCGACGTGGGAGCCGTCTGAAGCCGAAGCCATCCTGCTTATCTTTTTCGCACTTTTGTTAGGTAGCAGGTCCACCCACCCACTGGGGTGTTGGTGAATGTAATGAACTCTAGCCTTGGGCCCATACCACTTTAATGTAAATGCTTTTCGTGAATGTTTATGCCTTTGCTCTTTGTTCTTGAGGCTTTTATTCTTGCTTGCTCCTTCTTTGGGCCTCCCCCCCGCGAGTCGAACAGTCAGGTTCCGATCTGTGACAAGGAGTTCGGTCCTTGGAAAGAGCGCGCAGTACTTAGGCCCTTCGAACGTTGAGCGCGAGCGAAACACCCACTGGGCCGGCTGGTGAGCAGCCGGTCGTGCGGCAATTTTAGTGTGGTAAGGCCGGGTTGGCCGATCCGGCGGATCCAACTTAGTGTTTCGCGACGTGTAGGTGCTTCAGCCCATAGTTCTTGCCGGCCGACGGCCGAAGCGGGACTGTGGCGTAGGGTGAAGTGGAGGGCTTTGGCTACCTGAACACGCCGGGATGTGCTAAGGTGGATGGCGGGTTGGGACCAAGCCGGCCGGCCCCGAGCCCCCGGGTTGGTCGAGCCAACCCGGCGGTGGAGGTTTGAGAAACATCACAAGGATGTGTAAAACACGATAATTTGCGAGAAAGGGTAGCCCCTGAGTGTCGTTCGGGGGTCCCATTGTCTTTTACAGAATTACAAAAGGCAGCAATACATACATGCATACAGCTAACTGTAAAACGGGCGGAGGAGCTCTGCATTCCAGGGCCGGCTTGTTTCTTCCCATGCGGTGTCTCTCTTGCGTTTGTTCGTCTTGCGGGCGTCGATGAGGTAGTAGGCATTGCAGTCACACAGGGCTTTGCTGACGATGAAGGGGCCCTCCCATGGGGAGGCCAACTTGTGCTGGCCAGCTTGCTGCTGTACGAGCCGGAGGACGAGGTCTCCCTTGCGGAACACGAGGGGCTTGATCTTCTTGCTGTGGTAATGCCTCAGGCCTTGCTGGTAGATGGCAGACCGGCTAAGGGCTAGGAGGCGTGCTTCCTCGAGTAAGTCGACGCCGTCTTCGTGGGCTTCCTTGGCTTGGGCTTCTGTGTACATCACGACTCGCGGCGAGTCAAACTCGATGTCGGTCAGGATGACGGCTTCTGCTCCATAGACGAGGAAGAACGGGGTGAACCCAGTCGACCGGTTTGGCGTTGTCCGGAGACTCCAGAGGACGGCCGACAGCTCGTCAAGCCAGCTGCCGGGTGAATGGATGAGGGGCTCGACGAGCCGTGGCTTGATGCCGGATAGGATGAGGTCATTGGCCCACTCGACCTGGCCGTTGGATTGAGGATGAGCCACGAAGGCCAGGTCGAGCCGGATGCCGGAAACGGAGCAGTATTGTGCCAGAGCGCCCTTTGCAAAGTTGGTGCCGTTATCGGTGATGATGCTCTGCGGGACGCCGTAGCGTACCGCGATGTCTTTGACGAACCGGACGGCCGTTGGCCCGTCCAGCTTCTTGATCGGCCGCGCCTCGATCCACTTGGTGAACTTGTCGATCGCCACCAGCAAATGCGTCATGCCGCCCCGGGCGGTCTTGAAGGGTCCTACCATGTCGAGCCCCTAGACCATGAAGGGCCAGGTGATCGGGATGGTCTGCAGGGCGGAAGGCGGCTGGTGGCTGCGCTTGCTGAAGCGCTGGCAACCCTCGCATCTGAGGACGAGCGACTCGGCATCTTTAAGGGCCGTGGGCCAGTAGAAATCATGGCGAAAAGCCTTAGCCACCAGGGACCTGGAGGCGGCATGGTGCCCACACTCGCCCTGATGTATGTCGAGGAGGATCTCTATGCCCTTGTCTTGCTCGACGCAGCGCTGGAACACGCCCGTCGCGCTGCACTTGACGATCTCGTTGTTGATGATGCTGTAGGCGGATGCCCGGCGTTGCACTTGCTGGGCCTCGATTTCATCTGTGGGGAGTTCTCCGCTCTCCAGGAATGCTAAGATGGGCTGGGCCCATGACGAAGCCGTCACGACGGTGAGGGCGGCTGCCAAGACGGGTTCTAGGGCGGCAGCCCCCGAGCCGGAGGCGGTAGCCCCCGGGTTGGAGATAGCAGCGGCCGGGTTGAGCACAGCGCCCCCTGGGCCGGGTTCAGCAGCCCCTGGGCCGGAATCAGCAGTCCTCGGGCCGGGTTCCGGAGCCCCCGGGACCGGGTTGGAGACGGCAGCCCCCGAGCTTGGACCGGCAACCCCCGGGTCCGGGTTTGGGAGGGGGCCGCGGGGTCGTCTGGGATGAAGATGGATTCGGAATCCGGAGCCGGCTTGACGGACGGCTTGCGCAAGTGCTCAAGGGAGACGCCGGATGGTATGGCTTGCCGGGATGAGCCAATCTTGGCCAGCGTGTCAGCGGCTTTGTTTTCTGCGCGTGGGACATGGAAGAACTCGCAGCCGTCGAAGGTGCCGGAGAGTTGCTGGACCAGGAAATGGTAGCTGGCCATGTTGGCGTCCCGGGCGTCCCACTCGCCGGAACACTGCTGCACCGCCAGATCCGAGTCACCGTAGCATAGGACGCGCTGGACGCCGAGTTCCTTGGCAATCCGGAGGCCGTGCACAAGGGCTTCGTATTCGGCGACGTTGTTGGAGACGGCGAAGTGGATCTGGAGCGTGTACGCAGCCGGTCGCCCTTTGGAGAAGACAGCACGATGCCGGCTCCCAAGCCGGAGCGCATCTTGGAGCCCAAGAAAGTGCACGCGCCAATGCGTTGAATCTGGCGGCGGCGGCAGGTACTGGGTCTCCGTCCAATCGACGAGGAAATCGGCCAGGGCCTGGGACTTGATCATGGTGCGGGGCTCGTAGAGGATGGTGTGGCTGGCCAGCTCGATGGCCCATTTGGCAACCCGGCCAGAGTCATCCCGGCAGCCCATGATCTCGTCGATGGGGGCCGTGCTGACCACGATGATGACATGCTCTTGGAAATACTGCTTCAGCTTCTTGGCGGTGAAGTACACGCCGTAACACTTCTTCTGGTAGTGCGGGTAATTCTGCTTGGAGGCGGAAAGCACCTCGCTTAGGTAGTAGACCGGGCGCTAGACAGACTGGATCTTGCCCTTCTCTGGTCGCTCGACCACCAGCACCGTGCTGACCTACCGCGAGGTGGCAGCAATGTATAGCAATAGCGGCTCCTTGTCAGCCGGCGCGGCCAGGACGGGTGCGGTGGAGAGCATGCGCTTGAGATCCCGGAACGCTTCGTCCGCCTGGTCGTTCCACTCGAATGGCGACGTCTTCTTCATCAGCTGATATAGGGGCAAGGCCCTCTCGCCCAGCCGGCTGACCGAGGCCAAGCAGCCGATGAACTTCTGGACATCTCGCAGCCGGGTTGCCTTGCGCATGCGCTCGATGGCCTTGATTTTCTCTGGGTTCGCCTCAATGCCGCGCTCCGAGACGAGGAAGCCGAGCAACTTCCCGGCCGGCACGCCGAAGATGCACTTCTCCGGGTTGAGCTTGATCTGGTACTCGCGCAGATTGGCGAAGGTCTGCTTCAGGCCGTCGAGGAGTGTGAGGTGCTGCTTGGTCTTCACCACGATGTCGTCCACGTAGACGTGGATGTTGCGGCCGAGTTGCGTCAGCAGGCATTTCTGCATGCAGCGCTGGAAAGTGGCACCGGCGTTCTTCAAGCCGAACAACATGGTGATGTAGCAATACGCCCCAAAGGGCGTGATGAAGGACGTCTTCAGGGCATTGGCCGGGTCCAGCTTAATCTGATGATAGCCGGAGTAAGCATCCAGGAAGGACAGGAGCTCGCAGCCGGCGGTGGAGTCGATGACTTGATCTATCTGCGGGAGGGCAAAAGGATCCTTGGGGCAGGCCTTGTTCAGGCTGGTGTAGTCTATGCACATGCGCCAGGTGTTGTTCTTCTTCAGGATGAGGACCGGGTTGGCCAGCCACTCGGGGTGAAACACTTCCATGATGAAGCCAGCCGCGAGCAGCTTGGCGACCTCTTCACCGATGGTTCTTCTCTTCTCTTCTGAGAAGCGACGTAAGGGTTGGCGGACAGGCTTGGTGTCCTTGCGGACATGTAGTTTGTGCTCGGCGTACTTCCTCGGAATCCCCGGCATGTCCTTTGGGGTCCATGAAAAGATATCCCGATTCTCACGGAGGAAGTCGACGAGCTCGCCTTCCTATTTGCTGTCGAGGCTGGTGCCCACGATGACGTACTTGCTGCAGCTGGAGTCTTCCGGGTTCAGCTTAACCTTCTTGGTCTCCTTGGACGTCTGGAATGAGGCCTCGCCGGCCGGCTCCTTGGCCGAAGCCGGCACAGCCGGCGTCTCGCTGGCCAATGCAATGATCCGGTAAAGCTGGCGCCGCTCCTCGGCTATGACCAGCGACTCGACCAATCTAGCGCTGGCTTGAGCGCACTCCAGGGACTTGCAGTAGTCATCGACGATAGTGATGAGGCCCTTGGGACCCGGCAGCTTCATCTTCAGGTAGGCGTAGTGGGAGACCGCCATGAATTTGGCGAGCGCAGGCTGTCCCAGCAGCGCGTGGTATGCGCTGGACAGGTCCACCACTTCGAACCAGATTGGCTCACGCTGAAAATGATCGCTCGTGCCAAAGAGGACGTCGAGCCGGATTCGGCCGATGGGGGAGCAGGAGAGACCTAGCACGATGCCGTGGAACACTGTCCGGGATGGCTCCAGGTCCTTGGCCTCGAGCCGAGCTTGGTCATGGTGTTGCGGTAGAGGATGTTGATGCTGCTGCCGCCGTCAATGAGGACCCGCGAGAATTTGCAGGTGCGCCTGGCAGCGACTATGGTGGTGTCAAGGACGAGGGCGTAGCCACCCGGGTTCGGCATGACGGCCGGGTGGTCCTCCCGAGTCCAGCTGGCCGGGCGTTCCGACCAGTGCATGTACTCCAGCACTGCCGGGACGACAGTGTTCACCTCCTGCCGGAGCAGGCGCTCGCTACGCTTGTCGTCGCCGAGGCTGGTGAAGATGACGTAGCTCGCATTCTGGTCGGGGAAAATGTCATTGCGCATCGCACCGTTTGCTGGGGGCGGGGGCGGAGGAGGCGGAGCCGGCTGCCCTGCGCCCGGAGCTGGAGCTAGGGCGGCGGGATGTATCCCCTCGTGATGCGCTTGGTGATGGCTCACTGCCGGAGCGTGTGCGTGGACGGCCTTGCGCCGCTGTGATGCTTGCAGGGAGCGTCAAGCATCTCCTTGAAGCTCATGGCGGGTTGCCACGCCATCTTGCTGGCTTGCCGACGCTTGCCGGCCGGCTCGGCCGCGGGCGCCTGCTCGGCGGTCGCGACGAGGCGGTTGTTGTAGCGCGGGGCCTGCTGATCGTCCTTGCGCTTATTGTTCTGCTGGCGGCTGCTCTCGCCAGCCGGCTTGGGGGGTGGCGCCGGCATCGCTTTGCCGGCCTCATCCAGCACCACCTGGATCTTCATGGTGGAGTCGGCATTGGCGTATTTGTCCGCGATGACCATGAGCACGGTCATGGTGGTCGGCTCAGAGCGCAGGAGCTTGTGCTTGAGAAGGGTGCCATCCCGGCAGTCGCTCACAAAGTACTGGATGGTTTGGACTTCATGAACGCCTTCACAGCTGTTCCAGAGCTCGGTCCAGCGCGCGAGGTACTCACGACCGGTTTCGGCCAGCCCCTGCATGCACATGGCGAGCTGGCTGGGACGACCGGGACGCTTGTAGGTGCCGGTGAAGTTGCGCATGAAGGCCTGCTCGAAGTCGACCCATGCGTTGACGCTGCTGGCCGGCAGACTGTTGAGCCATGTCCGAGCCGAACCCAGGAGCATGAGCGGGGCGTAGCGCACGGCAAGGCGGCGGTTGCCGCCCGCGATGCCGATGGCGGTGGTGTAGTCGATGAGCCAGTCCTCCGGCTTGATGGTGCCGTTGTACTTGGGGGTGTTGCGAGGCAGCGTGAACCCTTTGTGGAAGGGCTCATCTCGGATGCGCGGGCCGAAACAAGCTGGCCCGACGGTGTTGTCTTCCTCTAGTTCAAAGGAGATGGCAAGCTGGTCGAGGCGATGGTGAGCGTCAGTGTCGTCGATGGCGCGCCGGCTCAGCCGGCTTGCGATGGGACCGCGAAGCACCGGGTTGGCTGATTCTGGGTTGCCACGCCGGTCAGGTGGTGGAGGAGGGTCTTGCCGACGCCGGTCTTCGGTAGCCGGCTCGTCGCCCAAGCCGTTGATGACCCACAAGTATAGGGGATCTATCGTAGTCCTTTCGATAAGTAAGAGTGTCGAACCCAACGAGGAGCAGAAGGAAATGACAAGCGGTTTTCAGCAAGGTATTCTCTGCAAGCACTGAAATTATCGGTAACAGATAGTTGTGTGATAAGATAATTCGTAATGGGTAATAAATAACAAGAGTAAACAAGGTGCAGCAAGGTGGCCCAATCCTTTTTGTAGTAAAGGACAAGCCTGGACGAACTCTTATATAAAGCAAAGCGCTCCCGAGGACACATGGGAATTGTTGTCAAGTTAGTTTTCATCATGCTCATATGATTCACATTCGTTACTTTGACAATTTGATATGTGGGTGGACCGGTGCTTGGGTGCTGCCCTTCCTTGGACAAGCCTCCCACTTATGATTAACCCCTCTCGCAAGCATCTGCAACTACGAAAGAAGAATTAAGATAAATCTAACCATAGCATGAAACATATGGATCCAAATCAACCCCTTACGAAAACGCATAAACTAGGGTTTAAGCTTCTGTCACTCTAGCAACCCATCATCTACTTATTACTTCCCAATGCCTTCCCCTAGGCCCAAATCATGGTGAAGTGTCATGTAGTCAACGTTCACATAACACCACTAGAGGAAAGACAACATACATCTCATCAAAATATCGAACGAATACCAAATTCACATGATTACTTATAAGAAGACTTCTCCCATGTCCTCAGGAACAAACGTAACTACTCACAAAGCATATTCATGTTCATAATCAGAGGAGTATTAATTATCATTAAGGATCTGAACAAATGATCTTCCACCGAATAAACCAACTAGCATCAACTACAAGGAGTAATCCACACTACTAGCAACCCACAGATACCAATCTGAGGTTTTGAGAAAAAGATCGGGTACAAGAGATGAGCTAGGGTTTGAGAGGAGATGGTGCTGGTGAATATGTTGATGGAGATTGACCCCCTCTCGATGAGAGGATCGTTGGTGATGACGATGGCTTCGGTTTTCCCCTCCCGGAGGGAAGTTTCCCCGGCAGAACAGCTCCGCCGGAGCCATAGATTGGTTCTGCCCAAGTTCCGCCTCGAGAAGGCGGCGCTTCGTCCCGAAAGCTTCCTCCTGATTTTTTCCAGGTCAAAACACACCATATAGCAGAAGATGGGCATCGGGGGCCTGCCAGCTGGCCCACAAGGCAGGGGGGCGCGCCTAGGGGGTAGGGCGCGCCCTCCACCCTTGTGGATGGCAGGTGGCCCCCCTCTGGTGCTTTCTTCACCAAATATTTTTTTATTAATTCCAAAATGACTCTCCGTGAAGTTTCAGGACTTTTGGAGTTGTGCAGAATAGGTCTCTAATATTTGCTCCTTTTCCAGCCCAGAATTCCAGCTGCCGGCATTCTCCCTCTTCATGTAAACCTTGTAAAATAAGAGAGAAAAGGCATAAGTATTGTGCCATAATGTGTAATATCAGCCCATAATGCAATAAATATCAACATAAAAAGCATGATGCAAAATGGACATATCAACTCCCCCAAGCTTAGACCTTGCTTGTCCTCAAGCGAAAGCCGAAATCTAAAAATATGTCCACATGTTTAGAGATAGAGGTGTCGATAAAATAAAATACGGACATGAGGGCATCATGATCATCTTTAGAGCAGCAGCATATATTGTCATATAATTTCTTATGCTAAAGTAACAATTCATTCACAAGGTAAAGTATGAATCAAGAACTTCATTGAAAACCAACAAACTATGATCTCAGTCATTGAAGCAATTGCAATTTATCATAACATCGGAAAGAGTCAATTTAAGAGCTTTTCAGCAAGTCCACATACTCAACTATCATTTAGTCTTTCACAATTGCTAACACTCACGCGATACTTATGGGTTTCAAAGCTTTAGTCGGACACAGAGAAATATAGGGGCTTATAGTTTCGCCTCCCAACCTTTTACCTCAAGGGTAATGTCAACAATAATACTTTATGATAACCTACATCCGAGTGGATATATATATCTGGATCTTTCTCCAACAGATAGTACTTGCCAAAAGGAAAAAATGTGTAAAAAGGAAAGGTGAAGATCACCATGACTCTTGTATAAGGGTAGAAGATAAAAGTAAAAGATAGGCCCTTCGCAGAGGGAAACAGAGGTTGTCATGCGCTTTTATGGTTGGATGTACACAATCTTAATGCAAAAGAACGTCACTTTATATTGCCGCTTGTGATAAAGAAATTTATTATGCAGTCCGTCGCTTTTATTTCTTCTATATCACAAGTTCGTATAAAGCTTATTTTCTTCACACTAATAGATCATATATATTTAGAGAGCAATTTTTATTGCTTGCACCAATGACAACTTACTTGAAGGATCTTACTCAATCCATAGGTAGGTATGGTGGACTCTCATGGCAAAACTGGGTTTAGGGATGTTGGAAGCACAAGTAGTATCTCTACTTGGTGCAAAGAATTTGGCTAGCATGAGAGGGAAAGGCAAGCTCAACATGTTGGAGGATCCATGACAATATAACTTCTATTCGGATATAAGAAAATATAACCCATTACGTTGTCTTCCTTGTCCAACATCAACTTCTTAGCATGTCATATTTTGATGAGTGCTCACAATTACAAAAGATGTCCAAGATAGTATATTTATATGTGAAGCCTCTCTTTCTTTATTTCTTCCTATTAATTGCAACAATGACCAAAACTATGTTTGTCAACTCCCAACAAATTTTATTCATCATACTCTTTATATGTGAAGTCATTACTCTCCATAAGATCAATATATGATCTTTTTATTATTTTATTCCCTCAAGATCATAGCAAGAAAACAAAGCCCTCAACTTAAAACTACTCTTTATTACATAACTCACGGACTCGATTACATAGATAGAGATCAAATCAAAACTCAAAGCTAGATCATACTAAAACTTTATTCTACTAGATCAAGGTATAACCAAAAGGATCGAACTAAGAAAAACGATAAAAGTAAAGGTGTGATGGCGATACGATACCGGGGCACCTCCCCCAAGCTTGGCAGTTGCCAAGGGGAGTGCCCATACCCATGTATTTATGTCTCTTTCTTCGGAGGCGATGATGTTGGGGTTGATGATGTTGTATCCTTCCTTCTCAGCTTGCGCTTGAGGATAGCATTTTCCTGCCTTAAGTCATCGATCTCCTGCTCAAGCCTTAATATATTTTTACATAGTTCCTGTTTGTTTTCCTGCAAGAGACGAAAAGGGATAAACTCGATCTTAGGTATCTTTGCTTTATTAGGAAGACTTGACTTTTTGAACTCCACGTGCATGTCCCCAGGTTGGGGTAGTGGGACTTCCTCTTTATCGGAACTTGTCTCTTCTTTTCCTTTCCGGTCATAGTCCTCTTCTTCCTTCGCGGTCCAACCATAATGCTCCACATCCCCATAAACCTTGGGGTCTGCAATGTAATCAGCTACATAGCTCTCTCCCTCTGAATCTTGGGACGACATCTTACTCCAAAACTGCTACAGAAACAGCTCAAAACGAAAACAGGGGATTTTGCCGTGGTACGGTGGTCAAAACCTTTGGGAGAATATATAATGAATTTTTACTGATCAAAAGAAGTATTGTGCAAGAAAACGGAGTCCGGAGGGCACATGAGGTGGTCACAAGGTCAGGGGGCGCGCCCAGGGGGATAGGGCGCGCCCTCCACCCTTGTGGTCGCCTCGTGTCTCTTTCGGACTACTTTTAATTTTCCTAATTTTTTTAATATTCCAAAATGGAGAAAAATTATCATTGGAAACGTTTTGGAGTCGGTTTACTTACCGTACCACATACCTATTCCTTTTCGGAGTCTGAAACATTCTGGAAAGTGTTCCTTATGTACTCCTCCGGTGTTACGGTATCAATTATATTGGTCTCAACATTTATGGGAGTACCTGGGATATAATGTTTGATTCTTTGACTGTTTACCACCTTCGGATTTGTGCCTTCGGCGTTGTTGATTTTTATGGCCCCGGAACGATAGACCTCCTCAATAATGTAAGGACCTTCCCATTTAGAGAGAAGCTTTCCTTTAAAAAATCTTAAACGAGAGTTGTATAGCAAAACATGATCACCTATATTAAACTCACGCTTTTGTATCCTTTTGTCATGCCATCTTTTGACTTTTTCTTTAAACAACATGGCATTCTCATAGGCTTGGGTTCTCCATTCATCAAGCGAGCTTATGTCAAATAACCTCTTCTCACCGGCAAGTTTGAAATCATAGTTGAGCTCTTTAATTGCCCAATAAGCTTTATGTTCTAGTTCAAGAGGTAAGTGACAAGCCTTTCCATAAACCATTTTATATGGAGACATACCCATAGGGTTTTCATAAGCAGTTCTATAAGCCCATAATGCATCATCAAGTTTCTTAGACCAATTCTTTCTAGATCTATTAATAGTCTTTTGTAAAATCAATTTAATCTCTCTATTGCTCAATTCTACTTGACCACTAGACTGAGGATGATATGGAGATGCAATTCTATGGTTAACATCATACTTAGCAAGCAATTTACGGAAAGCACCATGAATAAAATGTGAACCACCATCAGTCATCAAATATCTAGGGACTCCAAACCTCGGAAAAATAACTTCTTTAAGCATCTTAATAGAAGTGTTATGATCAACACTACTAGTTGGAATAGCTTCTACCCACTTAGTAACGTAATCAACAGCAACTAAAATATGTGTATACCCATTGGAGGAAGGAAAAGGTCCCATATAATCAAAGCCCCAAACATCGAATGGTTCAATAACAAGTGAATAATTCATAGGCATTTCCTGACGTCTACTAATATTACCAATTCTCTGGCATTTATCACAAGACAAGACAAACTTACGAGCATCCTTGAAGAGAGTAGGCCAATAAAAACCAGATTGCAATACCTTATGTGCAGTTCTATCTCCAGCGTGGTGTCCTCCGTAAGACTCGGAGTGGCACTTGCGTAGGATCTATTCCTGTTCATTCTTAGGTACACAACGTCTAATAACACCATCTACTCCTTTATAAAGGTGTGGGTCATCCCAAAAGTAATGACTTAAATCATAGAAAAACTTTTTCTTTTGCTGGTATGTGAAACTAGGTGGTATAAATTTAGCAACAATGTAATTAGCATAATCAGCATACCATGTAGTATTACGAGCAGCATTTATGACAGCTAATTGTTCATCAGGAAAGCTATCATCAATAGGCAGTGGGTCATCAAGAACATTTTCTAACCTAGACAAGTTGTCTGCAACGGGGTTCTCAGCTCCCTTTCTATTAATAATATGCAAATCAAATTCTTGTAGCAAGAGAACCCATCTAATAAGTCTAGGTTTAGCATCTTTCTTTTCCATAAGATATTTAATAGCAGCATGATCAGTGTGAACAGTTACTTTGGAATCAACAATATAGGATCTGAACTTATCACAAGCAAAGACAACTGCTAAAAATTCTTTTTCAGTAGTAGCGTAATTCCTCTGGGCACTGTCTAGAGTTTTACTAGCATAATGAATAACATTTAATTTCTTATCACTATTTGCCCTAGAACAACACCAACAGCATAATCACTAGTATCACACATAATTTCAAAGGGTAAATTCCAATCAGGTGGTTGAACAATAGGTGCAGAAATCAAAGCTTTTTTAAGTATTTCAAATGCTTCTACACAATCATCATCAAAAACAAAAGGAACATCTTTTTGAAAGAGATTAGTGAGAGGTCTAGAAATTTTAGAGAAGTCTTTAATAAACCTCCTATAGAAACCAGCATGACCAAGGAAACTTCTTATACCTTTGATATCTTTAGGACACGGCATCTTTTCAATAGCATCTACTTTAGCTTTATCAACTTCAATACCTCTTTCAGAAATTTTATGCCCCAAGACAATACCTTCACTAACCATAAAGTGGCACTTCTCCCAATTCAAGACAAGATTAGTTTCTTCACATCTCTGCAAAACTCGATCAAGGTTGCTTAAGCAATCATCAAAAGAAGTTCCGTAAACGGAGAAATCATCCATGAAAACCTCAACAATCTTTTCACAAAAATCAGAGAATATAGCAGTCATACATCTTTGAAAGGTAGCAGGTGCATTGCATAAACCAAAAGGCATACGTCTATAAGCAAAGGTACCGAAAGGGCAAGTAAAAGTGGTCTTTTCCTGATCATCTTTTGACACAGGTATTTGAGAAAAACCAGAATAACCATCTAGAAAGCAAAAATGTGTATGTTTGGATAATCTTTCTAGCATTTGATCAATAAAAGGCAGAGGGTAATGATCTTTTCTAGTAGCTTTATTTAATTTGCGAAAATCAATTACCATTCTATAACCTGTAACAATTCTTTGTTGGATCAATTCATTCTTATCATTAGGAACAACAGTAATACCTCCCTTCTTAGGGACACAATGAACATGACTTACCCACTTACTATCAGCAATAGGATAAATTATACCTGCCTCCAGAAGCTTTAGTATTTCATTTCTTACCACTTCTTTCATCTTAGGATTTAACCATCGTTGGTGATCAACAACTGGTTTAGCATCATTCTCCAAATTAATTTTGTGCTGACATAGAGTGGGACTAATGCCCTTAAGATCATCAAGAGTATATCCAATAGCGGCACGGTGCTTCTTCAGAGTTTTCAATAATTTCTTTTCTTCATGCTCTGAAAGGTCAGCACTAATAATAACAGGATATATCTTCTTTTCATCGAGATAAGCATATTTCAAAGTATCCGGTAATTGTTTAAGCTCAAACACGGGATCACCCTTGGGTGGAGGAGGATCCCCAAGGATTTCAACAGGCAAATTGTGTTTCAAAATAGGCCCTTGATTAAAGAATATCTCGTCTATTTCCCTTCTTTCATTCATAAACATATCATTCTCATGGTCTAGCAAATATTGTTCTAAGGGATCAGTAGGAGGCACGGCAATAGAAGCAAGACCAATAATTTCATCCTTACTAGGCAATTCATTATCATGGGGTTGTCTACGAAATTTAGAGAAATTAAAATCATGAGACATATCCCCTAAACCGACAGTAACAATATCTTTCTCACAATCTATCTTAGCATTAATAGTATTCAAGAAAGGTCTACCAAATATAATGGGGCAAAAGTCATCTTGTGGGGAAGCAAGAACAAGAAAATCAGTAGGGTATTTTATTTTCCCACACAAGACTTCAACATCTCTAACAATCCCAATTGGTGAAATAGTATCTCTATTAGCAAGCTTAATAGTAACATCAATATCTTCTATCTCAGCAGGTGCAATATCATTCATAATTTCTTTATATAAAGTAAAAGGAATTGCACTCACACTAGCACCCACATCACATAAGCCATGATAACAATGATCTCCTATTTTAACAGAAACAATAGGCATGCCAACAACGGGTCTATGTTTATCTTTAATATCGGGTTTAGCAATTCTAGCAGCTTCATCACAGAAATAAATAACATGCCCATCAATATTATCAACCAAGAGATCTTTAACCATAGCAATAGGTTCAACTTTAATTTGTTCAGGGGGTGTAGGTGTTCTAGTATAACTCTTACGAACCATAGTTGAAGCTTTAGCATGATCCTTTATTCTAACAGGAAAAGGTGGTTTCTCAATATAAGCAGTAGGAACAATAGGATCAACATTAGAAGTAATAGTTTCTTCTTCAACTTTAATAGGTTCAACTACTTTAGCTTCAATGGGAGGATGATATTTAAACAACTTCTCCTTAGGGAGATCAACATGAGTAGCAAAAGATTCATAGAAAGAAGCTACTATCTCAGAGTCAAGTCCATATTTAGTGCTAAAATCATTAAAGCATCGGTATCCATAAAAGATTTAACACAATCAAACATAAGGTTTATACCTGACTCCTTACCTTCGTCGAGTTCCCAATCTTCAGAGTTGCGTTTAATTCTTTCCAATAAATCCCATTTGAATTCAATAGTCTTCTTCATAAAAGAACCAGTACAAGAAGTATCGAGCATGGATCGATCATTATGAGAAAGCCGAGCATAAATTTTTTGAATAATAATTTCTCTTGGGAGCTCATGATTGGGCCATGAATATAACATTGACTTAAGCCTCCCCCAAGCTTGAGCGATACTTTCTCCTTCACGAGGCAAAAAATTATATATATAATTCCGATCACGATGAACCAGATGCATATGATAAAACTTCTGATGAAATTCCAATTTCAATCGGTTGTAGTTCCATGATCCAATATCATCACATAGCCTATACCATGTCAATGCCTTCTCCTTCAAAGATAAAGGGAAGACCTTCTTCTTGACTTCATCCTCGGGCAAACCAAAGGCGCTTCACTCCCCGACAACGGCGCCAGAAAAGAGTCTTGATGACCCACAAGTATAGGGGATCTATCATAGTCCTTTCGATAAGTAAGAGTGTTGAACCCAACGAGGAGCAGAAGGAAATGACAAGCGGTTTTCAGCAAGGTATTCTCTGCAAGCACTGAAATTATCGGTAACAGATAGTTGTGTGATAAGATAATTCGTAACGGGTAATAAAAA
Source organism: Thinopyrum elongatum (assembly GCA_011799875.1). Classification (NCBI taxonomy): domain Eukaryota; kingdom Viridiplantae; phylum Streptophyta; class Magnoliopsida; order Poales; family Poaceae; genus Thinopyrum; species Thinopyrum elongatum. The sequence goes on along the minus strand of CM022297.1, from coordinate 447,881,847 downwards.
ACAAGAGTAAACAAGGTGCAGCAAGGTGGCCCAATACTTTTTGTAGCAAAGGACAAGCCTGGACGAACTCTTATATAAAGCAAAGCGCTCCCGAGGACACATCGGAATTGTTGTCAAGTTAGTTTTCATCATGCTCATATGATTCGCGTTCGTTACTTTGATAATTTGATATGTGGGTGGACCGGTGCTTGGGTGCTGCCCTTCCTCGGACAAGCCTCCTACTTATGATTAACCCCTCTCACAAGCATCCGCAACTACGAAAGAAGAATTAAGATAAATCTAACCATAGCATGAAACATATGGATCCAAATCTGCCCCTTACGAAGCAACACATAAACTAGGGTTTAAGCTTCTGTCACTCTAGCAACCCATCATCTACTTATTACTTCCCAATGCCTTCCCCTAGGCCCAAATCATGGTGATGTGTCATGTAGTCGACGTTCACATAACACCACTAGAGGAAAGACAACATACATCTCATCAAAATATCGAACGAATACCAAATTCACATGATTACTTATAAGAAGACTTCTCCCATGTCCTCAGGAACAAACGTAACTACTCACAAAGCATATTCATGTTCATAATCAGAGGAGTATTAATTATCATTAAGGATCTGAACAAATGATCTTCCACCGAATAAACAAACTAGCATCAACTACAAGGAGTAATCAACACTACTAGCAACCCACAGGTACCAATCTGAGGTTTTGAGAAAAAGATCGGGTACAAGAGATGAACTGGGGTTTGAGAGGAGATGGTGCTGGTGAAGATGTTGATGGAGATTGACCCCCTCTCGATGAGAGGATCGTTGGTGATGACGATGGCTTCGATTTCCCCCTCCCGGAGGGAAGTTTCCCCGATAGAACAGCTCCACCGGAGCCCTAGATTGGTTCTGCCCAAGTTCCGCCTCGAGACGGCGGCGCTTCGTCCCGAAAGCTTCCTCCTAATTTTTTCCAGGTCAAAACACACCATATAGCGGAAGATGGGCATCGGGGGCCTGCCAGGTGGCCCACAAGGCAGGGGGGCGCCCAGGGGGGTAGAGCGCGCCCTCCACCCTTGTGGATGGCAGGTGGCCCCCCTCTGGTGCTTTCTTCGCCCAATATTTTTTATTAATTCCAAAATGACTCTCCGTGAATTTTTAGGAATTTTGGAGTTGTGCAGAATAGGTCTCTAATATTTGCTCCTTTTCCAGCCCAGAATTCCAGCTGCTGGCATTCTCCCTCTTCATGTAAACCTTGTAAAATAAGAGAGAAAAGGCATAAGTATTGTGCTATAATGTGTAATAACAGCCCATAATGCAATAAATATCAATATAAAAGCATGATGCAAAATGGACGTATCAGCCGTCTCCAGCCGCGCGGGCACGCCGGGCTCGCGTCTGGCCGGACTGAGCTTCGTTTGGGCGCGGGGACGACGCCGTGTTCTACCGTTCGGGATCCTTGGTGCGGCGCGAGTCGGACGCAGCATGACGGTCGAGGCGGTTTTGCTGCGCGTTCGCGGCGCCGAGAAGCTCGTTCAGGCGCCACAGGCGCTCCTGCAGCTCCTCGCCCTGCAGCTGCTCCAGGCCAATAGCGGCCGCTTCGCGGCGCACATGTTCTTGACCGGGGTGTCATAGACGGGCGGGTCTGCGCCCAGCGCGCGGCCGATGGCAGCGCCACGGGCCCGCACCTCGGCAACCCGGCTGGGCTCGGCAGCTGTCGGAGTGAAGTCGTACGCGGCGTCGTGCTCCTGCCGGGCGGACTCCAGCCGGTGCTGCGTAGCAGCGAGCGTCTCGGCCCTGTCCAGCAGGCGCTTGCGCTCCTCTTCGAGCTGGGCCAGGGCCTCCGCGGCATCGGTTGCGTCAATGTCGGTGGCGATGGGGATGCTGAGGTTCTGCATCGTGGCGCGCAGCGGGTCGGCCACGCTGTTGCGCTCCGCTGCGGCCCTGGCAGCGGCGGCCTTCTTGCTAGATGAAGAGGAGCTGGAGCCGGTAGCGAATACCTCCGCCCGTACGCAAAGATCCGCTGCCCCGGCGGAGATGTCCTCGCCGAGGGGGACGGGTGAGTCGGAGACGTCGAGCACCCCGCTGGGGTACTCATCGGCCGCGGGCGCGTCGGAGATGCGCAGTGCGGCGAAGAAGGCGGTGAGCGCGTCGATGACGTCGGCTACTAGCGCGACGGGCTCGGGGGACGCGCAGCGTGCAATGCGCTCACCGGAATCGATGAAGGGCCCCGTCTGGAACATGTCTCTGGCCAGGACCTCGAGCTGCTCCACGGTGGGCGCCAACTGTCGTGGTGGGCGCACGGCAGATGCCAAAGGATGGCTAAAGAGAGGGACATGCTCAAGGGCACCGATGGGCTCCAGAGGCGAGGTCGGTATGAGCGAGCGAGGGACGCAAGACATACCCAGGTTCGGGGCTCTCCGGAGAGATAACACCCCTAGTCCTGCCGAGTGTGGTTTATATGTGGATGTTACAAGCTTGCTCCTAGAGCTGTTTGGGGGACGAAGGAAAGCTGGCCAGGGCTCAGGCTGCTCCTTCTCCTTACGTATGTGCGCATTCTACTGATGGTCGACCGATCGTGAACCCTTTGCACGGAGGCCTCTGGGGGGTTTTATAGGTCAACCCCCCAGGGCTACAATGGCAAAGTTACAATGGCGCGGGGCCGGGATGTCAGTGTCTGGGAAGCCGATGCTGGGGCCCGCCGGGTTCTCCGGGCGCGGGCCCCGTGCGCCAGGGGGCACTGTTCTCCGTCTTGTCATGCATCACGGAGTGGTTGGGCCGGCTCGGCTACAGCGGCACGTCACCTGGTCGCCATCGGCTTGCGTTAGCGGGACGAGGGACGCACTGTAGCCACGCCGGCCCCGGTCAGCGGAGTAGGTGGGCCACTGTTGCCACGCTCCTGCCAGTCAGCGGGGTTGGTGGGCCACTGTAGCCATGCTCATCTCTTCGTGGGGACTTGTTTCGTCGTACATCCTGGATGGGACGGGAGCTGACCCGTGGCCGATTGAGGGACACACTATGGTGGCGCTTGCTTGTTGGAGAAGTCTTGGCTTGTCGGGGCCGGCCGGCATGCGCCAGTAGGCCTGGCCGTGTCGCAATCTTGACCGGATTGCGGAGCTTGGCCGGGTTGAGGGGCTTGGCCGGGTTGAGGAACCCGGCCAAGTACGAGCCGGATCGAGGGGCGATGCTGGCCCCGATGTTTTTGGAAAGGATCCGAGTTCCGTTGCCTGCCTGGGGTTCATCCCGCGACACCTACTCAAATCATCTGTGAAGGTTAGAAAATAACAATACCCGTCGCGTGCTTCAACATTCTTCGGACAGCATACATCAGTATGTATTATTTCCAATAAATCATTAGCTCGCTCCATTGTTCCGGAGAACGGAGTTTTAGTCATCTTGCCCATGAGGCATGGTTCGCAAGTATCAAATGATTCATAATCAAGTGATTCCAAAAGTCCATCTGCATGGGGTTTCTTCATGCGCTTTACATCAATATGACCTAAACGGCAGTGCCACAAGTATGTTACACTATCATTATCAACTTTGCATCTTTTGGCATCAATATTATGAATATGTGTATCACTACGATCGAGATTTAACAAGAATAGACCATTCATCAAGGGTGCATGACCATAAAAGATATTACTCATATAAAAAGATATTACTCATATAAATAGAACAACCATTATTCTCTGATGTAAATGAATAACCGTCTCGCAATAAACAAGATCCAGATATAATGTTCATGCTCAACGCGGGCACCAAATAACAGTTATTGAGGTCTAAAACTAATCCCTAAGGTAGATGTAGAGGTAGCGTGCCGACGGCGATCACATCGACCTTGGAACCATTCCCGACGCGCATCGTCACCTCGTCCTTAGCCAATCTTCGTTTATTCCGCAGCTCCTGTTTTGAGTTACAAATATGAGCAACCGAACCAGTATCAAATACCCAGGCGCTGCTACGAGCATTAGTAAGGTACACATCAATAACATGTATATCAAATATACCTTTGTTCACTTTGCCATCCTTCTTATTCGCCAAGTATTTGGGGCAGTTCCGCTTCGAGTGATCATTCCCTTTGCAGTAGAAGCACTCAATTTCAGGCTTAGGTCAAGCTTTGGGCTTCTTCCCATGAGTGGCAACTTGCTTTCCATTCTTCTTGAAGTTCCCTTTCTTACCCTTGCCCTTTTTCTTGAAACTAGTGGTCTTGTTAACCATCAACACTTGATGCTCCTTCTTGATTTCTACCTCCGCGGCCTTAAGCATCGCGAAGAGCTCAGGAATCATTTTATTCATCCCTTGCATATTATAGTTCGTCACAAAGCCTTTGTAGCTTGGTGGCAGTGACTGAAGAACTCTGTCAATAACACTATCAATTGGAAGATCAACTCGCAGCTGAGTCAAGTGGTTATGATACCCAGACATTTTGAGTATGTGTTCACTGACAGAACTGTTCTCCTCCATCTTGCAGCTATAGAACTTGTTGGAGGCTTCATATCTCTCAACCTGGGCATTTGCTTGAAATATTAACTTCAACTCTTGGAACATCTCATATGCTCCATGACGTTCAAAATGTCTTTGAAGTCCCGGTTCTAAGCCGTAAAGCATGGCACACTGAACTATCGAGTAGTCATGAGATCGAGCCTGCCAGATGTTCATAACATCTGCAGTAGCTCCTGTAGCAGGTTTGTCACCTAGCGGTGCATCAAGGACATAATTCTTCTGTGCAGCAATGAGGATAATCCTCAAGTTACGGACCCAGTCCGTGTAGTTGCTACCATCATCTTTCAACTTAGCTTTCTCTAGGAACGCATTAAAATTCAGGGGAACGGTAGCTCGGGCCATTGATCTACAACATAGATATGCAAAACTATAAGACTAAGTTCATGATAAATTAAGTTCAATTAATCAAATTACTAATGATTTCTCACTTAAATAAACATCCCTCAAGTTATCTAAGTGATACATGATCCAAATCAACTAACCCATGTTCGATCATCACGTGAGATGTGGTAGTCATCAATGGTGAACATCTCTATGTTGATCATATCTACTATATGACTCACGTTCCACCTTTCGATCTCCAGTGTTCTGAGACCATGTCTGTACATGCTAGGCTCGTCAAGTTTAACCCAAGTATTCTGCATGTGCAAAACTGTCTTACACCCGTTGTATGTGAACGTAGAGTCTATCACACCCGATCATCACGAGCTGCTTCGAAACGACAAACTTTGGCAATGGTGCATACTCGGGGAGAACACTTTTATCTTGAAATTTAGTGAAGGGATCATCTTATAATGCTACCATCGTTCTAAGCAAAATAAGATGCATAAAAGATAAACATCACATGCAATCAAAATATGTGACATGATATGGCCATCATCATCTTGTGCTTTTGATCTCCATCTCCAAAGCATCGTCATGATCTCCATCGTCACCGGCTAGACACCTTGATCTCCATCATTGTGTCGGGATCGTCTCGCCAACTATTGCTTCTACAACTATTGCTAACGCATAGCGATAAAGTAAAGCAATTACATGGCGCTTGCATTTCATACAATAAAGAGACAACCCTAAGGCTCCTGCCGGTTGTCGATATTACAAAACATGATCATCTCATACATCAAAATATATCACATCACGTCTTGACCATATCACATCACAACATGCCCTGCAAAAACAAGTTAGACGTCCTCTACTTTGTTGTTGCAAGTTTTACGTGGCTGCTACGGGCTTCTAGCAAGAACCGTTCTTACCTACGCAAAAATCACAACGGAGATTCATCATGTTTGCTATTTTAACCTTCTTCAAGGACCGGCCGTAGTAAAATTCGATTCAACTAAAGTAGGAGAAACAGACACCCGCCAGCCACCTTTATGCAAAACTGGTTGCATGTCAGTCAGTGGAACCGGTCTCATGTGCGTGGAAATGTAAGGTTGGTCCGGGCCGCTTAATCCCACAATACCACCGAATCAAAATAAGACGTTGGTGGTAAGCAGTATGACTATCACCGCCCACAACTCTTTGTATTCTACTCGTGCATATCATCTACGCATAGACCTGGCTCGGATGCCACTGTTGGGAAACGTTGCATGGAAAACAAAAACAATTCTACGCACACGCAAGATCTATCAAGGAGATGCATAGCAACAAGAGGGGAGAGTGTGTCTACGTACCCTCGTAGACCGTAAGAGGAAGCGTTTGTTAACGCGGTTGATGTAGTCGAACTTCTTCGCGATCCAACTGATCGAGTACCGAACGTACGGCACCTCCGCGATCAGCACACGTTCAGCTCGGTGACGTCCTCGCCTTCTTGATCCAGTAAGACGGTGAAGTATTGGATGAGTTCCGGCAGCACGACGGCGTGGTGACGGTGATGGTGAAGCTATCTCCGCAGGGCTTCGCCTAAGCACTACGAAAATATGACCGAGGGACTAAACTGTGGAGGGGGCGCCGCACATGGTTAAGCAATTGTCGTGGTTATGTGTGGCGCCCCCTCCCACATATATATAGGTGGGGGGGAGGGGAGAGGCCAAGGGGAGCCCCAAGTAGGGCCGAATCCTACTTGGGGTCTTCCCCAAGCCGCGCCCCCCTTCCTTATTTGAGTGCGGGAGGAAGGCAGGGGGAGGTGGCGCCCCCCTTTCCTTTCTCTCACGAGTAGGGAAACGCAGGAGGGGCCACCCCTCCCCTTTCCTTCCCCTAGGGCCGGCCGGCCAAGGAGAGGGGCGCGCCAGCCCCCTAGTGGGCTGGTCTGTCCCCCCCCTTTGGCCCATTAGGCCCATACACTTCTCGGGGGTGTCCGGAACCCCTTTTGGTGCCCCGATGACTACCCGGTACACTCCGAAACTTTTCCGGTGTCTGAATACCATCGTCCTATATATCAATCTTTACCTCCGGACCATTTCGGAGCTCCTCGTCATGTCCGTGATCTCATCCGGGACTCCAAACAGCATTCGTTCACCAAATCATACAAGTCATATAACACTATATCGTCAACGAACGTTAAGCGTGCGGACCCTACGGGTTCGAGAACTATGTAGACATGACTGAGACACCTCTCCGGTCAATAACCAATAGAGGAACCTGGATGCCCATATTGGCTCCTACATATTCTATGAAGATCTTTATCGGTCGAACCTTATGACAACATACGTAATTCCCTTTGTCCATCGGTATGTTACTTGCCCGAGATTCGATCGTCGGTATCTTCATATCTAGTTCAATCTCATTACCGGCAAGTCTCTTTACTCATTCCGTAATACATCATCTTACAACTAACTCTTTAGTACTTTGCTTGCAAGGCTTCTTATGATGTGTATTACCGAGAGGGCCCAGAGATACCTCTCCGATACTCGGAGTGACAAATCCTAATCTCGATCTATGCCAACTCAACAAACACCTTCGAAGATACCTGTAGAGCATCTTTATGATCACCCAGTTACGTTGTGACGTTTGATAGAACACAAGGTATTCCTCCGGTATCCGGGAGTTGCATAATCTCATAGTCGAAGGAATATGTATTTGGCATTAAGAAAGCAATAGCAATAAACTGAACGATCAATATGCTAAGCTAATGGATGGGTCTTGTCCATCACATCATTCTCCTAATGATGTGATCCCGTTATCAAATGACAACACATGTCCATGGTTAGCAAACCTTAACCATCTTTGATCAACGAGCTAGTCTAGTAGAGGCTTACTAGGAACACGGTATTTGTTTATGTATTCACACATGTATTTAAGTTTCCGATCAATACAATCTAGCATGAATAATAAACCTTTATCATGAATAAGGAAATATAAAATAACAACTTTATTATTGCCTCTAGGGCATATTTCCTTCAGACTCCCGGTGCCGCGAGATTGAATCATAGGGGGCTGGTTGGTGCGATGCGAGGAGAAGAACATGCATGTGTTGACCTATCCAAGGTCTGAGAGGAACGGAGATAACTGGCGACCCAAGATTTTGCCAGGAAATCAGTCGGTTGACACATAGCAGCGCCCTTTTACCAACCTTTGCAAATTGAGGAGTAATCAATTGGGAATATATCAATCGTGATTTCCTCCTCCATTAATTCGGACCAAACTACTATAAATCACAACAGCATGGTGACTAACTATCATTGAGTGATTGCAGAGGAAGGAGAACGAGCAACTAGGTTGCGAGATTGGAGAGAAGACGAGGCGACCTGAAGTCTGGGACTAGAGACAACCAGCGCTCGATGCGTTGCTCCTCCCCAGTTTTTTTATCTTTTTTTTTAGAACACAGTTTTTAGCTTCTGCTTCTACCTATCTTGGTCCCACATAAAGGCTGGGCCTGTAACCTTCCAGTGGGTTTGTTTTTTCTGGTTTATTTTTTTTTTGACTGAATGGGCCCATAGAAATACATACCTAGGCTGGGACCCTCACAATCCGGGCCTGTGCGTCCGGACCAGTTGCACTTAATCAGGGCCATGCCATGATGGCCACCAGCGGCACCTGCACTTGTGGGTGCAACCCCGCGGTTCCTATTTCTTGCGTTCCCCGGTGAATACCATGGAAATGCGCACCTATGCGATCTCTACCTTTCGTATTGGGCCATCCCAAGTAGGTTTGTATGGGAGACTCTCTATTCTGGTTTTGGGAAGGTTCTAGGTATAATTTGGCCGACCCAACTAGCTCGTTTCATACTTCCCATACCGTTTTTTGTGTGTTTTTCTTTTTGTTTTTCCTTTCATTTTTTTTTTCATTCTCATATTTTCTATCCTTTTTTATTTTCATTTTTCATTTTTTTCATGTTCCTTTTTATTTCTTTTTATATTTCATTTTTCTTTTCTCATTTTCATGTTTACGAGCATATTTCAAATTCATGAATATTTTCTTGAAATCAATATTATTTCTCATATTCGTGAACACTTTTACAAATTTGCAAATGTTTTCAGATCATCAATTTTTTTACAATTGTGCACAAGTTTTTTTGTGCACATTTTCTGAAATTCTGCACATGTTTTTCAAACTCATGAACTTTTTTTAACCAACAAACATTTTCTAAAATTGCGGAATATTTTCTGAAATTCATGAACATTTTTTAAAATGCATGAACCTTTTTGAATGCACGAATATTATTTGAATATGTGAACATTTTTTGAATCGATTAACTATTTTTTAACTCACCATTTTTTTTTGAATTTTGTGAATATTTTAAAAAATTATGCACACTTTCTGAATTGGCGAACATTTTTTGAATACACGGACAAGTTTTCAAACTCAAGAACACTTTCTGATTTTCCAAACATTTTTTTAAAACAGCGTACTTTTGTGAATATGTGAACATTTTCTATAATCACAAAACAATTTGAATCCGTGACTATTTTATGATTTCTTCAATTTGTTTTACAAAATTCAGGCTTTTTTTATTCCTGAATTATTTAAGAAGAAAAAAGAGAAAGATAAAGGAAAAAAACAAGGGCATCTGGCTCCGCACATGGGCTGGCCCAAAAGGGCGTGCGTGGGGAAGAGAGTGCGTGCTGGCTGGTTCGCCAGTGCGCAAGTCATTTTCTAAACGGCGCCTTAAGCGCCCGCTGCTGTTTTTTTGAGGGGAAAAGCATATCTTTATAACTTAACCGTGCCTAGGCAAATCGCCCATAGCACAAGCAGCCACATTGGCTGGTACATCAGAATCCGACCATACAGAGTGGTTTGGTTCACACATACGACCCATACTAGCCAATTTGTTACATAGTTTTCCTCCTTTTCTTCTTTCTTCTTTCCTTTTTTATTTTTATTTTTGTTGGAACAGTTTTGTTCGGTTTTTTATTTTATTTTTTCTTTTTCATTTTATTTTCTTTTCTTTTGCTAAGCGTGAATTTGTTTCAAATTCGTGATTTTTTTTAAATCATTTAGTTTCAAATTCATGAAATTGTTATTATTATATATGATTTTCTAAAAATTGATGACCTTTTTTTTCAAAATTAATGAACATTTTACAAATCCATGAACTATTTACATAATTAGTAATTGTTTTATTTGTGTTTTTAATTACGTGAACTTTTTAAAACCCAGGAATATTTAATAAATCCAAGAACTTTTTGTTATTTCACGAACATTCCTAAACCAGCAGTACAACACAGCAAGAAAAAAATGCGAGCAAGCTAGTCGATCGAGCGAACGAAGAGGGGACAACCCACAAATGGGGCCCGCATGGGCGCCGGTTCCTCTCATTACGCTTAAGGTGCCACTGGGGCCTGTTCTGAACCTCTCTAGCTTCTCAAAACTCCACAATTCCAGCTTCTCAGCGTGGCTTCTAACTCCACGCAGCGACTTCCATCCGTTCTGCAGCAAAACCAGCTTCTCCATCACCACCATGGGCTGGCAGCAGCTGTTGGCCTGTCTAGCGCCATATTGGGCCGGCTGGGCTGTAGTAGGGGAGCCTCCCACCTAGCCCACCTTCGCTACAGGTCGTCCTCAACCTTCAGCTCACGCACAGGAACAAATTGGACACATAACTACTGCCAATTACACATCAAATCAGGTGATTTAGACCCCGAATCACATCAACTTGAACATCAAATTTGTCGCCCTATTCGTCGCGAATCCATTCCGTCAGAGTGCACAACCTATTGTTCAGTAACAAAGGAGATCGAAAATGTATATGCCATGGCCGAATTAAAGCGCTCTGCTCTGCGCTGGAGCATCAGGGGCTTGGGGCACGCTCCTGGGGTGGAAGTCGGAGGAGAGGAGGCGACGGTGCTAGTTGAGGTGGCGCCGGCGTCGCAGCCACGGGGGGAGCCGGCGTGGCGGCGCGACTGGCGGCGGCAGGAGGGTTCCAGAGAGAGAACGAGGGAGAGAGGAGAGGGAAAACGATTCGATCAGATGCCTGTCATGCGCGAATCGTTTTCCTGGGCGGTGGCATATTGGGCGTAAATAGGTGGAACTCCAGATTCTTGTAAACGCGGAGCTCGATTTTCCCAGCTTCTCCAAATTGCACTACGGCCCAGAAGAGCTTCGAGAATTTAGCTTCCTGGAGCTAAAGCGTTCGGCGTGATTTTTTGTTTGGAGTTTGAGAAGCTGGGAGTTGGAGAGGTTCAGAACAGGCCTAGTAGATCCCAACGTGCAACACTTTAAATAGGAGTTCCCATTCTAGAACCTTCCAGGCCCGCTTTTTCGTGTTATTTATTTATTTTTAATGGTTTAGGCATTATTTTTTATTTTATTTTTCATTTAGCGAACATATTTCAAAATTTCAAACATATCTTTAAATTGTGCACATTTGTTTTTGAAATTATGACCATTTTATGAAAAAATGATTTTTTTAAATCATGAACATTTTCGTTATTTACATTTTTCAATTCATGAATATTTTTCAAATTCATGAATGATTTTCATATTTAAACTTTTTTTTGAAATTTGTGCACCTTATCGAATTCGAGGTCAATATTTGAAATTCATGAACATTTTTTCAACATGGAATGTTTGAAAGTTGTGAACAATTTCTCACAAACATTTATGAATTTTTAAACATTACTTGAATTCACAAACATTTTTCTGAAATTTGTAAAAAAAATAAAACGTGAAGCATTTTTTGAAACTAGTTAACTTTTTTTTTGAAATTTTCAAGCATTTTTTGAATTTCTTAACCTCTTTTGAATAATGAGAATTTTTTGAATCTGATTTTTTAATTATTAACATTTTGTATAATCTGGGAACATTTTTTAAATTCGTGAACAATATTTGGAATCCAGGAACAATTTCTCAATTTCATGAGCATTTTTGAAAGTCGAAACATCTTTTGAATCCTAGAACAATTTCCAAATTCGTGAACTTTTTAAAAATACAGAAACAAATTTCAAATTGGTGAGATCGGTCTCTTTAAAACCCAATTTGTTTCCGAAGTGGAAAAAAAAAGAAACAAAAAGAAAAAATAATCAAAATGCATGAAGAAAAAACTAGGGCGGCACGCGCTAGCACATGGGCCGGCCCAAATCGTGCATGGGAGGAGGGAGGGGGTGTGCACGTTTAGCGTCACCCAGCATGTTGTGCGCTAATAGGAGGACCGTGTGCAACCCCCTTCAATCGAGTCCAACCCATCCCGACAATCTTGTCGCAAATAGCTGGTGTCTCTTGCAAGGGCGAGGCATTCATGTATTGGCTGAATTGGGATCTTAGCCGTGTGGTGCCACGATTTACCTACACTATGCATAAGCAATATAGTTTCGATACACCGGTTCAAAGTTTTTTTTGAAAAATACACTACAAATGGTATAGTTTGGCCTAACTATCATTGCAGTTATAATAAATAGTCTTGAAAGTTGTTAGATAATTGGAATACGGTAGGCTACCAGGTAATTATTGTGCTTAGATTTCTTTAATTCGTTACTTTCATTTGCATCATTTACTTGCACGACTATGGGTGTGTTTGTTGCTTCCACCCATTCTTGTATTCTTGTAGAACAAGTCCTTCCACTTGATGAGAATTTTCCAAGGTAGTGAAAAGGGTTCTTTAGACCTCCATGTGAATCGACCAAAGTGATACTTGGGCTCTGTTGTTAGTTGCCACTTCACTAGGGTTAAGGATCGAGGGACATGGAGGTGATTCTTGTGCTCTACTTTTCCTTGCAGCTGCACTAGGATTAAGGATAGAGGGACATGGAGGAGGGCTCATAGTTATAGTTGCGCAACAGGTCGGTGTTGTAGTGGATGAACACTCGGGAGATGGTGGAGTAACGAATGGGCAACCGTGTTGTGTCGTGGTGCCCCGGTAGCTCCAACTTTTTTGTGCAGAACCCCTTAGACTTCTCACAGGACATGGTGCCCAAGTACTTGAAGCTTCATTGGGAAGCTCAACACCTATGTCATCTATGGAGCCACCTCAAACGACTTCTCCAGAGGCTTCACTAAGCCTATGGCTTATATGTAGTTAGCTAGAAGATATGGATTAGGTGGCATACATTTTACCGACACCTCCCACACCCATGCTTACACTATACACTACTTTTTCCCTCGGCACCTCAGCTTAGTTTTGTTGCATTGTTCTTCTTCTCTTAGCCTATGGATCCTTCACTAGCTAGGAGTTTTATATGTAGCCGCCAACATTACATTAGATCACAAAATGGCGAGGATATCGTTGCACCCGTCAAACCGAATGTGAGCAAATGAGTGAGTGAGACACATTAACATATGCACTAAGTATTGAAGTCAAGTAGAGTGCACTAGTGCACCATCTTGCTGTGCTGTCGATTAGCTCTACTAATCAAACTGAACATAAAAGCAAGTGGTCATAAATAGTGTGTATACAAAGAAGTAAACACATATGATCCGATTTGATTTGGATATCCACACCAAGTGTCGTATTCAATTCATGAGATTCATACACAATGCTCCTAGTTATGTCTGGATTGGGAGTATGAGACAATCACATTGGTATATCCTCATTTGGCATAGTGAAAATTCTGAAGAGTATAGTAGACGAACCAGTTGGTGCAAACGAAGGTTGTGGCTTTTGTACACACAATACACTTTGGTAAAGTTCTAGCGAACTGTTGTGGCAAATCGCCTTTTCGGGTTTAGTAGCAAATCATCGACTTCACTGAAATCTTGCATGCACTATTGCAACCCAATTGACTTTGCATGTTAGAATTCTTCATTCACCGCATCTCGTACATGACGTGTCGGAGGATAGTCTGGATCCTCAAAGAGGGACATTAATTTTTCAAGAATGCCCAACACTTTTCCACTGCCTCCCTTCCTACCTAGAAGATCTAAAATCTCATCGATCTTAGCATCAACTACCCACATAACTGGAGTCGGCACATTTCTATACACAAAACTTAACAAAACTAGATAGGGATTTTTAGGACAATGATAGAACACATTTTCTGTATGTGATGACCTAGATGTATATTTGTACCTCCGCAAAATGTAAACGATCACGAGATCCTTTATTTGAATTGAGCATTGAAATAGTCGATTGACAATAATAAACCCATCGGCTCAATGTGATATCGGTACATGTTGGTGCTAAGATTGTTGCCTTCAATGCACAATATTTTTTAGATATCAGATATGGTTTATTAAAATGTTTAGCTTCTGAAAAGCGGCATATAAGGTTCAACTAATACAAGAAAGAAACCAAACAACAAAATGATGTATACTCGGGATTGCATCTTACGATCATATCTAAAAACAAACTTGCTACTAAACTCACCTACTCCTCATGGTGTTGGCACCTGTATGAAGCTTGACGATTCTTATCTCATAACAAAGCGGGATGAAAATACGAACATCCTCGCCGGTTCCTTCCTTTGCATAACTCCAACACTGTAGAAAATGCATAAACATTTAGTATGAGCAATCAGTTGGCAGACATGCTACCTTATGTTCAGAGAGTGCCCAAGATTGAGCTGCAAAGCTCATTCATACCATCATATAACTATTTCTTATTAAAAAATTGTGAGTTGATTCTTTCTCAAGTAAATACAACAAACTCCTATGTTGCAGCTAGAGTGACCCGGGAGACAAACAAACCCTAGTCGTCGGTCACCTCTTCTATCATGCATTGTCACGACCCTAATACTACCAAGTTGTTACAACCATAATTATTAGAGTTTAGGATTGATTTAATTTCTCTTTTTGAAAAAGGGTAAAAGTTTTGCTCATAATGTACCATCATGGGGATATACGCATAATGAGCACACACCCAACCTCAGCACTAATAGAACACAAACAACCAACACTAACGTGCACACACCAAAGAATCAAGTTGGCAAAAAGCAGTAATACGATAGTACAGATTCACCTGACACACATGGTCAAAATAGCCCGTCGCACAAGGTATGGAAAACCGTTGTCCCACCTTGGTTTGCGATGGGGGTGCCTCAAAGCACGCGGCCAGAAAAAAATGTGTGCGATGTCAACTTTGTGGCACACGGTTGGGAAAATATACACTAGACTTCTCTTCCTCGGTCCCTGCTTTGTTATCTTTGTAAAATGGAACTATTTTATTTCCTGTTGCAAAATATACTATTATTTTGGCAATTCCTTATTGTATGGCTTTCAGTTTCTCTTCTTGTGTGCTTATTCCTTGCTCTCTCTTTGCTTTCTCCTTATCCAACATTTCCTGCATTTCCCTCGGATCAAACTCTATTTGTATTTTTTCGATAAAGGGCGATTTTATTATCTCAAAATGTAGCATCAAACGGATACAAAGCATTATGGGTAACACACGGCCCCTGCATAACTAAGATGCACACAGCCAAATTTAAAAGTCTGATGAAAATTCAAGAAATAAAACCGATAAATCGGCAACAGTAAAGTCCTATAGACCAACACTATGCCTATGTCGAGGGAGGTGGTGGATCAATCCGTAGGTTATGCTGCCATCCATGTTGGGAAAAAACCCTCCATAGTCACCTGCTCCAAACGCGTACACAACGCCTTGAACAACGGTTGGTACTCCGGTCGTTGTAGAATAGACCACATACGTAGTGAGGCGTATACCGGAAAATAACCTGCAGAGGAGAAGCATTTTTGTCATTAAAAACCAAATCATTTCTACATAGCCAAAGCGATCAAATTAAGGCATACACTCCCACCCTTATTAGCGTTTTGAACCTATTTGGAATACCGTCCAACCAATGACCAAAAATATTGGCAACACTTGTGGGCGGTTACAAATTTGACGTTTTTTGGATGACTGACCACATAGAACATGCAAACTTGCATTGGAAAAGGAGGTGTTTGATTGTCTCATCATGAGTGCAAAAACAACACTTCTTACTCCCTGTTCAGTTGTACCGTGCGAGGTTTTCTTTCGTTAGCACAACTCCCCTACGAAGATACCACAAGAATATTTCCACTTTTAGTGGAATCTTGGACTTCCAAATTTTCTTATTATTACTCACTGGTACCTCAGAATGCATGAGCGTATGGTACATAGAGTCTACTATGAAAGATCCTGATGTAGTAAGGTTCCAGCGGAACACATAACTCTATCTGTATAGCTCCATCCATACCACTCTTCCACTTCCTCTTACATATGAATCACCCAAAATATAGAGTGAAATGCGACACTAGTCCATGAACTCAAATTGATTGACCAACAACTCGAGAAGTGATCTAATTTAGTCCGTAAACTCATTGATTTGATCAAATAAGACGAAAACCTGCCCGGCTAGGAAAAAACCGGCCACGTAGGTGCCATGTCATCATTCCTTTGACTGCTCGTGAATTCACTATTCTTTACAGGGGTCTATTTGAAAAGTGGTCGTTTTTCTCATAAACCATGCTAACGTTGTTTAGAGTGTAAAAGTATTTAAAAATTGTTTTTCACAGAGCTTGAACCTTGACCGTATGGAATAGGCATTGCCTCACCGACCACTGGAACAACACCGTATGGAATAGGCTCCAAACATTTAGTTCGGCAATGACCCCCACCTTGTTGTTAAGCAAACGCTACGATCTAGCGACAAACAAGGCAACAGTCAAGCGAAACATAAGGAAAGAGGTCCCCTGATTGAAAAATGATGGGATGGAAATGCCTGATTTTTTTTCTCTCCTGATTCTACGTCTAAATATACAGGGACGGAGCTCCCATGTAAGCATTGGGGTCAATTGACCCCAATGAAATTAGGTAATCCTGCATTAGTCCTTCAGTAGTTTAGTACTAATTACTGCCCATTTAGACAAGATGACCCTACTGTCATAAACTTGACCCCATCAAACATTTTTTCTAGCTTCGTCCCTGTAAATATATATGCTGGCTGCAAATTATTGTGTAAACCTTGTGTTGTTGCAGTGGTCAGTGAGGCATTGCCTATTCGTACTCGAGGTTCAAGTCCTGGCCACCGCAATTTTGTAATATTTTTTTCTCTCCAAACGCCCTTACCATGGTTTCTGACAAAAAAACTGGTCAATTTGCAGATAGACCCCTGTAAAGAATAGTGAATTGACGAGCAGTCAAAGGAATGATGACATGGCATCCACGTGGCCGGTTTTGGCCTTATTTGATCAAATCAACGAGTTTGCGGACTAAATCCGATCACTTCTTGAGTTGTTGGCCTAAAGTGTGCAATCAGTTTGAGTTCATGGACTAGTGGCGCATTTCACTCCAAAATAAAGTATCGATTGAATAATCTAAATATCTTGATTGAATGAAAATGTCCTTTATCATCTAGCCCGGTGTAGTTGTGTCATCTCGATAAATCGATGAAATTAAAATGTCCTTAATTGAAGGAAAAATCATACGGCAGTGTACCATATGAATCACCCAAATAAATTAACGTCATGTCGTCTCCACGGTCGAGTAAGGAATCGCGTGACATCACAACAAAAAGTAAGAAATAGTACATGTGTCAAATTTTCAGTTGACATTTATAGCACTAGGAAAACAATCGACACAGGTTAAAAATGTATGGCTCCTGGGGATTTCACATCCATTTCTCACAAGTGAGCTGCATTGCTTGGCTCCTGGGGACAAAGAATTTCACCCACCGGCACCATGGAAGGTTCAAGTAAGTTAAACACACCTAGTGGTGATTTTTCCACGTGCCTAGACTGCTAGACATGACAGGGTGAATGGAACGGTAGACGACGACCGCCAGACTATCACGATTGAGAGCATTTCAGGAAACTATGCAGGTCGTGGAAACTCATTGACTATCTTGTTTTTTTTTTTCCATTCTTCTTCTGTAGCTACTAGTTCAATACTACGACGACCGTCAGACTATCACGATTGAGAGCATTCCAGGATACGCCACCGTGTGTCCAAGGAACCATGATCTATATTTATCGGCCGAAAGATAGTCGTGCAAGCGCACCAGCGTGGCATTTTCTACGTCGAGATGATTGCCGCCATGCAGCGGCGACGTCGCCTGTGTTCTGTCGCAAATCATCTTCCTCCGTCGCCGGAAGTTCCACTGCTACTGAACCCTTCGCTAGTTCCATCTGCTCTGAACGTAGAGTCGTAGTTTGCTAGCTGCCTAGAGCGCGCCTCAAGCTAGTACAGACGATGAGACAGACAACTCGGCCTGAATTTGCAAGTAGCAATCAGAGACCTTGCCGTTGTTTGACCATTGCCTACGGAATGTGAGGTGAGGCCTCCACGAAGACATGGCACGTGTGACATGCAAGGCAGGATTATGTTTCTTACCCGAGAGGTTTCATTCAACCTATATCATCTATGCGCTCGACCTGGAAACATACGATTGGTGACCAGCATTTTACCGACACCTCCCACTCCCATGCTTACACTTTGCACCGCTCTTATTCTCGGCAGTCCACTCACGATGTACTGTTGTGTGGCTTTGGTCTTCTTCGCTTGGCCTATGGGATCTGATACTACCTATTGGTTTTATATGTAGCCACTTATATTGCAGTGATTAACGCAATCTGACACAAGACACTGAGAAGAAGTTGTTGCACATGTTGAGATAAAGTAAGCAAATGAGTTGGTGATCCAGATTAACTCCTACAATCAACTACCCAGCTCAAGTAGAATGTAACTGGATCATCACTCCTTTTTGAACACTAAACAAGCATTTGTAAGTAATACGTACACTTGATACAAAACACATATGATCTGATGTGGTCTCGGTATCCACACCAAGCCTATTGCGATCAAGTTATAAGGTTTCTTAAATATTTTCTGGGGCACGTTCTAGAGCTAGTCAAGACATATAGCAACTTGTCGTGGTTTCGGTCTGTGTCCTTTGCATGTGAGGTGAGGCCTCCATGAACTCGCCCAACTAAATTTCTCCTCCGTTTCTCTCAACTATTGTTTCTCGTGGGGCAGCTCACCAAGTGGATCAAACGAGTGTTACTTGTGTCTTGGTTAGAACAGGAGTCAGCCATCCAATATTCACAATTGTATTCAATTAGTTAGTGTAAACTATATTCTTAATTTACCCATTGAGCTACAACTAATTAAATAAATGTTCACGAGTAATGGTATTACTTTCTTGTACGGCTACGACAACATTACAACTCTCAAATGAAATTTCATGTGAAATTCTTTGTTTCCTAAAGTTGTAACCTTTCTTGTTTAGGGCTGAACACAACATGAACCACGCAAAATAAAGCATCCCTTGTCATGTAACAATTCACATATGTCAAATTTCAATCATGTGGTAGGAAACCAATTAAAATGTCATGAAAAGGTACAGGAACCATCAGTTTTGGCATTGCTGCTTTGTCATAATAAAAGTTCCTTTTATAAGAAATGCTAAATCAACGCACTAGTATTTTTTTTGAACCAGTATTTTGAGTCTAACTTTGACCACTGATTTAACCAAAAAAAATGCAAGCTATGTTCCTCAAACATATACCATTGGAAACATTTTTCAAATGCAAATCTAATGGTGTTACTCTATAGGTTATATAACTCATAGTTAAATCGGTGATCAAAATTAGATTCAAAATACATTTGGGACTTGTGTACCGATCCAGGTAATACCTTTTTGTGCCTCACATAATCACATACTCTAGTTTCAATGTAAGTACTCCCTCCATTTCTTTTTAGTTCGCATATAAAATTTGTGTTAAGTCAAACATAGTAAAAACAAACGGAGGGAGTACGTCCAAAACAACTTCCTTGGTTTCTAGATTCCACCAATCAACCTCCACGTGGCATGTGTCAGCATGCATTGCTTCCCGTCTCACCATAGGAGGTGTTACAAACACCTGCTGGAAGTACCTCATATAGTTAATGAACGTGGAAGAAAATAAATGGCTGGCAAGAGCGGGAGGACCTAGCTCCCACTTTAATCTACATTGAATGTGGTCGACACCTGAAGGAAATATAAACAGACCGGCCATTATCATGACTCGCTAATAAATTTATTTTTCTTAAAGTGAATATATGCCTTCAGTATATTCTTAAATAAATCATGACAAAACATTTATTAAAAAATATGCATGCATTTAAATCTAAAGGCTTATGTAGAACAAATGTACATGTATTTATCATAATACCTTGCCACTGCAAAAGAAATTCTCGCCAGGTCTAATCAGACTATTAAGTTCCGGCAAAGTGATGTTCGGACCGAGTCAATTCTTGCATTGTATTGGCAATTGTTGCACTTCATATAAGGATTGAATGATCTACGTGTAGAGCTCACGCTTGCACTCACATGCGTCAAGGCGTTACCCGTTACCCTGATCACTGACCCTGATGGTCTTGCAATGACAAACAATGGATCGATGGCGGGTCTGAGGAAAGGGTGGTAAGACTATGACCCATTTCATGCACACAATATTGCAATGGTAGAGAAGGAAATCTAGGTAGAAAGGGCATAGACGCATAGTGATTGATTCAATTGAGGACAAAGAAATGCTTGAAGGTGAAGAAAATGCGGAGCATGAGGCACGCCAAGTGTGGGGCATGAGGCACGACAAGTGTGGCATGCGTTATGCATGACAGGGATCTGCTTCCTCTTATGAGAGGCTTCATTCAACCTTTGTTCTATATGATGTCTGAATCATGTAGGTGTAGTGTGTGGCCAACATTTTACCGACACCTCTCACTCCCATGCTTACACTTTTTGTACCTCTATTGACATCAACAGTCCCACTCAAACTGTACGGCGGCGTGGCTTTGATCTTCTTGTGTAAGCCTATGGATCGAGCACTAGCTACAGCTTTATATGTAGCTGATTATATTAAAGTTATTGATAAAATCAAGCAGAAGATAACGAGAAAGAGGTTGTTGCACGGTTGAGATAAGGTAAGCAAATTAGTTGGTGGGCTACATAAACACCCTACACTCGCCTACTCAAGCCAAGTAGAGCGCAACTGAACTGCTATCCCATTTTGAACACTGAACAAGTAGTTATAAATAATGCACACACTTTGTCGTGAACAAATATGATCCTATGTGATCAATGCTTAGGATTTCTTACATATTGTCTAACATGTGACCAAAAAACTTGTAGTACACCTCTAACCTAGAACCAGAGGAACATGTAGTGGTTTGCCTTGTATCTCTGGCATGTGAGGTGAGGCCTCCATGAACTGGCACAACTAAATTGCACCGCTATTTCTCTCATCCTATGTTTACTCGCGTAGCTCACCAAGTGGATTAAACATTGTTACATGTGTCTTGGTTAGAACAAGATTCAACCAGCCAATCTTTGGACTTGGATTCAATTAATTACTATATACTACTCCCTCCATTCACAAATATAAGTTGGTCTATCTTTTTGTCTGAATGGGATGTATAAAGACATTAGTGTGTTTGTTCACTCATTTCGGTCTGTATATAGTCCATATTGAAATATCCAGAACGTCTTATATCTGTGAACGGAGGGAGTATATTCTTAATTTACTTGTATGACTAAAGTTGCTAAACTAAATGTTCATGAGCAATGGTGTTACTTGCTTGTACGACTACGACATCTTCAACCAATTAAAACTATTAAATGAATTTTCACGAGCAATTCCTTTTCCCAGAAAGTTGTAACCTTTCTTGATTCTTTTTTTTTTTGATGCAACCTTTCTTGATTCTAACTAGATAAGCATTTGGTCAGGGCACCATAAGCATTGGTCAGGGCACCATATGAATGACTCAAAATAAATTAACATCACTTCTCTTTCATGGTCAACAATTCACTCAGGTGAAATTTCCAATCGACATTTCTTGCAGCAGGGAAACAATTGACACCTGATGAAAAACGTGCGGGAATCATGACAGTTTCACATTACCACTTTGTGAAAATGCTACCTTCTACTATATGAAGTGTTAAATCAATGTACTAGTACTTCAAACATCTATATAAGGTATCATTAGATTTTGAGGCAAACATTGACCATTGATTTACGATCTATGTTCCCGAACATATACCGCCGCAAACATTTTTCGAATGAAAATCCAATGGTAATACATTTTAGGGTATATAACTCGTAGTTAAATCCATGGTCAAAGTTAGCTTCAAAATACAATTGGGCCTTGTATACCTGCCTGGAGTAGTATCTTCTTGTGCCTCGTGTAATATGCATACCTACGCGGACATCACATGCTCTAGTTTCAATATAAGTCTGTAAAAAACAACTCCCTTCGTTGTTAATTCCACCATCAACCTCCGACCATACTTTTAGAAAGTGGAACGGACTTTCGGTCGGACCCAAAAAAGGGAACAAGCGGCACACGTGGTTTTTAAGCTCTATATATGGACCATCCTGCAAACGGACTGGAGAGAACCGACTAATTTTTTTCATGCAAACCAGGAGAAAACCCCGGTGTTGCTTGAACCAGTTGCATGCATGCATTCATGATAAATAGAAAATTAAGACTACAACCGCAGGGGGTGGAACCATGGTCGACCGGGAAACAAGTCGAAGCCTAGTTTGGCCCAATAACCAACTAACCCGCCTATGTTCTTGTCAAAATATAGCATATTTGACCTATTATTACATATCTTTTGTTTCCTAATAAACTAGTCAGTGAAGTGGCGACCTGGTGGTTTGACCGGTGAAACATGAGACGGTGGCTTCACTGGTTCACACTCGCTCTCACATGGGCCATGGTGTTACCCTCATGGTTTTGCGTTGACGGTCGAAGGAACGATGGTGGTTCCAAGGAAAGGGTGGTAAGATGATGACCCTTTCCATGATATAGCAATATTCCAATGTTAGAGGAAAAAATCTTAGTGGAAGTGGAACAATGATTGATTTAGTTGAATCCAAAGGAATTCTTGAAGATGAAGAAAATGCAAAATAGAAGGCACAACACATGGAGCATGCTTTATGCATGACATGGATCTGCGTCCTCATATGGGAGGCTTCGTCATATGTTCTATATGTTGTTGACTCAAACAGGTGATGTGTGTAGCCAACGTTTTACCAACACATTCCACTCCTGTGCTTACAGATCCCACACTCTTGTCTACACTTAGCATTGCTTTAGCCCTCAGCTGCTCAACTCACCTTTGTTTCAGTGTACTTCTTTTCTAGTGTAGCTAGGAGCTTTATATGTAGCCACATACAATGCAGCAATGAATGCAATCCAATATATTATGTTGAGGAGGTTGTTGCACGAGTTCAACTGAATGTAAGCAAAGGAGTTGGTGAGCTATGCTAACAAGTGCACTCAATTGCTTTAGTCAAGTAGAGTGAAACACCACTAAAACCCCACTAACTATGAAGAACAGTACGCTCGGTATTAAACACTTATGGTTTGATGATTTGGATACCCATCCTAGCCTGTCGCATTAGTGCACGGGACTTCTTACATTCCACATTGTTTCACTCCCATTTATGGACATATCTCAATATCCTCGTCTACCCTCACGTGCAACAAAACCGCTAAAGAAAACACTAGCCGAGCCAAATGGTGGGCACGCATGTGGTGGCAATGGTGAACGGTTTAATTGGACAAATTTTTATTAAAATGAGAGATTGAGAGATGTGGTCGATGTCTGCTTTATTTTGAGCAATTCACCTGATCGATAGAGATGAATTTAGCACCCCAAGGTATTTGCTTCTTAGCGTGTGGAGGGTGATAGATGCTTGTCAAGTAGACGGGACCTTTGAAAAGTGACATGTACATGTTTTACAAATGTAACTGTAAGTACTTTGTGATGCTTGAGAACTGGAGCAGATGTCAATGTGTCCAGGAACTCGTTATCTATTCTGATCGGACCAATGGCACCGTGTGCATTCTGGTTCATGGTTCACTTACTGGAGTCCGAGGATCGGTGTCACTACTGGTGAGCTGAGGGCTTGAGACAGGCTGATTTTTAATTTATCATCTGTTTATCTCATCCCATGTTCCTTGCGGGCATTTTTGCCAAACGGAAAGATGAACCGCTACTTGTGTATGCATAGACATGCAATGGAAAGCAAACGACGCGGAGCTACTCCTAGTCTGGGATTAGATTGGTGATGTGGTGCAAGGATGCTCGCACGGAAGCATTCAGCTCAAGCTGGACTAATCAGTTGTGTCCTCGTGATGTGTGTTTCAAGGTGAAAATCATGCAGCACAAGTCCAATCTTATCGTTCGCTGAGGCACAAACCTCAGCCCGACCAGTTCGTAGGGACACTGATCGAGGAGCCCACGGTGCCCCTAGCTTGAAGGTAGAGAGCTCTTCAGCCGTGTTGCCTACTCGGAAGGGCCTGTGGTTCGACAAAACAACGATGCAGAGACGAACACTTTGATGAACAAGCGCACGTGATGGTGAAATGGATCAGGTCTTATAAGATTTATCACTTTTTCATCCTCTTCGGCCGTGTTGCCTCTAACTTTGCTCGACGAGTGGTTTGAGGAAACAATAAGACGGAGACGAACACTTCGGTGAGGAAGGGCTTTAAGATTTGTTCGACGCGTTTAGAAAAAGTGCCTGATTGAATGCCATTTCTGTGAGGGCGTGTTAACTCCGCCGACAAGGGGCTCATGTCACATGCGCTCTAGTTCGATGAAGCCACAACAAATTCCACACTTTGTAGAATCCCGATTTTAGGTACGTACACACGGCATGGGGCATGCACTGTTCGCGCGCACACGACAATTTGGAAACAGAGAGTTTCTTTGCCGATATATATATGGGATGAAATCACCAACGGAACACGAGACGGCTCTCAATCTCAGCTTTGTCTCCTGTTTTCCACCGCTAACCCTAGACGGTTAGGGTAAACTCTTCCCTCTAGATTTCACCGGCGAGTCTGTGTGTTCGCCTTCCTTTTGCCTGCCGCTCCGGCGACC
Source organism: Thinopyrum elongatum (assembly GCA_011799875.1). NCBI lineage: Eukaryota > Viridiplantae > Streptophyta > Magnoliopsida > Poales > Poaceae > Thinopyrum > Thinopyrum elongatum. The sequence goes on along the minus strand of CM022297.1, from coordinate 447,857,193 downwards.
GGTGGCGGGAAGGGGAATCCCGGTGCCTCCGCTCCAGTTAATAGTTTTGGTTAGGGTTTTTTAGTCCTCGCGGGTGCGGCACTACTTCTTCGAGTTTGTCTTCCGAGCTCCGTTCCTCCTCGAGTTCGTCCGTACATTTTTTTTCTTTCGAAAAGCGGGGGCTCCCCGGCCTCTGCATCAGAACGATGCATACGGCCAACTTTATAAATAAGCAAAAATGTTCAACAAGGTCTTAAAGTCTCAAACAAAAGTAAAGAAAAGCTCACAAAGAGCCAAAGGGCTAATAACAAACTAGCCAAAAAAACCACAACCGGCTGGCAAAAGAAAGATAGGAAAACCAATTGTCTATCCTATTACATGACCGCCATCCAAACCGGTTGAAAAAATCCCGTGCTACCATCTCCCACCGGATAGATCCAGTAACCAAACGCTCCCTGGCCTCCGTCGGAGTGAGTAGCGACCACATACGGATCAACGCAGTGGCTCGGAAAATAACCTGCAAAAAATGAATATTTGTTGTTCTGTTAAAAACCAAATCATTTCTGCAGTTCCAGACTGCCCACAATAAAGCACATACTCCTACGCGAATGTGTCTCGCTGTTTCGGACTCTATCCCGTTAAGCCACGTTCCAAATAACGTGCTGACAGAACTCGGAGGAGTAATGTTAAAGGCTATGTGGACCGTCCGCCATAGAACTTTGGCTAACGGGCAATCAAGAAAAAGGTGTTTGATAGTTTCATCCCGATCACAGAAACTACACTTAGTAGGTCCTGTCCAGTTACGCTTTGCCAAATTGTCCTTGGTTAAGATAACTTGTTTATGTACAAACCACATAAACACTTTAATTTTCAAAGAAACTTTGACTGTCCAAACATATTTGGAACTAGGAATGGAGCTAGAATTGATAACATCGAGATACATTGATTTAACTGTAAACTCTCCAGACCTAGTAAGCTTCCAGCGTAATTGATCGGGCTGTTGAGACAGCTGAACCTCCATCAGTCTGCTCACTAGATTCTAGGAGCCACTCTTCCCAACGATTACCGGCTAGCGTCCTCCTGAACTGAATATTAAGGGGGATGGATTGAAGTATCGTTGCAACGAAAGCATCACGTTGTTGAACAATACGATACAGAGACGGGTATTGAAGCGCAAGGGGGGTCTCTCCGAGTCAAGTATCCTCCCAGAATCGCGTGCTAGCGCTGTTGCCGATTATAAACTTTGTTCTATTGAAAAATGCTAGTTTGACTCTCATAAGCCCTTTCCAAAAAGACGAGTCCGTCGGCCTCGCTGTCACCTGGGACAAAGTTTTGGAGTGAAGATACTTACTACGGAGAATCTGCGCCCATGTGGCATCATTCTCAACAGATAACTTAGACAACCACTTGCTGAGAAGACATCTGTTCTTGACCTCAAGATTTTCAATGCCAAGACCCCCTTGGTCTTTCGGTCGACAGATAATATCCCATTTGGCAAGTCTGTATGTTCTTTTTAGTTCATCGCTCTGCCAGAAGAATCGGGATCGATAGAAGTCCAACATTTTCCTAACTCCAACTGGGACTTCGAAGAAAGACAAGAGAAACATAGGCATACTCGTGAGAACCGAATTAATCAGAATTAATCGGCCTCCGTATGACATGAGCTTGCCCTTCCAGCAACTCAGTTTCTTCTCAAAGCGATCCTCGATACACTTCCATTCTCTGTTTGTCAGCTTACGATGGTGAATTGGTATACCTAAATACGTAGTCAACGGAGCTCCGGCGTAGATTCTTGCCTTCTCCTTTGGATGGTGAGCTTAGGGTTTCTCGTCATGTGGCGAGATTTGGTGTCAGGTGCTTCAGATTTATGCAAGGTTCCAACGGCGACAACTGCGGCTCCAGGGCGTTGGTCCTTAGGGGCATATGCACGAAGACTTCCCGGTTGTCATCGACTAGGTCAAGTTGGCTCCGGTAGGGGAGTGGCGACAGCGGCACGTCGACGGCTCGTTCTGACTGCAGTAGTGGTCGTTCAGTGGTCTTGAAATCTCGATGTAACTTTTATCATGTCTGAGATACTTTGTACTCTCAATAAACTTTGATAATAGATCTGAATTATTTTCGTAAAAAAAAAATCACCAACGGAAACTGGACCCAATTAAAGTCCATGCTCTCTAGAACGTGTACGCGCAGTTCTTCCACGTCCATGTCTCTCTCTGACGATGTAGCTGACGCACAAGAACCAAAAAACATGCAATGGTGATTTTTCCACGACCCCAACCAGCAGACACGTACGGGTGGAAAATCTAGAGCGGAATGGTAGCCGATCGATCGGGCTCACACGCATAACGCGGGGACTCATTGACTAGTTTTGCTAAGAGCACAGATGATAATACTAGATTCACGGGCTGTTTCAACGGACTTTCACGGGTATTACTCGAGCACAGATGAAGCCATGCAGACTGTTCATAGCCCTCTGCTTCATCTTGAACAATTGGACCCCGAACGAGATGCCGGCAGGTCTAGCATTGTGTGTTTCATTTGTTCATGCCTGTGTCTTACTACTAGCCACTGCTGACGAACTTGCAGCGATCAGCTGGTGTCTCCAGCGGGTCAGGTCCGACGGGCCAATTTGCCAAGAGCTCAAATAGATTAACATGTGTTACTTGTGGATTGGTTAGGCAGCAAGTCAACCACGGAGCATAGAGCTAATTAGTTACTTCCATTTGCATCCTCGTACGGCTATGGTTGCTTAGCCGTCTGTTCCCTCCGCCCGTTCTTGCCGAACAAGTTGTTTCGATACGACAAGTCGTTGTCTTTGGTGAAGATTGTCCCTCGCAGCTTGATGTACAGAAGGATGGTTTAGACTTTCGTGCGAATCGACGGGTTGGTTTTCTCTTCTACTATAAGTTGTTCATGCGCTGGGTGCAAGGATAGAGAGAGGGACTTGGAGAGGGGATCGCCGTCTCAGTCACACGCGGCTCGCGAGTCGCCGTTCATGAATCATGATCAACACTCCGGAGATGGTCGAGTAAAGAATGGCATATGGTGTTGTGTCGTGGGCTGGTACAGCGTCAGGTTCCGTACCAGTGGAGGCTGACGGAATTCTCCCAGGACATGCTGCCCTAGTATTTCGAGCTTAATGTGGCAGCTCAAAACCTATGTCATGCATGCTGTCAGGTGGAACAATTTCTTGAGAGGCTTCATTCAGCCTATGTCATCTATGTTCACGAGTATAACTGGATAGGTACGCTGCAAACATTTTACCGACACCTCTCACACCTATGGCTACACTTTTAGAAACACTACTTCTGTTCTCAGCCCCTCAGCTCACCTTTGTTGCATTGTTCTACTTCTCTTAGCTTATGGGTCCATCACTGCCTATGAGCCTTATATGTGGCCAGTAGATGCCAACATTAAAGCAGTCGATGTGCTCCGGCACAAGATGGCAACGAGGTTGTTGCAAATGTCGAACTGAATGCGAGCAACCGTGAGAGTGAGCCACACTCAGGGCATGTCAACGCCGAACCTCAAACTTCCCGCATCCATCCGGACTACGCTTTTCGGATGGCGGAATTCATTTAATGCGGTTCTGTATCGGTCCGTTGTGCGGTCCGGACGTACTTTCTTCTGCAAACCGAAGACAAACGTGGGTGCTTTGCGGGAGTCCGGACCGCTCCCAAGCCCGCTTCTGACCGCCCCGGCCCATCCAAACCCCCTCCCCCCTCGCCCGCGCGCGTTCTCACCCGGCGTCAGCTGGCCGCATTCATGCCGCTGTAGAGCGCGCCGCTCCACATTGAAGACGGCTCAGGGCGGACGCGATCTCTCACTGCCTCCGCCATTAAAGCGGCGCGCCGGCCGAGGGCGCTGTACGTAACGCGTCTCCGGTGTCCGCGCCTATACAATGCCGAAGACGCGTGACTGGATGGGGCGGGACGGATATCTACCACGCCCGTTCAATGCCTCGTCTGTCCGTATGCCGCCATTAAGCAGGCTCGCCGGTCGATAAACCCACTCCGGCCGTGGTCACGCATTGACGCACTCGGACGTCTGGCCTCACCAGAATCCACAATTTAAAGGCGGCCACACCCTCCACTCCACAACACAAGCCGTTCCCCATCCTCCTCCCTTGGACTGCATCCGCCATGATTGCAGGCAACGAAGCTCTGTGGGAGAGCCTTTCCACTGAGATGAAGCACGCGATGGCCGCCCTTGCCGTCGCCTGGGAGAGCCGCCGTGTCAGGCGGACCGAGGCCAACTTGCCGGCCAGCTCGTCCGAGGTCTCCGACGAAGAGGACGACACGATGATGGAGACGGACTCCGACGGCACCGCCCCGGCTCCCGCGCCTCCAGTGTACGCCGGCTTCACCATGCAGCAGGCGCACTACAACGCCGCAATGGCGGAGGTGCAGCCTGCGCCGGCGTCTTTGTCGGTGTTTCAGCAGACGCGGAAGGAACAGCGGTACAACATGTTCCTCCGAGAGCAGCACCGGCCGACGAAGGGCCAGATATACGGCGAGCGCGCGAGCGAGGAGGCCATGGCGGGCATGGCCACGGCGAACCCCAACTTCGCACATCAAAAAATATACAACACGTTCAGGGAAATTTTCATTACATTATATTTTTATACGTTCCGTAGGCAAAATTAACAAATACGTACATGAAGATGTGACTTTTTTTGTTATTGCCCCCGAATATTTTTGTGCAGCTTGCAAATCATAATATTTTTTAACAAAATTTTACAGATCATTCGCAAATATATATAAGTTTTCACAGATTTTTTTTCAATTTTTCAAAAAATTGGAAATATCATTTTTGAATCATTTGAAATAATTGAAGTCCTCCAATGCCGTCCACAGGAACTTCGCACTCCTTCAAGCTGGACTAATCAGCTACGCCCTCAGGATGTGTGTTTGAAGGTGAAAATCATGCAACACATGTCAAATCTTATCGGCGGTAAAGGCACAAACCTCAGCCTGACCAGTCTGCAAGGACACGGAGGCATGAACGGTGCATCTAGTGCGAAGGTAGAGAGCTCTTCGGCCGTGTTGCCTTCAAGTCGGCTGGGCCTATGATTGGAGGAATTAATGAGGTAGAGACGAACACTTGAGCAGTTCTCGCCAGGCTCTCTCCCCCGCGCCGCACCCACGAGCGGACGGGGAAACCCTAACCCACTGGTCTCCACCCTCTCCCTCCTACCGCCCTCCCCCGTTACCGCCTGGCGGCGCCGTCGGACGAAGCCCGGCCGGTGTAGGTGGCGGTGGGGCCACTTCTTCCTCTCTGCTCCGAGTTTCTGGTTGCCGCGGGACAGCCTTGCCGACGAAGGCGTCGAGCTGGTGCGGGGCTCGGTGGCATGATGACGAGCGCTTGGGGTGGCGGCGGTGCCTTGGTTCTCTTGCGTGGTGTGGCGGCTGCATGGTTTTTGCTCAGGAGGGTGCGGGTTGGCCTCGTCCCGGCCAAATTTGGCGCGAGGGCCGGCAAACGGCGAGGGCCTAGTACTCGGGGCGGTTGGTGCGTGGTGCCGACGGGGCAGTGCGCGCCCGGCGCGGCTCGGGGCTTCCCTTATGGCGATGGGGCGGGCTTGCTGCCTTGGTTGGCGACGGCTCAATCCGCGACGGCGGCGGTCGAGGGTGGCTCGGTGCACGCTGATTCCGATGGGCTGTGCAGATCTGGAATGTGGTGGAGGATGGCGGTCGGCGGCACACGGGTCAGAGGGCTGACCTAGTCCGCGGTGGTGCTTGCCTTCGCGTTTGTGCCCGTCTGTCTTGCTTTTCTATTGTGTCGTTGATCCGAGTTGACGCCCTTGTTGCCGCTTTGCCATTGGTCGGAGCGGCGCTGGTGGCCATGGGTGTGGCAGCATCCGAGCATGTCTCAGCCAAGGTCAGGGACCGGTATTTGAGCTTGCTCGGCGGTGGCCCTCGGTAGTTACCAGGTCGTGCCCCCCTGGTCCACCAGGACTGGCTGGGTATGTAGGTGTGGATGCTTTCTACCGTGGGGGCGATCATACAGACCCGATGGCTGATGCCGGGCAATGAGCGGAGGGATGTGTCATCTGCCCTTCCCACCGTGGTCTGTGTGTTGTGATGTTGACGGCTGGTAGTGACTCGGGACATGGACGCTGGAGTGGCGGCCCCGGATGGTGGTTCGTATGGTGGCTTTCCGGCAGGCTCCATGGTGGCAGTGGTCGCTACGCTTCTTGGTCGTCTGGACTGCGAGGGGTGTAGCGGAGGATGGTTCGGTTGCACTTTCTGTTGCCCGGATCCGGATCTAGAGGCTGGCTCTCGTTGTGACCGTTCTGGGGGGGGCAGTGGTGTGGGTGAGCTGCCGAGCGAAAGCTCCACGCTTTGACGCTAGCAACGACGACACCTATGGGTGTCGTTATCTTCTTGAAGATGTCGTTGTGGTTCTCTTCCGCGTGCCCGAGTCTTCGAGTGAAAACCTTATCCACCTCGGGCTCAGCAGCGGCGGTGCTTGCATCCCCCTCCCGAGGGTGTTGTTGTGGAGGCTAGGTGTCCTAGCTCGTGTCGTGGCGTTGTAATCTGGTAGTCCTATGCTAGTTTTCGGTAGCATAGTCACGTGTGCTTACGTCGGCCACCTGTCTAGAGATATGATGTCTCAGAGGGCTACCTCATCATATTTTATCGTTTGGCCATGTAACTTAGGTGGTGTTGCTTTACATATGAATTGGGGCGAGGCCGAGAAACGGACACTTTGCCGAAGAGACGCTTTGAGATTGGTGCAAGGCTCGTAATGGTAAAATGGACCAGATCTTACAGGATTCGTCTTTATTTCATCCCATAAAAAAGACTACGACGCCCTTTCTGATCGAAGGATATGTTCTCATCTCCACCATCAGTTTACACCAAAACTGATAAAAATTTCTAGAAGACTACCTCTTATCACTATCCTGACTCCTTTTAGAAGAAGTGTCGGATTGGTATACCCTATCTGCGAGGGCAGAGTTAATATACACCGCCGACAAGGAGCCGGGATCACGTCACCTGCTCTATTTGATGAAGCCACAACAAATTCCACGGTTTCTAGAGTCCCGGTCCTAGGTGTGTACACATGGCGAGGAGCATGCACGACAACATGGAAACAGATAGTTTCTTGTGTGGATAAATCACCAACGGAACTGGACCCAATTAAGTCCATGCTCGCTCTCTAGAACGTGTACGACGACTTGACACAGAGGGAGGGTTGTGCAGCGGCGATGCCAAATGCATGTATCTGTTGGGATTGAAGAAAAGTGATGGCGACAACACATAATTGACTTTGACGAGCTTCGGGGTAAAAGTCTAGGTCTAACCCGAGTTGGTTATACCTGGCAATGGCGATATTTTTGTGTCGTTACCTTGTTGAAGGCATTACTCGAATATGCTTGGACCAGTTCTTCATGAAAAACCTAGAATCTTGCTTTTGGTGGCTGGATCCGGTGACGACGGCGCTTGAGCGCCGCAACCTTCCTGAAGGCGTTGCTGTTGAAGGACCTCATTGTTCTTGTGATGTCATGACATGGTTGGTGCGGATATAGTCAGAGTTGTAGTTTGTATACCGCGGACTTGATCGTCTTAGGTTTTTTTTCCTACCTTAGGCATAGCTTTGGTTACATAGGACTTTGCTATTTGCCTGTATTTTTGTGTGCCTGTGTTCGTGTTGGCTGTGTGCATCCTAGTTATGTAGAGGCAGAGTATGTACTCATTATGTTTGTATCCACTTGATGCTTTATTTTAAATCAATAAAATTCATCCTTTGTCGAAAAAAAGAGCGTGTACGCGCACTGCTTCCACGTCCATTTCTATCCGACCGCGCAGCCGACGCGCAGGAACTAGAGTTGCACTGTTTCATGGGGACACAGAACGCTCCCTACCTGCGCGCGCGGCATGGAAGGTTCCGCTGAGCATTGCTGTTGTGATGGCACGCCGCGGTGAATTTTTCCATGCACCGGCACCGTGGAGACTGGTTGACTAGCTTGGATGGATTCTCCCTCTTCGTCTTCCAACGATGGTTTCTTTCCGTGGAAGCGGAGATGATCGAGCCCATGCAGATTGTTCAGAGCCGTCTGCTTCATCTTGAACTGTCCAGGTGATGGACCGTAGGATTCTCGTGTGTCTAGCTAGCCCTCCTTGATGTGCATTCCTACCGTCATTCTCTCGAGCGCATCCGAGGAAACGACACACTTGCCCACTGTGTCCATGGAAGTAGCTGTGACGGTTCCGGCCGGACCAATGGGATCGTGTGCGCGTTAGCTGCTCCTTAGTAGATTCTAGAAGCAAGCCTAGCCACAAGCCCACGACGGCCGTGCGATGCCATTGGTCAGGCAAACGTCACATGCAACGACCAGCCCGTAACATGCGTGGGCAACGCCATGTAATTAAACCCATTAAGCATCGTGGCCAACCGGCTATGCCATGTGGCGCAAGCTAGTTGGCCACGGTGAGAAATCTTTTGAAAAAAAATTAGATGAAGGTGAGGATTATTTTTAAATGTATTTTTTTCTTTTTAGATAGAGGTGAGGACCTCTGGTATTTTTTAAATGGAGGGTTATGCAAAGTAGCGCTCGCTGGTAGGCTGCAGTGGTAATTATTTTTCTTTTTTATTTCTTTTTTAGATGAAGGTGAGGATTTTATTTTTTGAGATTTTTTTTAGACGGAGACGAGGACTCTATGTAATTTTTTTAAATGAAAACATGCGCATAGCTTCTTCCAAAGCGGCGCCACATGTGACGTCCCAACCACTAGTAAAGGCCAACCGTGCGGCACCTGCACCAGTGGTGGCACGCCGACGGCAGCCTCGGTCACTCGTCTCCCCCCGCTCGCTCCCAGTTCCACTATGCTCCTTTGCCGAAAGCTTGCCCCGCCTTCTTCGTGGGTTGGTGCCTTGGCACTAGATTCAGAGGACCAATCGACTTGCCTTGGTCCCTTTTGGTAAGGATTCCTTCCCAAGTCCATTTGGTTTATTAAGACATTTTGGCGGAGCAAGTTCTTGTGTTTTGTTGGCTATTCGTACAATAGGTATAAGAATCGAGTCATCCATATAGAGGGCTCACACTCACATGCTTTAAGGCAGTACCATCACAGCTCCACCGTCGCAATGTTACGAACGCGAGCAGTTCTGACGTACGAAAGGGTGGTGAGATGAGGAGCCGGAGAACCCCAGCTGTATTGCAATGAAAGAGAACGGGACCCATTAAGCATCGCGTGAAGGGCGGCCAACCAGCTATGCCATGTGGCGCAAGCTGGTTGGCCGCGGTGAGAAATCTTTTGAAAAAAAATTTAGATGAAGGTGAGGATTATTTTTAAATGTATTTTTTTTTACATTTTAGATGGAGGTGAGGACCTCTAGTATTTTTTAAATGGAGGGTTATGCAAAGTAGCGCTCGCTGGTAGGTTGCAGCGGTAATTTTTTTCTTTTTTATTTCTTTTTTTAGATGAAGGTGAGGATATTTTTTTGAGATATTTTTTAGACAGAGACGAGGACTCTATGTATTTTTTTTAAATGAAAACATGCGCATAGCTTCTTCTAAAGCGGCGCCACATGTGGCGTCCCAACCACTAGTAAAGGCCAACCGTGCGACACCTGCACCAGTGGTGGCACGCCGACGGCAGCCTCGGTCACTCGTCTCCCCCCGCTCGCTCCCAGTTCCACTACGCTCCTTTGCCGAAAGCTTGCCCCGCCTTCTTCGCGGGTTGGTGCCTTGGCATCAGATTCAGAGGACCAATCGACTTGCCTTGGTCCCTTTTCATAAGGGTTCCTTCCCAAGTCCATTTGGTTTGTTAAGACATTTTGGCGGAGCAAGTTCTTGTGTTTTGTTGGCTATTCGTACAATAGGTATAAGAATCGAGTCATCCATATAGAGGGCTCACACTCACATGCTTTAAGGCAGTACCATCACAGCTCCACCGTCGCAATGTTACGAATGCGAGCAGTTCTGACGTACGAAAGGGTGGTGAGATGAGGAGCCGGAGAACCCCAACTATATTGCAATGAAAGAGAACAGGACCCATTAAGCATCGCGTGAAGGGCGGCCAACCAGCTATGCCATGTGGCGCAAGCTGGTTGGCCGCGGTGGGAAATCTTTTGGAAAAAAATTTAGATGAAGGTGAGGATTATTTTTAAATGTATTTTTTTCTTTTTAGATGGAGGTGAGAAACATTTTACCGACACCTCTCACACCTATGGCTACACTTTTAGAAACACTACTTCTGTAGCATCTCCACTAGCGCCCCCAACATGCCCCCCAGGGCACTTTTTTTAGCACTGGCGCCGAAAAATCGGCCCAGTCGCGCCCCCAAGATCTCGTTTTTCGCCGGTTTGGGCCGAAAAAGCAGCCGGCGAACCCAAGCCCCCGGGGGTCGCCTGGGGGCACCGGCCGAAGCGAAAAGGCGCATGGGTCCGCTCTGTTGGCGAGAGACGGCCCTTTTTCCCGCCGATCCCCCGCTTTCCCCTCCCATTTCCCTCCATTCTCCCTCTTCTCCCGCCATTCTCCTCCTTCTCCCCTCCATCCGGCTGCCATGCCGTCGAAGAAGTATAGTGCCCCTCGCGCCGCGGCCGGTGCCGACGCCACCCAGCCGAAGCAGAGGAAGCCGAGGGCGCCGTCGTCAAAACCACCGGGCATGTCGAACGCCGACTGGAAGGCGGAGGTTCAGCGCCGGGAGGCTGTCACCACCGACCGGCGGAACAGGCTCAACGCCAAGAGGGCCCGGGACGCGGCCGCGGCGGCGGCGGCTGCGGCGGAGGAGGCAGAGGCGGCTCGCGCGGCGGAGCAGGCAGAGGCGTCTCGCGCGGGGATGATGAATCCACCCGGCGGCCATGGCCCGCAAGCTGCCTGGAGCCAGCAAAGCGTCGGGTCACCGGCCGGCTTCTCGTCGTCGCCACAACCCTGGGGGTGCGCGCCCTCACCTGGCTACGCCGACGGCGACGCGCACGGCGGGTTCAACCCCAACATCACCTTTCCGCATGGCCACCCCGCCCAGCGCACGCCCTCCCCCGCATTCGCCGGCGTCCAATATCCCCCGTACACCTACTCGCCGCTGGCTTACGCTGCCTCCCCGACGCCGCCTCTGCGCCGTGGCGCCCTGCTCTTTTCGCAAGCCTCGTCGTCGCATTTCGGCAACCCCGACGCGACGGAAGCCGACATGGACGACATCATCACGAGCAGCTCGGCCGCCGCCGCCGCCTCCCCTGGGTTCCATGCGCAAGACGATACAATGGACCTCGCCGGCGACATGGACGACGAGCTCGACTACGGCGAGGAGGAGGAGGAGGACGAGGAGGAGGAGGAGCCGGCGCCTGCTCCGGCGAGGAAAGGGAAGAAGAAGCGGGCGGTCAGGACCGGCGAGCCGCGCGTCAAGTGGACGTCCAAAGAAGACGAGTGCCTCGCCGAAGCATGGAAGACCGTCTGCCTCTACCCGATCACCGGCACGAACCAGAGCGCCGACATGTACTGGGAGCGCATCAAGTCGGAGTTCGACGAGCGCAAGTTGGTCGACCCCTACTTCGCCGGCATCCACATGCAGCGCGGCTCGAAGGCCATGGCGAACCATTGGGCGCTCATCCAAACGGCGTGCAACAAATGGCATGGGATCATCGAGGAGATCGTGGCTCGCCCGGAAAGCGGCGCCAACGTCAAGGGTCAGGTATGCACAGACGCCGGTTCTCGCTTCTTTCCGCCGTGTGCGTCACCGACACTTGTTCTTCGGCGCAGATGGTTCGGATGTTCGCCATGTACCAGCAGGACAGCAGCACCGACCAAGAGTTCAGGTACCTCCACGTGTTCTCCCGGATCGAGAAGTGCGAGAAGTGGGCGGATGTCCGGCGCACCCTCGCTAAGGCCAAGGAGACGTACAAGCCGGACGCGCCCACGCCGGGGGCGGCGAATGGGCGTCCCGACGGCAACAAGCGAGCCAAGACGGCCAAGGACGCCGCGCCGGCTATCGAGCGGCTGCACGCGTCTATCGAGCAGTGCATCGCCGATGCCAAGAACCACGCCGCCCAGAGGGAAGAGAAATCCGAGGCGCGGTTGTCGGCGTTGATGACGAACAGCCCCGCCAAACTCGACCTACTCCGGACCAACGTCGCCGCGAAGAAGAGGAACACCGACCTGGCATACCTAACGAGGGCGGACGTGTCGACGATGGGCGAGCAGGTCAAGGCGTGGTACTTGGCAGAGTGCGGCCTCATCTTGAACCAGATGCCGTCGACGACCGCGCCAACTCCCACGTCGACCCCAACGCCGCCGCCAAGTCTGAGCGATGATGCCTCCACGACGCCCAGCACAGAAACTGCATCGACGCCGACCAGCCCGCGCACGCCGACTCCCGCCAGTCCGACGCCGCCGGAGGACAACGTCGCCGTCTGATGCATTGCCTGCGCATCCTTCCTTTTGAACGCCGAACTTTCGAGTATGATTGATCGCCGAACTGTGGCATGGTGATCGCCGAACTTGTGGCGTTTTTTGGTAGCGGGAAATGTCTAGTTTGAATTTATAACATTTGGGCCGACACTTGGGGACGTGGCTGGGAACTAGATCGCCCCCAGGACAAAAAAAGCACCGACCGAAGGGCCAAAATAGCGCCGGCCGATGCGCTGAGGGGCCGAACGAGTGGAGATGCTCTCAGCCCCTCAGCTCACCTTTGTTGCATTGTTCTACTTCTCTTAGCTTATGGATCCATCACTGCCTATGAGCCTTGTATGTGGCCAACATTAAACCAGTCGATGTGATCCGGCACAAGATGGCAACGAGGTTGTTGCACATGTCGAACTGAATGTGAGCAACCGTGAGTGAGCCACACTCAGGGCATGTCCATCCAACTCCGACCCTCAAACCTTCCGCATTCATCCGGACTACACTGTCTGGACCGCGGAATTCATCTAAGGCGGTCCTGTATCGGTCCGTGGCGTGTTCCGGATATACTTTCTCGTGCAAACCGGAGACAAACATGAGGGGCTTTGCGGGAGTCCGGACCGCTCCCAAGCCCGTCTATGGCCGCCCCGGCCATCTGCGTGTGTTCCCACCCAACGCCAGCTGGCCGTATTCATGCCGCTGTAGAGTGTGCCACTCCACATTGAAGACGGCTCAGGGCGGACGCGACCTCTCATTGTAATGTCTCTGCCATTAAAGTGGCACGCCGGCCGAGGACGGTGTCCGTGACGCCTCTCCGGTGTCCGCGCCTGTACAATGCTGGAGACACGTGACTGGACGAGACGGGACGGATATCTACCACGCCCGTTCAATGCCCCGTTCGTCCGTATGCCGCCATTAAGCAGTCTTGCCGGCCGAGAAACCCACTCCGGCCGTGGCCGCGCATTGACGCACTCGGACGCCTGGCCTCACAGGAATCCGCTATTTAAAGGCGGCCACACTCAGCTAAGTCCACTCCACAACACAAGCCGCTCCCAATCCTCCTCCCTTGCATTGCATCCGCCATGACTGCAGGCGGCGAAGCTCTGTGAGAGAGCCTATCCACTGAGATGAAGCACGCGATGGCCGCCCTTGCCGGCGCCTGACAGAGCCACCGTGCCAAGCGGATCGAGGCCGGCTTGCCGGCCAGCTCGCCTGAGGTCTTCGACGACGAGGACGACACGACGATGGAGACGGGCTCCGACGACACCGCCCCAGCTCCCGCGCCTCCTGTGCACGCCGGCTTCACCATGGAGTAGGCGCAGGCGCAGGAGGAACACCGGTATAACATGTTTCTCCGGGAGCAGCACCCGCTGGCAGAGGGCCAGATATACGGCGAGCGCGCGAGCGAGGAGGCCGTGGCGGTCATGGCCGCACCCCAACTTCGTACATGAAAATATATATAACACGTTCAGGGAAATTTTCATTACAATATACTTTTATACGTTCCCTAAACAAATACGTACATGAAGATGTAACCTTTTTTGTTATTGTGCCCGATTTTTTTTGTGTACCTTGCAAATCATAATATTTTTTAACAAAATTTTACAGATCAGTCGCAAATATATATGAGTTTTCACAGTATTTTTAAAAAAATTAAAAAATTAGAAATGTCATTTTTGAATCATTTGAAATAATTAAAGTCCTCCAATGCCATCCACAGGAACTTCGCACTCCTTCAAGCTGGACAAATCAGCTACGCCCTCAGGATGTGTGTTTTAAGGTGAAAATCATGCAAAACATGTCAAATCTTATCGGCGGTAGAGGCACAAACCTCAGCCTGACCAGTCTGCAAGGACACCGAGGCATGAACGGTGCATCTAGTGTGAAGGTAGAGAGCTTTTCGCCCGTGTTGCCTCGAAGTCGGCTGGGCCTATGGTAGGAGGAATTAATGAGGTAGAGATGAACACTTGAGCAGTTCTCGCGAGGCTCTCTCCCCCCACGAGCGGACAGGAAACCCTAACCCACTGGTCTCCACCCTCTCCCTCCTACCACCCTCCCCTGCCTCCACCTGGTGGTGACACCGGACGAAGCCCGGCCGGCGTAGGCGGTGGCGGGGGTGTTGGGAAACGTTGCAAGGAAAACAAAAAAAAATTCTACGCACACGCAAGATCTATCCATTGAGATGCATAGCAACGAGAGGGGGAGAGTGTGTCTACGTACCCTCGTAGACCGCAAGCGGAAGCGTTTCACAACGCGGTTGATGTAGTCGAACTTTCTTCGTGCTCCAACCGATCTAGTACCGAACGCACGGCACCTCCGCGTTCTGCACACGTTCAGCTCGGTGATGTCCTCCGCCTTCTTGATCCAACAAGATGGCGAGGTAGTGGATGAGTTCCGGCAGCACGACGGCGTGGTGACAGTGATGGTGATGTGATCTCCGCAGGGCTTCGCCTAAGCACTACGAAAATATGACCGAGCGAGTAAACGGTGGATGGGGCGCCGCACACGGCTGAGACAATGTTGTGTTCTTGTGTGGCGCCCCCTCCCCATATATATATATATATAGGTGGGAGCGGGGAGGAAGGCAGCCAAGGCGCGCCCCTAGGGGCTGGCTGCCGACCCTAGGGCTCCTGCCCTCCTGCCCCCCCCCCCCCTTTCCTTGTATGAACAAGGGGGAAAGGAAAGAGGGGGGGGAGAGGGAAGGAAGAGGGAGTCTAACTCCACATTTTCCTTTCCCTCCCCATAGGGCCGGCCCCATAGAGTGCGCACCAGCCCCTTGTGGGCTGGTGTGTTCCCTCACTTGGCCCATAAGGCCCATATCTTTGCCGGGGATGCCCGAAACTCCTTCCGGTGACCTGATAAGTACCTGGTACCCTCTGAAACACTTCCGGTGTCCGAATACTATCGTCCTATATATCAATCTTTACCTCTCGACCATTTCGAGACTCCTCGTTATGTCCATGATCTCATCCGAGACTTCGAACAACATTTGGTCACCAAATCATATAACTCATATAACACTATATCGTCAACGGACGTTAAGCGTGCGGACCCTACCGGTTCGAGAACTATGTAGACATGACCGAGACACATCTCCAGTCAATAACCAATAGCAGAACCTGGATGCCCATATTGGCTCCTACATATTCTACGAAGATCTTTATCGGTCGAACCGTTATGACAACATACGCAATTCCCTTTGTCCATCGGTATGTTACTTGCCCGAGATTCGATCGTCGGTATCTATATACCTAGTTCAATCTCGTTACCGGCAAGTCTCTTTACTCGTTCCGTAATACATCACCTCGTGACTAACTCCTTAGTCATTTGCTTGCAAGCTTATGATGTGTATTACCGAGAGGACCCAGAGATACCTCTCCGATACTCGGAGTGACAAATTCTAATCTCGATCTATGCCAACTCAACAAACACCTTCGAAGATACCTGTAGAGCATCTTTATGATCACCTAGTTACGTTGTGACATTTGATAGCACACAAGGTATTCCTCCGGTATCCGGGAGTTGCATAATCTCATAGTCGGAGGAATATGTATTTGACATGAAGAAAGCAATAGCAATAAACTGAACGATCATTATGATAAGCTAATGGATGGGTCTTGTCCATCACATCATTCTCCTGATGATGTGATCCCGTTATCAAATGACAACACATGTCTATGGTTAGGAATCCTTAACATCTTTGATCAACGAGCTAGTCTAGTAGAGGCTTACTAGGGACATGGTATTTGTTTATGTATTCACACATGTATTTAAGTTTTCGATCAATACAATTCTAGCATGAATAATAAACCTTTATCATGAATAAGGAAATATAAAATAACAATTTTATTATTGCCTCTAGGGCATATTTTCTTCAGTCTCCCACTTGCACTAGAGTCAATAATCTAGATTACATAGTAATGAATCTAACACCCATGGAGTCTTGGTGCTGATCATGTTTTGCTCGCGGAAGAGGCTTAGTCAACGGGTCTACCACATTCAGATCCGTATGTATTTTGCAAATCTCTATGTCTCCATCCTTGACCTTTTCACGAATGGAGTTGAAGCGTCTCTTGATGTGTTTGGTTCTCTTGTGAAACCTGGATTCCTTTGCCAAGGCAATTGCTCCAGTGTTGTCACAAAAGATTTTCATTGGACCCGATGCACTAGGTATTACACCTAGATCGGATATGAACTCCTTCATCCAGACTCCTTCATGCGATGCTTCCGAAGCAGCTATGTACTTCGCTTCACACGTAGATCCCGCCACGACGCTCTGCTTGGAACTGCACCAACTGATAGCTCCACCATTCAATATAAACACGTATCCGGATTGTGACTTAGAGTCATCCGGATCAGTGTCGAAGCTAGCATCGACGTAACCATTTACGACGAGCTCTTCGTCACCTCCATAAACGAGAAACATATACTTGGTCCTTTTCAGGTACTCCCTCCGCTCGGAATTACTTGTCTCGGAAATGGATGTATCTAGAACTAAAATACGTCTAGATACATCCATTTCTGCGACAAGTAATTCCGAACAGAGGGAGTACTTTAGGATGTGCTTGACAGCTGTCCAGTTATCCACTCCTGGATTACTTTGGTACCTCCCTGCCAGACTTATGGCAAGGCACACATCAGGTCTGGTACACAGCATAGCATACATGATAGAACCTATGGCTGAGGCATAGGGAATGACTTTCATTTTCTCTCTATCTTCTGCAGTGGTCGGGCTTTGAGTCTGACTCAACTTCACACCTTATAACACAGGCAAAAACCCTTTCTTTGACTGATCCATTTTGAACTTCTTCAAAACTTTATCAAGGTATGTGCTTTGTGAAAGACCTATTAAGCGTCTCGATCTATCTCTATAGATCTTGATGCCCAATATATAAGCAGCTTCACCGAGGTCTTTCATTGAAAAATTCTTATTCAAGTATCCTTTTATGCTATCCAGAAATTCTATATCATTTCCAATCAATAATATGTCATCCACATAGAATATTAGAAATGCTACAGAGCTCCCACTCACTTTCTTGTAAATACAGGCTTCACCGTAAGTCTGTATAAAACCATATGCTTTGATCACCTCATCAAAGCGTATATTCCAACTCCGAAATACTTGCACCAGTCCATAGATGGATCGCTGGAGCTTGCACACTTTGTTAGCACCTTTAGGATCGACAAAACCTTCTGGTTGCATCATATACAACTCTTTTTTAAGAAATCCATTAAGTAATGCAGTTTTGACGTCCATTTGCCAGATTTCATAATTATAAATGCGGCAATTGCTAACATGATTCGGACAGACTTAAGCATCGCTACGGGTGAGAAAGTCTCATCGTAGTCAACTCCTTGAACTTGTCGAAAATCTTTTGCGACAAGTCGAGCTTGGTAGACAGTAACATTACCATCAGCATCAGTCTTCTTCTTGAAGATCCATTTATTCTCAATGGTTTTCCGATCATCGGGCAAGTCCACCAAAGTCCACACTTTGTTCTTATACATGGATCCTATCTCAGATTTCATGGCCTCAAGCCATTTATCGGAATTTGGGCTCATCATAGCTTCTTCATAGTTCATAGGTTCGCCTTGGTCTAGTAACATGACTTTCAGAACAGGATTACCGTACCACTCTGGTGCAGATCGTGCTCTGATTGACCTACGAGGTTCAGTAGTAACTTGATCTGAAGTTTCATGATCAACATCATTTGCTTCCTCTTTAGTTGGTGTAGGCATCACGGGAACGGTTTTCTGTGATGTGCTACTCTCCAATTCGAGAGAAGGTACAATTACCTCATCAAGTTCTACTTTCCTTCCACTCACTTCTTTCGAGAGAAACTCCTTCTCTAGAAAGGTTCCATTCTTGGCAACAAAGATCTTGCCTTCGGATCTGTGGTAGAAGGTGTACCCAATTGTTTCCTTAGGATATCCTATGAAGACGCACTTCTCCGATTTGGGTTCGAGCTTATCAGGCTGAAGCCTTTTGACATAAGTGTCGCAACCCCAAACTTTAAGAAATGATAGCTTAGGTTTCTTGCCAAACCACAGTTCATACGGTGTCGTCTCAATGGATTTAGACGGTGCCCTATTTAACGTGAATGCGGCTGTCTCTAATGCATAACTCCAAAATGATAGTGGTAAATCGGTAAGAGACATCATAGATCGCACCATATCTAATAAAGTACGGTTATGACGTTCGGACACACCATTACGCTGTGGTGTTTCAGGTGGCGTGAGTTGTGAAACTATTCCACATTGTTTTAAATGAAGGCCAAACTCATAACTCAAATATTCGCCTCCGCGATCAGATCGTAGAAACTTTATTTTCTTGTTACGATGATTCTCCACTTCACTCTGAAATTCTTTGAACTTTTCAAATGTTTCAGACTTGTGTTTCATTAAGTAGACATACCCATATCTACTCAAATCGTTTGTGAAGGTCAGAAAATAATGATACCCGCCGCGTGCTTCAATACTCATCGGACCGCATACATCGGTATGTATTATTTCCAAAAGTCATTAGCTCGCTCCATTGTTCCGGAGAACGGAGTTTTAGTCATCTTGCCCATGAGGCATGGTTCGCAAGTATCAAGTGATTCCAAAAGTCCATTTGCATGAAGTTTCTTTATGCGCTTTACACCAATATGACCTAAACGGCAGTGCCACAAATATGTTGCACTATCATTATCAACTTTGCATCTTTTGGCATCAATATTATGAATATGTGTATCACTACTATCGAGATTCAACAGAAATAGACCACTCTTCAAGGGTGCATGACCATAAAAGATATTACTCATATAAATAGAACAACCATTATTTTCTGATTTAAAAGAATAACCGTCTCGCAATAAACAAGATCCAGATATAATGTTCATGCTCAACACGGGCACCAAATAACAATTATTCAGGTCTAAAACTAATCCCGAAGGTAGATGTAGAGGTAGCGTGCCGACGGCGATCACATCGACCTTGGAACCATTCCCGACGCGCATCGTCACCTCATCCTTAGCCAATCTTCGTTTAATCCGCAGCTTCTATTTCGAGTTACAAATATGAGCAACCGAACCAGTATCAAATACCCAGGTGCTGCTACGAGCATTAGTAAGGTATACATCAATACCATGTATATCAAATATATCTCACTTTGCCATCCTTCTTATCCGCCAAGTATTTGGGGCAGTTCCGCTTCCAGTGACCAGTCCCTTTGTAGTAGAAACACTCAGTTTCAGGCTTGGGTCCAGCTTTGGGCTTCTTCCCGGGAGTGACAACTTGCTTGCCATTCTTCTTGAAGTTCCCTTTCTTTCCCTTGCCCTTTTTCTTGAAACTAGTGTTCTTGTTAACCATCAACACTTGATGCTCCTTCTTGATTTCTACCTCCGCAGCCTTGAGCATTGCAAAGAGCTCGGGAATTGTTTTGTTCATCCCTTACATATTATAGTTCATCACGAAGTCTTTGTAGCTTGGTGGCAGTGATTGAAGAACTCTGTCAATAACATAATCAACTGAAAGATCAACTCCCAGCTGAGTCAAGTGATTATAATACCCAGACATTTTGAGTATGTGTTCACTGACAGAATTGTTCTCCTCCATCTTGCAGCTATAGAACTTGTTCGAGACTTCATGTCTCTCAACCCGGGCATTTGCTTGAAATATTAACTTCAACTCTTGGAACATCTCATATGCTCCATGACGTTCAAAACGTCTTTGAAGTCCCGGTTCTAAGCCGTAAAGCATGGCACACTGAACTATTGAGTTGTCATCAGATCGAGCTTGCCAGACGTTCATAACATCAGCTTCAGCTCCTGCAGTAGGCCTTTCACCTAGCGGTGCATCAAGGACATAATTCTTCTGTGCAGCAATGAGGATAATCCTCAAGTTACGGACCCAGTCTGTGTAGTTGCTACCATCATCTTTCAACTTAGCTTTCTCTAGGAACGCATTAAAATTCAGGGGAACAGTAGTTCGGGCCATTGATCTACAACATAGATATACAAAACTATAAGACTAAGTTCATGATAAATTAAGTTTAATTAATCAAATTACTAATGAACTCCCACTTAAATAGACATCCCTCAGGTCATCTAAGTGATACGTGATCCAAATCAACTAACTCATGTCCGATCATCACATAAGATGGGGTAGTCATCAATGGTGAACATCTCTATGTTGATCATATCTACTATATGATTCATGTTCGACCTTTCGGTCTCCAGTGTTCCAAGACCATGTCTGTGTATGCTAGGCTCGTCAAGTTTAACCCAAGTATTCTGCATGTGCAAAACTGTCTTACACCCGTTGTATGTGAACGTAGAGTCTATCACACCCGATCATCACGTGGTGTCTCGAAACGACGAGTTGTAGCAACGGTGCATACTCAGGGAGAACACTTTTATCTTGAAATTAAGTGAAGGGGTCATCTTATAATGCTACTGCCGTTCTAAGCAAAATAAGATGCATAAAAGATAAACATCACATGCAATCAAAATATGTGACATGATATGGCCATCATCAACTTGTGCTTTTGATCTCCATCTCCAAAGCAACGTCATGATCTCCATCGTCACCGGCTTGACACCTTGATCTCCATTGTAGCATCGTTGCGTCGAGGTCGTCACGCCAACTATTGCTTCTACAACTATCGCTAACGCATAGTGATAAAGTAAAGCAATTACATGGCACTTGCACTTCATACAATAAAGAGACAACCCTAAGGCTCCTGTCGGTTGTCGATATTACAAAACATGATCATATCATACATCAACATATATCACATCATATCTTGACCATATCACATCACAACATGCCCTGCAAAAACAAGTTAGACGTCCTCTACTTTGTTGTTGCAAGTTTTACGTGGCTGCTACGGGCTTCTGGCAAGAACCGTTCTTACCTACGCAAAACCACAACGGTGATTATCAAGTTTACTGTTTTAACCTTTTTCAGGGACCGGCCGTAGTCAAATTCAATTCAACTAAAGTAGGAGAAACAGACACCTGCCAGCCACCTTTATGCAAAACAAGCTGCATGTCAGTCGGTGGAACCGGTCTCATATGCATGGACATGTAAGGTTGGTCCGGGCCGCTTCATCCCACAATACCGCCGAATCAAAATAAGACGTTGGTGGTAAGCAGTATGACTATCACCGCCCACAACTATTTGTGTTCTACTCGTGCATATCATCTATGCACAGACCTGGCTCGGATGCCACTGTTGGGAAACGTTGCAAGGAAAACAAAAAAATTTCTATGCACACGCAAGATCTATCCATGGAGATTCATAGCAATGAGAGGGGGAGAGTGTGTCTACGTACCCTCGTAGACCGTAAGCGGAAGCGTTTCACAATGCGGTTGATGTAGTCGAACTTTCTTCGTGCTCCAACCGATCTAGTACCGAACGCACGGCACCTCCGCGTTCTGCACACGTTCAGCTCGGTGATGTCCTCCGCCTTCTTGATCCAGCAAGACGGCGACATAGTGGATGAGTTCTGGCAGCACGTCGGCGTGGTGACGGTGATGGTGATGTGATCTCCACAGGGCTTCGCCTAAGCACTACGAAAATATGACCGAGGGAGTAAACGGTGGACGAGGTGCCGCACACGGCTGAGACAATGTTGTGTTCTTGTGTGGCTCCCCCTCCCCATATATATATATAGGTGGGAGGGGAGAGGGAGGCAGCCAGGGCGCGCCCCTAGGGGCTGGCCGCCGGCCTTAGGGCTCCTGCCCTCCTGCGCCCCCCCCCCCCCTCCTTGTATGAACAAGGGGGAAAGGAAAGAGGGGGAGAGGGAAGGAAGAGGGAGTCCAACTCCACACTTTCCTTTCCTCCTCCCCTTTCCATTCCCTCCCCATAGGGCCGGCCCCATAGAGGGCGCACCAGCCCCTTGTGGGCTGGTGTGTTCCCTCACTTGGCCCATAAGGCCCATATCTTTGCCGGGGATGCCCGAAACTCCTTCCGGTGACCCGATAAGTATCTGGTACCCTCCGAAACACTTTCGGTGTCCGAATACTATCGTCCTATATATCAATCTTTACCTCTCGACCATTTCGAGACTCCTCGTCATGTCCGTGATCTCATCCGGGACTCCGAACAACATTCGGTCACCAAATCATATAACACTATATCGTCAACGAACGTTAAGCGTGCGGACCCTACGGGTTCGAGAACTATGTAGACATGACCGAGACACCTCTCCGGTCAATAACCAATAGCGGAACCTGGATGCCCATATTGGCTCCTACTTATTCTACGAAGATCTTTATCGGTCGAACCGTTATGACAACATACGCAATTCCCTTTGTCCATCGGTATGTTACTTGCCCGAGATTCGATCGTCGGTATCTATATACCTAGTTCAATCTCATTACCGGCAAGTCTCTTTACTCGTTCCGTAATACATCAGCTCGTGACTAACTCATTAGGCATTTGCTTGCAAGCTTATGATGTGTATTACCGAGAGGGCCCAAAGATACCTCTCCGATACTCGGAGTGACAAATCCTAATCTCGATCTATGCCAACTCAACAAACACCTTCGGAGATACCTGTAGAGCATTATGATCACCCAGTTACGTTGTGACGTTTGATAGCACACAAGGTATTCCTTCGGTATCCGAGAGTTGCATAATCTCATAGTCGGAGGAATATGTATTTGACATGAAGAAAGTAATAGGAATAAACTGAACGATCATTATGCTAAGCTAACGGATGGGTCCTGTCCATCACATCATTCTCCTAAGGATGTGATCCCATTATCAAATGGCAACACATGTCTATGGTTAGGAAACCTTAACCATCTTTGATCAACGAGCTAGTCTAGTAGAGGCTTACTAGGGACACGGTATTTGTTTATGTATTCACACATGTATTTAAGTTTCCGATCAATACAATTCTAGCATGAATAATAAACCTTTATCACGAATAAGGAAATATAAAATAACAACTTTATTATTGCCTCTAGGGCATATTTCCTTCAGCGGGGCCACTTCTTCCTCTCTGCTCCGAGTTTCTGGTTGGCGCGGGACAGCCTTGCCGACGAAGGCGTCGAGCTGGTGCGGGGCTCGGTGGCATGACGACGAGTGCTTGGGTGACGGTGGCGCCTTGGTGCTCTTGCGTAGTGTGGCGGCTGCATGGTTCCTGCTTGGGAGGGTGCGGGTCGGCCTCGTCCCGGCCAAATCTGGCACGAGGGCTGGCAGACGGCATAGGGCCTGGTACTCGGGGCGGTTGGTGCGTGGTACCGACGGTGTAGCGCGCGCTCAGCGCGGCGGCGCGGCTTGGGGCTTCCCGGGCGGCGATAGGGCGGGGCTGCTGCCTTGGTTGGCGACGACTTGATCCACGACGACGGCGGTCATGGGTGACTCTATGCGGGCTGATTCCGACAGGTGGTGCAGATCTGGAGTGTGGTGGAGGATGGCGGTAGGCGGCACACGGGTCAGAGGGCTGACCTAATCCACAGTGGTGCTTGCCTTCGCGTTTGTGCCTGTCTGTCTTGCTTCTCTGTTGTGTCATCGGTCCGAGTTGATTCCCTTGTTGCTGCTTTGCCGTTGGTCGGAGCGGCGCCGCTAGCCATGGATTTAGTGGCATCCGAGCTCATCTCGGCCAAGGTCAGGGACCAATATTTGAGCTTGCTCGGTGGTGGCCGTCGGTAGTTACCAGGTCGTGCCCCCTTGGTCCACCAGGACTGGCCGAGATGTAGGTGTGGACGCTTTCTACCGTGGGGGCGATCACACAGACCCGGTGGCTGATGTCGGGCTAGGAGTAGAAGGATGTGTCATCCGCCGTTCCCACCATGGTCTGTGTGTTGTGATGTTGATGGCTGGCGCTGACTCGGGACATGGACGCTGGAGCGGCGGCCCCGGATGGTGGTCCGTATGGTGGCTTTCCGGCAGGCTCCATGGCGGCAGTGGTGGCTACGCTTCTTGGTCGTCTGGACTGCGAGGGGTGTAGTGGAGGATGGTTCGGTTGCACTTTCTGTTGCCCAGATCTGGATGGAGGCCGGATCTCGCTGCGACCGTTCTGGGTGCCCAGTGGTGGCACGGGTGAGCTGCCGAGCGAAAGCTCCAGGCTTTGACGCTAGCAACGACGACACCTATGGGTGTTGTTATCTTCTTAAAGACGTCATTGTGGTTCTCCTCCGCGTGCCAGAGTCTCCGGGTGAAAACCCTTATCCACCTCGGGATCAGCAGGGACGGTGCTTGCGTTCCCCTCCTGAGGCCTCCGGGATGAAAACTCTTATCCACCTTGGGATCAGCAGCGGCGGTGCTTGCATTCCCCTCCCGAGGGTGTTGTTGTGGAGGCTAGGTGTTCTTGGTCGTGTCGTGGCGTTGTAATCTGATATTCATGTGCTAGTTTTTCGGCAGCATGGTCACGTGTTTATGTTGGCCATCTATCTAGAGATCTGTTGTATCAGGGGGCTACCTCATCACATAGTATCATTTGGCCATGTAACTTAGGTGGTGTTACTTTACATATAAAGTGGGGACACTTTGCTGAAGAGACGCTTTGAGATCGGTGCAAGGCTCGTAATGGTGAAATGGACCGGATCTTACAAGACTCGTGTTTATTTCATCCAATAAAAAAGACTAGGACGCCCTTTCTGATCGAAGGATATGTTCTCATCTCCGCCATCAGTTTGCACCAAAACTCATAAAATTTTCTAGAAGACTACCTGTTATCACTATCCTAGCTCTTTTAGAAGAAGTGCCGGATTGGTATACACCGCCGACAAGGGGATCACGTCACATGCTCTATTTTGACGAGGCCACAACAAATTCCACACTTTCTAGATTCCCGATCCTAGGTGTGTACACAGTGGCATAGCCAGGACCCAGGCAAGGGGGGGGGCCATGGCCTGGGACGTATGGCTGAAATCCTTCGTTACTGTAGCAGAAAACTACTGTAGCTACTGCACCATAGCTTGTTAGCCCGGGGCGTGGCTCAGCCCTGCCTACGCCACTGTGTGTACACATGGCGAGGAGCATGCATGTGTCGCGTCATCGCATACACGACAATATGGAAACAAAGAGTTTCTTGTGCGGTTAAATCACCAACGGAACTGGACCCAATTAAGTCCATGCTCGCTCTCTAGAACGTACGTGCAGGCGCACTGCTTCCACGTCCATTTCTATCCGGCCGCGCAGGAACTAGAGTTGCACTGGTTCATGGCATGGGGACACAGAATGCTCCCTACCTGCGCACGCGGCATGGAAGGTTCCGCTGGGCATCGCTGTTGTGATGGCACGCCGCGGTGATTTTTTCCATGCACGGGTGCACTGAGCGGTAGCCGATCGATCCTGTTCACTGAGCGGAGACTGATTGACTAGCTTGGATGGATGGATTCTCTTTTTTTTTGAACGGGAAGGGGGGGTCTCGAAGGACCCCGAGAAGCTGCATTAACTTTCATCGGTGGCAGTACAAAATACAGGGAGGACCCTAAAGAAACAACAAATTACATTGTAGTCCTCGCATTTTACACCAGGGACCCTAGACAGAAAGATGAAAAAGCAATCAGGTCCCTTGTCCCTACCACCACATCCAGGACTCTTCCGCCGGCCGTCTCTGCCGTCACCGGGGATGTCACCACTTGGGACAGCAGAGCCGTTGAGCTCCAACGAGAATCCCTCATCACAGGGCCTCCGTCTTGGAGGTTGAACTGTTGCCGTAGACAGCAACTGGAGCGGCCACTTCAACAGCCAAAGATCATGGCGGCCAGCCATGGCTACCATGTAGAAGCTCCAACAAACTGCAGCACGAACTTCCCCTAGAGCCCTCGACCCCATCACCTCGCTCCTCTTTCCGCCACCACGGCGGCTAGGGCTAGAAGAGGCAGCAGGGGATTGAGCTCCGCCAAGACCACCAGCCGAGTTATTGGGAGAATTGATTATCACCCCCCCTGTTCGTGCGCCACCACAACTTAAGCCCCCTTCTTTGCCTCGCTCCCTTTCAACCCCCCAGTTTTGGACATGCTGTAGCTGATGCCCCCCTTTGCAATGTTTAACAGATTTGTCAATGGATAAATAACAAATGGGTACATGAATAGACAAAACTACCCCTCAATATGCTGCCCAAATAAATTGTGATGATATGTGCTTGTTTCAAACAAAAAAATGCTATAATTTGGCTGCAATGTGAACATTCGTAGAAACTTACAAAACTAACAGCAAAATGTATAGTTTCACAAACTCACAAATCTGACAGCAAACTCACAAGGAGACAAACTCACAAATCTGACAGCAAACTCACAAGGATAAACTGAACAAGGTTCACAAGGTTCGAAATTAGTTCATGACAACAAAATAACAGTGAGTT
The DNA here is from genome assembly GCA_011799875.1 of Thinopyrum elongatum. Taxonomy (NCBI): domain Eukaryota; kingdom Viridiplantae; phylum Streptophyta; class Magnoliopsida; order Poales; family Poaceae; genus Thinopyrum; species Thinopyrum elongatum. The sequence continues at coordinate 447,830,566 of CM022297.1, read as the reverse complement.
TTTGTCTCTCACGCACAGCAAATGAAAGTGAGATTTTGTCTCACGGACAGCAAATGAAAGTGAGTTTTTGTCTCTCACGCACATCAAATAAAGTAGTTCATGACAGCCACAAACGAGTTCACGGGAGTCCCCAAGTTCACATTTCACTTAATTTCTTCTTCTTTGGAGTCATCTTCTTCTTCTTTCCTTTTGCTGGAGACTTTGTTGGTGTAGCAGCAGCTTGGGATGTAGCTTGGCTCCTTGTAACAGGCCCAGGACTACTAGTTGTGGCAGCTTGAGATGCAGCTTGGCTCCTTGTAACAGGTCCAGGACTACTAGTGGTGGCAACATTCATGGTCTTAGTTGGTGTAGATGGGATTGTATTGCTAACTGAAACATCAAACCATGGTGATGTATTCTTTTTGCCCTTACGGTTCCTACAAGAAGAAGCAATTAGAACAATTTTATGTAAAGAAACCATGGTATTAGAACTAGAAACAACAACAATTATGATTTTCTACCTTTTCTTAGTTCCATTTGTAGGACAGCCAGCTTCTCTATGTCCTAGCTCTCCACATTTTCTGCATTTGTTCAAGGACCCCTTCCTTGATCCACCTTCCCACCAACTCTTCATCCTCTGTTTCCTTGTTCTTCCAGCACCCTTTTTGTTGCCCTTTGGAAGTGGTGCACGCAACACAAAGCCTGTATCCACTTGTGGCCATTGATTCTTGTTGGTAAGAGGCTCAATTACCCCTTCATATGCTGCCCTGAATTTGCTAACCGAGTAGTACTCATGTACATAATCCTCCATGTTGACAAAGTTGCGAGCTTGCAAGACATTTATGAAGGCTAGTGCATGGTCACAAGGCTTGCCCGTGTGCTGCCACTGCAAACATGTACACTCATGTGTGAGTGTTTTGACCACATGCCTTTCGCCATCTTTGTTAACATTGCTCACTTCCCCACTCCAATCAGCTGATGCTTTGGCCTTGAGATGTCCTAGTCCTCTAGTCTTCGCATTTAATTGGTGTATGACAAATGGTAGTATTATACCTACAATTTTTTCTCCAAGCATTCTCCTCTTCCTAAATAGCTCCATAATCATCTCTCTAATCTTGTCGGCAAGCTACACAATTGGCAAGTCCTTGATGTCTCGCACCCATGCATTGAAGCACTCGGCAAGATTGTTATTTATGTAGTCACACTTGATGGCAGGGTTGAACAAGCACCTCATCCATAGCAAATTATGGTAGTCCCTAAGGTAAGGATATACTTTCTCGGATGCGTCAAACACCTTTGCCATGTGATGTTGATATTCCTCCTGCCTATATGCTCTAGCAGCAGGCCACAACCGTCCAAACACATCACCATGGAAATATTTCTGAAAATTATGCCACATATGCCTAAAGCACTCGCGCTGCTTAGCTTGAGGAAAGACACTTTTAACAGCATTTTCAAGACCCTTGCAAGCATCAGTACAAACAGCCAATACAGGAGGGTCCCCTATTGCCTTCTTCACTTGATTCATGAACCAAGCCCAATTCTCTCCATTTTCAGACTCAACAAAACCATACGCCACCGGAAACATCCAATTATGACCATCTAAAGCAGTGACTACAGCTAACTGACCTTTCCATTTTCCATTTAAGTGAGTTGAATCTATGCTAATATATGGCCTACATCCATTCCGAAACCCATCTATGCAAGGCTTGAGAGCAATAAATAGCTTGCTGAAATGTACCTCACCTTCATGTGTAGTTGTATCAATCTCTACAATACTTCCCGGAGACCGCAATTCTATCTCAGCCTTGTAGTTGTACAACATCCTGAAACTTTCTTCCCAACTCCCATATAAGCTGGTTGCTGCCTTTTGTTTGCCCTTCCACACCGTGCGGTAATCAAGCTTGACATGATGCTCCTCTTGCAATTCTTTAAGTATCTTCACAGCACCAATGGATGGATCTTTCTTAAGCATAGCCACTGCCTTATCAGCCACCCAAGATTGACATGTCATACTAGTCACCTTTCCACTTGTTGAGCTGCAAATATGCTCCGTTTGATGCCTCACAACCTACAGCAAAAAATGGTACAGATTGAAGGTTATTACCATGGTCAACCAATGAAGCAAAAATTATATACACAAAGCACAAAAAATCTATTACCATGACACACTTTTCGTCTCTCTTCCAACTAGCAGTTAGTGACCATTTGCAAGGTTCACCTATTTGTGATTGACCTTTACAAAAAGCCCGAAACCTCTCTGGCTCATTTTTTTAGTGCCAAATTCGAACTCTCCATTGATGGCAAATTGTTTTAAAGCCTTTCTAAATGCAACCATATCAGGATATGGGGTCCCAACATCCATCTTTGGGTTTCTTTCGTCCCACACAATAAGTGGCTCCTCCGGAGCCTCATCATCAACAAGCATAGCCGCATCTTTCACTTCATGTGCATCATAATGCGGAATAGGAGTGAACATGGCTGCAGCTTTCACTCCAGCATCTCTCCCGTCTTCCTCTGTTTTTATACCAAACAGAGCAAACATGGCTTTCTCGTCCACCGGCTTCTCATCCTCGCCATTTTTTCCATCAATTTCAGGCTCAATCACAAGTGTAGACCAATCAACAATGGTGCTAGCATTTTCTACTTCATTGAATGAGATCACTCCGGTGGTTAGGTTTGTCACACTGTATTGATTAGAATCATGCACAGACATTGCATCGATCCTATTCAATATATAGGGAACAAATCAGAAATTTAGCACACCAAAACTCATGCATAAATCAAACAAAACAGGGGGATATGATGTTACCTTGTGGGATCCATCACACCCCTTTGTCAATCGAAACCCTCTCAAATCCCCAGGTCAATCTCCCCCCATATCTAGGGTTTCAACGAATTAGACCAACTATACCAGAGGAAGGAAGGAGAATCCAAGAAAAAATGGAAGGGGAGAGGCTTGCCTTACCTTGGAGCAGCGGGATCCCTGGAGCAGCAATGGAGATGCGGCGGCCGGGGGCAGATGCAGCGGCGGTGGCGGCGCAGCAGCTCTGGCGGCTAGGTCAGGGACGGGAGCTAGCAGAAACAAATGGGCACGAGCAGTTTCTGCCCCCCAGCTCGTGCGACTTGGAGAAATAGACGAGGGCAGTTTTGTCATTTCAGAAAATAATTAGACTAGTACGTACTATTATTTGCTTAATGACTAGATAATAAACTCAAAGGGGGCCATCAGCAACATCGTTAGCAAAACTGGGGGGTTGAAAGGGAGCGAGGCAACGAAGGGGGCTTAAGTTGTGGTGGCGCACGAACAGGGGGGGTGATAATCAATTCTCCCCGAGTTATTTAGCCGGTTTCGGTCAGATCCACCACCGAGCAGTGTCCTCCATGAACAGCCGCCGGAATGGAGCCACCGCGCTCTGACGTCGCTGGAAACCGCCGGAGCCGAACCGGAAGACGGCATCGCGCCAAACGCCACGGATGGCAAACATGCATAAAGCCAAAACCAAACCCTACAGCTACTCCTACCACTACTCTGTATAGCGGGAGGGCGGACTCCCCTCCCCTCCCCACTCCGGCCGGCAAAGCCGGCGGAGGAGAAGGGGAGAGAAGCCGGGGCACCGGTGGCGACTCTCAGAGAAAAGGGACGAAGAGAGAGAGAGCGCAGGAAAGAATGAGAGCGGAGACTGATTGACTAGCTTGGATGGATGGATTCTCATTCTCCCTCTTCGTCTTCCTGTACGTAGAATGATGGTTTCTTTCCGTGCAAGCGGAGATGATCGAGCCCATGCAGATTGTTCAGAGCCGTCTACTTCATCTTCAACTGTCCACGTGATGGATTCCCGTCTGTCTAGCTAGTCCTCTTTGATGTGGATTCCTACCGTCATTCTCTTGGGAGCATCCGAGGAAACGACACACTTGCCCACTGTGCCCATGGAAGTAGCCATGATCTATTCCGGCCGGACCAGTGGGATCGTGTGCGCGTTAGCTGGGGCGACCCGCTCCGGGTCCGTATCTAGAAGCAAGCCAAGTCACAAGCCCACGATGGCGGTGCGATGTGTTGGTCAGGCAAACGTCTACATGTCCATGAGTCCACGTCGTGCTCTTAGCCTTGGTCCTTTTTCATAACGGACAATATATTCCTTCCCAAGTCCATTTGGTTTGTTATAAGACATTTTGCCGGAGCAAATTCCTGTGTTTTTGTTGGCTATTCCTACAATCGGTATAAGGATTGAGTCATCCATATAGAAGGCTCACATGCTTTAAGGCAGTACTACCATAGTTCCACCGTCGCAATGGAACAAACGCCAGCGGTTCTGACGAAAGGGTAGTGAAATGAGGAGCCCGAGAACCCCAGCTATATTGCAATGAAAAAAAAGGGGAGATAGATATCCATTTAGTTGAAGATAAAGAAAACCACTAAGCAAACAATGGGTGCATTGTAGAGCATGTTCGATGTGTGTTGTGCACATCCTCTTTCTCCTCCGAGAGGTTTCATTCAGCCGATGTCATTCATGATTTCAAGTTGGACCGATCTTCTTCGTGGCCAACATTTCACCGACACATCCCACTCCCATGACTACATTTTGCACTTATCTTGCCCTTAGAAGCTCAGCTCACCTTTGGTGCATGGATCCTCTTCTCTTTGGCCTATGAATCGAGCACTGGCTAGGAGCTTTATATAAAGTTGTTGTGCCAATCAAACTATAGTATGCCATTGAGTTGGTGAGCCCGATTAACACCTATATTCAACTACCCAAGTCGTGCAACAGTGCTGCCATCTAACTGATCAAATTGAACATAGTACAAGTACTTATAAATAACACATGTACTTGGTGGTAAACATGCATGACCTGATGAGATCTAGATACCCTCGTCAAGTATGTCATGTCCAATGCACTAGATTTTTTACATACGGCATCCATGTTTTGCTCCTAGTTACAGCCGAATAAAGTGTTAGAGCATCACATCTCAATATCCTCAACTACCCCCATGATCCCACTGGATGTAGTGAAATAGCTCAAGAGTACACCGGATAGATCGAGTGCGCTGCATATGTAGGTGGTGGTTCTGGTGGACGCGGTGCACTTTGGTAAATGCCCAACCTGCAACATGCAAATATGACTTCTAGTGCACATAAAAACTTCAAGGAGTTCAATGCACTCTAAATGTTAGAAAACTAGCACATTGCACATGCGTTGCTATGGAGCCGTACCAACTTAGGATGACATCAAAAGACTTTGGTGTTTTGCGGTTGTTTCATGGTTCACAATTAGGAAGAGAGCGAAAATACAATGAAAAATCATGCTGCGGAAGTTGGAGAGTATTAAGTGGTCATAGTATGGTTCTTTACAATATTTAAAGTGAGACACCATTTCAAATTTTGAAACATAGGAGAATAGGCATGACTAAGTTGATTGCACAAGATCATGGACTGGCTAGGTTTGGTATAGTGTCCGCCTCTCGTCTTCATCGACCTCACCGACGGCGATGACGACGGCAAACACTAGTGGAAAATGGCCCATTTGTCCCGGTTCCAGAGGCCCATTAGCCCCGGTTCTGGAACCGGGACTAAAGGGTCGGAACTAAAGCCTAAAACCTTTAGTCCCGGTTCGCTTACGAACCGGGACTAAAGGGGCTCCACGTGGCCGCTGCGGGGAGCCCAGGCAGGAGGACCTTTAGTCCCGGTTGGTGACCAAAAGGCATCCACGCGTCAGCATTTGGCAGGAGCTGGGGTTTTTGTTTTTTGTTTTGAAAGGGGGGGGGGGTTAGGGGGTTTTGGAGGGTTAATTTAGGGGTTTCATATTGTGTTAGCTAGCTAATATAGAGAAGTGTCCTCTCTTTCTCCGTGCTTGGTCGACGCTAGCTACTATACGTATAGAGAGAACTCGACACACTAGCTAGTAAGCAAATGAAGAAACCATTAAGTACACAAGATCGTCATGAACATATACAGAGATAAGTGATCGACCTCTCTTTCTTCGAGAGATTGGTCGAACAACAAGTTTTCGTATATCTATCCGATGCTACTAGCTACATATATACAATATAAGATCTCTTACGTACAATCCCTAACATCTAATGTCAAATTCCACATGGTATTCTCCGGCTTTATTTATGACGTGGTCCAGAAAGAATCCCGCCAATTCCTTTTGAATTGCTCGTATGCGATCATGTGGTAGGAGTTCATCCCGCATCTGCCACAACTAATTTGAAGAAGTGGGTCAATACATATATATGAATGAAACTCAACACAAATGATGGTAATAAAATTAAATTATGAATATTATTGCTTATGCACTTCATATTGTTTTTCAGAGTACCCCCGCTTAGAGGTCGTCGCGTTGTAGATGAACTCGCAAATGTAGTATCCACAAAAATCATTCCCGGCTTCCTGCCACAAGCACTTTACAAGAAATAGAGTTCAATCAAACTGATAATCAAGCATTATAAATGGTATTGATGAAACTAGAATCAATGGGAGATGCACGGAACTAGCTAGTAGTACTTACTTTTGGGTGTGTAAATCGCAGCTCCTTCGGCAGTGCCGGAACAATTCCGGTGAACTCTTTCCAAACCCTGCCAGACAAAGAAAATAATTACTTGATATCAGGAAATGAACAAAGTTGCCGATATGGTGTGATAATGATCGATTGAACTTACTTCTGGAGCATTTCAGTCATGTTCGCATACTCCTGGGGATCTTTTCGTCTCGAGTCTAAGACGGTTACTACTCCCCGCTCAAGCTTAATCTCTAGCAGAATAAAGTGGAAGCTGCGCACGCATGCATAACTCATCAATTACATTACTATAACCTCGAGTAATAAGGGAAACCGAATATGCACAAGACAGTAACACTCACTTGAAGTTGTAAGGAAAGAGTATTTTCTCTTTGTTTTGATTTTTAAGCAACGATTGTAGCAAGTTGTCCTCGGTTTCTGTGACATTCTTTTGAACCGTCCATTCATGTATGATATTTGGGTTAATGAACCCAATGTCATAGATTTGTGCTTTTCTGCATTCGACGATCTTCAATCTACATAATATAGTGATGATAATTATATATACATGCAATGAAAGAGCTGAGCTATATATAAAGACTTAATTACAGAAGTAGTACTTACAGACAGTAGCAAGTCACGAGTGTTTTGTCGAGGGCCTTTTGATTGTATAATTGGAATAACTCGTCAAATTCAACAGACAACTGATCCATTCCAACGAGGTCATGCTCCTCTTTAATTCTCAGCGTCAAAGTATACTTCTCAGACTCGCTGCAGATTTTCATGTACCATTCATGAAATCTTCGCATCATCGTTGTTAGAGGAGGATGATCAGGTTTGACGAGAGGCTGCCCGTACTAGTATCTGAATTCGTCCACCTCCATTATTTCAAACTCTACATCATCGCTCAGGTAATCAGCAGGATTGGTACCGGGCACCATCCCCGACTGATTAGCAACGATATCGCTAGACACCTTGAGCGGGGGGCACGATTGGTTCGCCTGTTCGCCGAGCTGGGGATTTTTTTTCCCACTTCTTTGTTCTGCTAACCTTGCATGCATGCAAGTACTTCCCGACCGCTCCGCTTCCTTATATGTCCTTTCAATAATGCGCTCATAGTTGGATTGCGGCGAAGACGGTGGTGGTCGCTTCAGGGCATCGATAGTGCGCTTCCATTTCACCGGATCTATCGTCTCCTTCGAAGGTGGAGGTTTCCGTGCAAAATGTTCATGCACTTCGGCAGCACTGATTTTCGCGGTTTTCTCGTCGGTCCTCTCATATGGTAACTTTTCCAGAGGCTTGAGAGATGGACCGTATCTGAATTGCTTCCCGCCTCTGCTTGTACTGCTAGCCGCCGGAGCGGCGGCGGCTCTCTTCCGCCGTTGCTGACAAGGCGGAGGAGGAGGCGGAGTGCTCCGACGCATCGGAGGAGGCAGAGTGCCCTCAAGCGCCGGAGGAGGCGGAGAAAGAGTGCCCTCATGCACCATAGGAGGAGGAGGAGTGCTCTGACTCGCCGGAGGAGGAGGAGGAGGCGGAGGCGTCCAGTTCGGAAGCTTGATGTACTCCTTCCGCCATAGACATGTAGTCCTCAGAGCATAAACCATCTGAGTCTCCCCTTCACCTGTAGGGTGGTCAAGCTCGAGCTCGTCAAATCCCTCCATTACTTCATCCACCGTCACAACAGCATAGCCATGTGGAATCGGACAGCAGTGAAAAGTTCCGTCAGGTTGAGGAGGTGCAACAGAGCCGACAGCCGCCTTCAAGGTGAGGTTCCGACATTTCGTCATAAGCTGGCAATGTTGAGCCTCCATGATAGCATCCACGGGGTAGCTAGGAGCCGTGAAGTCAGGCTGCTGAACGAGCTCCGTGGAAGCCACGCTACTTCTCTGCTGAGATGGCGGGGTAGCTTCTGGGGTAGATTCGTGCCGCTGAGATGGTTGGTCGGCAGCTCGCTGGCTCTCAACTTGTTCCTCTAGCTTTAGTACTCTTGCATTGAGCTTCTGCATTTCGCTCAGCTCTTGTTTCCTCTTCCTCTCCCGGGTTTTGTAACCGCCTGCGCCGGGAAACCCAACCTTCCACACAACGGAGCCTGGCGTGCCTCGTGTTCGTCCAGGGTGCTCAGGATTCCCGAGGGCCTCAGTCAGCTCGTCCTTCTCTCTGTCGGGAATGAACGTCCCTGCCTGCACTGCGGCGATATACTTCTGAAGCTTCTTGACGGGTATTGCAAGTTGCTCATCCGTCCAACGGCACTTCCCTGTTTCAGGGTCCAAAGTTCCCCCAACCCCGAAGAACCAAGTCCTTGAACGGTCTGGCCAGTTCAATGTCTCTGGTTCGACCCCTTTAGCAATCAGGTCATTCTCAGCTTTGTCCCACAACGGCCGGGCTTTGAGGTAGCCGCCTGACCCCGTGCGATGGTGATACAGCTTCTTTGCAGCATTTATCTTGTTTATCTCTGACATTTTCTTACTCTTGTCCGATGTCTTGTAGGCCACAAATGCGGGCCAGTGATCTCTTATCTTCTCAAATTGGCCGGTGAATTCTGCAGTCTTCCCTTTGTCGACAAACGTTGATTTCAACTCATTCTTCCACCTCCTGAATAGATCTGCCATCTTCTTAAGAGCACACGCCTTGACCAGTGGCTCTATAACTGGCTTATTCGGATCCTCCTCTGGCGGTAGGATGAAATTTGCCTTCAGCGAGGTCCAAAGATCATCTTTCTGTCTATCGGTCACATAAGAAACTTGAGGGTCTTTGTTCTTAGGCATATTCCATAGCTGGATGCTGATCGGGATACTGTCCCTAACAATAGCTCCGCACTGAGCAGAAAATGCTTCCTTGGTCCGCCTGGGTTCAATCGGTTGGCCATCCTCCGTGATTGCTGTGATCGTGAACCTTTCATCCTGGCGCAACCTTTTCTTCGGGCCTCGTCTCGTTACCAAAGTTTGGCTCGATCCGGAGGGCTATAAAAGAAGAAAGAAGAGTTAATATATGTACATACCAAAACAATTAATGCATCAATTAGCTAGTCAGCACGGGCTTAATTAATATATATACCTCGTCGGACTTTGCAATAGCTCCCTCCTTCGTTCGGTCACCGGAGCCGTCATCACGGTCTCCTTCTTCCACTGGCATTCGGTCACCGAAAACATCATGATCATGTCTTTCCTCCTCCATTGTTCGATCACCGGAGCCTTCATTCTCTCCTTCCAGACCATCGGTGTCGTTGAGAAACGACAAGACATCACGTCCGTCGCGGATTATGTCCCCCAACAACTCTTCTTGTTCTAAGCCTCTTTGATCCATAGTTTCTGCAAATATTACAACATGGCAATTAATATATGATCAAATGTTGCATATGTCAAAATTCAAACTTCTAGGGTTTGGGGTGGCCTCGGCAACGCTTCTAGGGTTTGGGGTGGCCTCGACAACGCTCTTTTAACTTGGTAAATTTGGGTGGCCTCTGCAACGCTTCTTGGGTTTGGGGTGGCCTCGATGCTTCTAGGGTTTGGTCGGGCGAGAGGGGGTTGATCGACGTCCCCCCTCATGTTGAAGAGTTACCGGAGTTCTCTCATGAATGTCCGACGTCCGGACCGCCTCTCTCATGAATGTCAAACAAGGGATTTAACAAAATGGCGCCATTCTGGATGTGCAGAAAATGGTCCATATTTTTCCTGATCTCATCTACCCTTCTATATATCACGTTGTCAGTGTCAAAGGATTCAAGAAAACCATGGCTTCATCATTAACCGGAAGTAACAGGCGCATAATGGTACGAAGCTCTCCAAAATTATTTTGGAACGGAGTGCCGGATAGGATAATTAGTTTTTTGGTACGAAGTTCAGCAAGAGCCTTCCGAATATCGCTATTTGGAAGGCCTTTGCTGAAATTCGTACCAAAAAGCGAATTATTCTATCCGGAACTCCGTTCCAAAACAACTTTGAAGAGCTTCGTAGCATCATATGCCTGTTACTTCCGGCTAATGATGAAGCCATGGATTTCTTCAATACTTTGACAGACAATGTGACATATAGAAGAATATATATATAGATGAGATCAGAAAAAAAGTTGGATCAACTTGTGCACATCCATAATGGGGGCATTCTTGATAAATTTATGGCAAAAGTCAAACTTTGACATATGATCAAACTTTGATATATGATCAAATGTTGCATATGTCAAAATTCAAACTTTGACATATGATCAAACTTTGATATATGTCCACCGCGATATAAAATGATACATAGACTTGTTCGGGCGAGAGGGGGTTGATCGACGTCCCCCCTCATGTCGAAGTTACCGGAGTTTTCTTCTAGTGGTTTGGGTGGCCTCGAGAGTTTGTCGGGTAGGGGCGGGAGGGGGTAGGAGATTGACAACGCTTTTTTTCTAGGGTTTGGGTGGCCTCGAGAGTTGGTCGCCCGGTATATCGAGAGGGGGATGAACATTTTACCTTAGTAACTTAGAAAAAAAATGTTATCGGGGAGGGGGTATATCGACCCCCTCCCCCCTCATGTCGAAGTTATCGGGGAGGGGGTATATCGACAACGACATACATACATGGAAAAAAATGATATCGGGGAGGGGGTATATCACCCCCCCCCCCCCCTCATGTCGAAGTTATCGGGGAGGGGGTATATCGACAACGACATACATACATGAAAAAAAATGATATCCATCTATACATACATAGCCACATACATATATACATGGAAAAAAATGCTATGAAAAAAATACATATATGAACAAAAAAATGCTATGAACACAAAAAATTAATACACTATAACAAAAAAAAATATATGAACAAAAAAATGCTATGAACAAAAAAATTAATACATATATATATGAACATCCAATACATCTAGCCACACACATACATATTACATTATATATATATATGAACAAAAAAATCATCATATAAAAAAAAAAAACCGGCGGCGGCGGCTCACAGCGGGGGCGGCGAGGGCGTCGGCGACGGTGACGGTGGGGGCGTGGCCGGGCGCGCTCGAGGGCGGCGACGACGGCGACGGTGGGGGCTGGCCGGGGCGCAGGGGCGCGGCCGGGTGCGCTCGGGGGTGGCGGACGGCGACGGCGTGGGCGGCGGACGGCGTCGGCGTGGGTTCAGGGGCGGAGCAGGGGCACGGGCGACGGCGTCGGGGCAGCCTGGCGGCGTCGAGGAGGTCGGCGTCGTCGGGGGCGGCAACTGCGAGATGAAAATGAAAATTTTCACAAGTGTTGGTTATATACCCAACCCTTTGGTCCCGGTTCGTGGCACCGACCGGGACCAATGCCCCCCTTTGGTCCCGGTTCGTGCCACAAACCGGGAACAAAGGTCTCTTTTCAGCAGCCCAAAGGGCGGGAAGCAGAGACCTTTGGTCCCGGTTGGTGGCACGAACCGGGACCAAAGGTGGGCATTGGTCCTGGTTGGTGCCACGAACCGGGACCAAAGGTGGGCATTGGTCCCGGTTGGTGGCACGAACCGGGACCAATGGCCTTGTGCTGCTGCCCGGGGCCAAAAGTTTAGTCCCACCTCGCTAGCTGAGAGGGCTCGAGAGTTGTTTATAAGCGCTGCTGCGCTGACCCTCTCGAGCTCCTCTCAACTGCAGGCTTACAGGCCTAATCGCACACTCCTCTGCCTGTGGGCCTACTGGGCCTGTTGCGGGCCTGAATCCTGGCCCAATGGGTTTCTAGTCATATTCAGGCCGTGGTGGCCCAGTAGGCGGCATTTTTTTTAATTTATTTCCAGTTTTTTTTCTTTTATACTTTTTTTTGTACTAACTAAATACTTACAGTTTTTCAGTGATTCTTTTTGCTTTTAGGTCACAAAAATTATAAAATTTCTATTAGTGCCATTAGTTTTCAAATTTGAATAGTTTAAATTTGAATTCTTTTAAATTTGTGTGAATCACTAGTTTGTGAATAACTTTACTATAAAAATAGATTTTTGAGTGATTCTTTTTCCTGCTATTTAATATTACTGTGTTTTATCATTATATTCAATTTGGTAATTTTTAGGTTATTTTAAATGTCTGTTTTAATCAAAAACAGATTTTGTTATTTTCGTTTGCTATTAAAGTTTCTAACAAAAAATTTCTTCATGAAAATTCTTTTTGCTATTAATGTTTTGAACAGAAAATACTTTGATAATTTTAGTTGCATAAATTTTATATAATTTTATTTTCAAAAATACTAGAGGTTTATAAAAGCTTTTTAGTTGATTCCTTTTGCTATTAGAGTTTTATAAAAGCTTTTTAGTTGATTCTTTTTGCTATTGAAGAATATTATAGTTTTGTTTTAGTTGATCATAAAAGAATATTTTAATTGATTATTTTTAGTTCATTCTTTTTGCTATTAGTTCATTCTTTTTGCTATTAGTTCATTCTTTGAGCTAAATGACCCTGAAATTGAAAAGCACTACAAATGAACTCTGAAAAGGTTGAAAGTTGGCATGGTATCATCATTTCACCCACATAGCATGTGCTAAAAAGTTGAGAGGTTTACGGCAAAAACTGGATGCACTTCGTGTACAAAATGGACAATCTCTTTCGAAGTATCAGGGTTTCGGACGAAAACTCATCTGTTACAAAGGGATTTCATTTTTTTGAACTTATTTGAACTCCATACTTTTTGTGTGTTCAAAATGCACCATTCAAAGCCACATCATCAATTTTCAACCTTTTCTGACTTCATTTGGTATTTTTCATGCATTTACTGATTTTTTTGAGCTAAATGACCTTGAAATTGAAAAGCACTACAAATGAACTCTGCAAAGGTTGAAAGTTGCCATGGTATCATCATTTCACCCACATAGCATGTGCTAAAAAGTTGAGAGGGTTACAGCAAAAATTGGATGCACTTCGTGTACAAAATGGACAATCTCTTTCGAAGTATCAGGGTTTCGGACGAAAACTCATCTGTTACAAAGGGATTTCATTTTTTTGAACTTATTTGAACTCCAGACTTTTTGTGTGTTCAAAATGCACCACTCAAAGCCACATCATCAATTTTCAACCTTTTCTGACTTCATTTGGTACTTTTCATGCATTTACTGATTTTCTTGAGATAAATGACCCTGAAATTGAAAAGCACTACAAATGAACTCTGAAAAGTTTGAAAGTTGGCATGGTATCATCATTTCACCCACATAGCATGTTATAAAATGTTGACAGGGTTACGGCAAAAACTGGATGCACTTCGTGTACAAAACGGATAATCTCTTTCGAAGTATCAGGGTTTCATACGAAAACTCATCTGTTACAAAAGGCATTTCATTTCTTCACATGCAACTGCAGTGATATTCTAGATCAAAGGCTTCATCATAATAGTTGTGGAGACAAAGTCTTCACTTTTTCTTCGCTTGTGTCCTTTGCTTATTGCGCCGTAACCATGGATAATCTTCATCGTTTAACAGGGTGCTTGAGTCAGCCTTGACTTTGAAGGGAGGAATTTCATGAAACTTTTCATAATCTTCAGACATGTCTGTCTTGCCCTCCAATCCCACGATGTCTCTTTTTCCTGAAAGAACTATGTGGCGCTTTGGCTCATCGTATGATGTATTCGCTTCCTTATCTTTTCTTTTTCTCGGTTTGGTAGACATGTCCTTCACAAAGAAAACCTGCGCCACATCATTGGCTAGGACGAATGGTTCGTCTGTGTACCCAAGATTGTTCAGATCCACTGTTGTCATTCCGTACTGTGGGTCTACCTGTACCCCGCCTCCTGACAGATTGACCCATTTGCACTGAAACAAAGGGACCTTAAAATCATGTCCATAGTCAAGTTTCCATATGTCCACTATGTAACCATAATATGTGTCATTTCCCCTCTTGGTTGCTGCATCAAAGCAGACACCGCTGTTTTGGTTGGTGCTCTTTTGATCTTGGGCGATCGTGTAAAATGTATTCCCATTTATCTCGTACCCTTTGTAAGTCAATACAGTCGAAGATGGTCCCCTGGCCAACGAGTACAGCTCATCAGAAACAGTGTTGTCACCCCTGAGACGTGTTTGCAACCAACTGCCGAAAGTCCTGATGTGTTCACATGTAATCCAGTCATCACACTGCTCCGGGTGTTTGGAGCGCAGAATGTTCTTGTGTTCATCGACATACGGGGTCACCAAGGTAGAATTCTGTAGAACTGTGTAGTGTGGTTGAGACCAGGAATGCCCGTCCCTACATATTATTGAGTCCCCTCCTAGCGTGCCTTTTCCAGTCAGTCTCCCCTCATACCGCGATTGAGGGAGACCAATCTTCTTAAGGTCAGGAATGAAGTCAACACAAAACCCAATGACATCCTCTGTTTGATGGCCCATGGAGATGCTTCCTTCTGGCCTAGCGCGGTTACGGACATATTTCTTTAGGACTCCCATGAACCTCTCAAAGGGGAACATATTGTGTAGAAATACAGGGCCCAGAACGACAATCTCGTCGACTAGATGAACTAGGACGTGCGTCATGATATTGAAGAAGGATGGTGGGAACACCAGCTCGAAACTGACAAGACATTGCGCCAAATCACTCCTTAACCCTGGTAGGATTTCTGGATCGATCACCTTCTGCGAGATTGCATTGAGGAATGCACATAGCTTCACAATGGCTAATCGAATGTTTTTCGGTAGAAGCCCCCTCAATGCAACCGGAAGCAGTTGCGTCATAATTACGTGGCAGTCATGAGACTTTAGGTTCTGGAACTTTTTCTCTGGCATATTTATTATTCCCTTTATATTCGACGAGAAGGCAGACGGGACCTTCATACTGAGCAGGCATTCAAAGAAGATTTCCTTCTCTTCTTTGGTAAGAGCGTAGCTGGCAGGACCTTCATACTGCTTTGGAGGCATGCCGTCTTTTTCGTGCATACGTTGCTGGTCCTCCCGTGCCTCCGGTATATCTTTTGTCTTCCCATACATGCCCAAGAAGCCTAGCAGGTTCACGCAAAGATTCTTTGTCACGTGCATCACGTCGATTGAAGAGCGGACCTCTAGGTCTTTCCAGTAGATTAGGTCCCAAAATATAGATTTCTTCTCTCACATGGGTGCGCGTCCCTCAGCGTCATTCGGAACAGATAGTCCGCCGGGACCCTTTCCAAAGATTACTTGTAAATCATTGACCATAGCAAGTATGTGATCACCGGTACGGATGGCGGGCTTCTTCCGGTGATCTGCCTCGTCTTTGAAATGCTTGCCTTTCTTTCGACATTGATGGTTGGTCAGAAGAAATCGAGGATGCCCCAGGTACACATTCTTCCTGCATTTGTCCAGGTATATACTTTCGGTGTCATCTAAACAGTGCGTGCATGCGTGGTATCCCTTATTTGTCTGTCCTGAAAGGTTACTGAGAGCAGGCCAATCATCGATGGTTACAAACAGCAACGCATGCAGGTCAAATTCCTGCTGTTTGTGCTCATCCCACACACGTACACCATTTCAGTTCCACAGCTGTAAAAGTTCTTCAACTAATGGCCTTAGGTACACATCAATGTCATTGCCGGGTTGCTTAGGGCCTTGGATGAGAACTGGCATCATAATGAACTTCCGCTTCATACACAGCCAAGGAGGAAGGTTATAGATACATAGAGTCACGGGCCAGGTGCTGTGATTGCTGCTCTGCTCCCCAAAAGGATTAATGCCATCCGCGCTTAAACCAAACCATACGTTCCTTGCGTCACCTGCAAAGTCCTCCCAGTACTTTCTCTCGATTTTTCTCCACCGCAACCCGTCAGCGGGTGCTCTCAACTTCCCGTCTTTCTTACGGTCCTCTCTGTGCCATCGCATCAACTTGGCATGCTCTTTGTTTCTGAACAGACATTTCAACCGTGGTATTATAGGAGAATACCACATCAGCTTGGCAGGAACCCTCTTCCTGGGGCGCTCGCCGTCAACATCACCAGGGTCATCTCGTCTGATCTTATACCGCAATGCATCGCATACCGGGCATGCGTTCAAATCCTCGTACGCACTGTCGTTAGGGCATGCAGTCATTAGGGCATGCATGTATCTTCTGCACCTCCAATCCTAGAGGGCATACAACCTTCTTTGCTGTGTACGTACTGTCGGGCAATTCGTTATCCTTTGGAAGCTTCTTCTTCAATATTTTCAGTAGCTTCTCAAATCCTTTGTCAGGTACACCATTCTCTGCCTTCCACTGCAGCAATTCTAGTGTGGTACCGAGCTTTGTGTTGCCATCTTCGCAATTGGGGTACAACCCTTTTTTGTGATCCTCTAACATGCGATCGAATTTCAACTTCTCCTTTTCACTTTCGCATTGTCTCTTTGCATCAACAATGACCCGGCGAAGATCATCATCGGGCACATCGTCTGGTTCCTCTTGATCTTCAGCTTCCCCCGTTGCAGCATCACCGTATTCAGGGGGCACATAGTTGTCATCATCCTCATCTTCTTCGCTGTCTTCCATCATAACCCCTTTTTCTCCGTGCTTGGTCCAAACATTATAGTGTGGCATGAAACCCTTATAAAGCAGGTGGGTGTGAAGGGTTTTTGAGTCAGAGTAAGACTTCGTATTCCCACATATAGGGTATGGACAACACATAAAACCATTCTGCTTGTTTGCCTCAGCAACTTCGAGAAAATTATGCACGCCCTTAATGTACTCGGAGGTGCGTCTGTAACCGTACATCCATTGCCGGTTCATCTGCGTGCATTATATATAATTAAGTGTGTCAAAAACCATTACAGAACATCATGAATACAGAAGTGACCAAATTAATTAATAGAAGTTCATCATCACATTAAAACCAAAGTACATACATAGTTCTCATTGAACAACATATAGCTCTCCAGAGCATCTAATTAAACCATACATTGAAACTATCTAAAACATTTCAATGCAACAACAAATGCGATCATAATCGCAACTAAGGTAACAATTGATCCAACGGCATAATGATACCAAGCCTCAGTATGAATGGCATATTTTCTATACTTTCTAATCTTGAAGCGCATTGCATCCATCTTGATCTTGTGATCATCGATGACATCCGCAACATGCAACTCCAATATCATCTTCTCCTCCTCAATTTTTTTCAATTTTTCCTTCAAGTAATTGTTTTCTTCTTCAACTAAATTTAACCTCTCGACAATAGGGTCGGTTGGAATTTCCGATTCACATACCTCCTAGATAAAAAAATCTATGTCACGTTGGTCGGCATAATTATCATAAACACTAAATGAAACTAATAGTTATAAAAGATAATATATATACCACATCCGAATCATAGACAGGACGAGGGCCGACGGAGGCGGATACCAAAACCATCGCACTATATAATAACAAACAATAATAAAAGTAAGAAAATTACACAAGTATCTATCTAAATCATACAAGTAAGAACTTTTTTTCTTTTAGAAATAAGATAAGAACAAGAGGCTCACCACGGTGGTGCCGGCGACGAGATCGGCACGGGCGATCGATGGCGGTGAGGACGGGGACGGGACAGGACGGACCGCCAAACCTAGACAAATTTTGAGAAAAATGGAGTTTTGACAAGGAGCTTCGAGAGGAGAAAGCTTAAGTGTGGCTCGGGCATTTCATCGAACACCTCATGTGCATAGGAGCTGAGCTAGAGCACCACAAAGCCCTCCCACGGCCGGCCAAAAAACAGAGCAGTGGCTCTGCTCGCGGGCAGGGGAGAGGGTATATATAGGCCACTCTTTAGTCCCGGTTGGTGGCTAGAACCGGGACTAAAGGACCACATTTGGTCCCGGTTCCAGCCACCCGGGATCAATGGTTGTGGGCCAGGAGCGAGGCTCATTGGTCCCGGTTCGTGTCTGGAACCGGGACCAAAGGGGTCATACGAACCGGGACCAATGGCCCCCGAGGTCCGGCCGGCGCCCTGGCCTCATGAACCGGGACTAATGCCACCTTTGGTCCCGGTTCGTGAGTGAACCGGGATTAATGCCCTTACCCAGCCTGGACCAAAGCCCTATTTTCTACTAGTGAAAGACAAGGGCAAGGGCAAGGCGATGTACTAGGGCAGTGTGCGGGCGTTTATTAGAGTTTTTTTTAATGTTTAGTTATGTTTAAGTGGACTTTGGCCCGCGTTTAACCGGATATTTATGTATAATTATGCTAGATTAAGTGTGTCTCGGCCACGTCGGCAAAACGGGTATGCCTCCCGTCGGGCGCACCTGCCGACCCAAATTAAAAAACGGACGCGCACGTCCGTCTGGCCGATCCAAACAGACGAAAAACGGACAAAGCGGTCGTCCGTTTAGGTCGGCGTGTTGGAGTTGGTCTGCTAGAGATGCTCTCGCTATAGTCTCAATATAAGTCCACAATAAATTCCAGAGTTTCTAGATGCCTCGATGCTGACAGGATGATCTGACAGGTCGCGCACTGACAGGATGATCTGAACACAAGAGTTTCCCGTGCAGATATGGGGTGAAATCGCCAAGAAAATTGCCACCCAGCTCATCAAGTCCATGCACTCTGGCAGGATGTCGATGCGCACGCAAGGGCTCTGCTGCTTCGTTCCACGTCCATTTCCCAGACGGCGCAGCTGACGCGCGAGACAGACAATTTCAGTGATTGGATTCCCGGGGACAGACAGAGAACGGTATACATGGATTGCGGAGCACGCTCGCCACCTGCGGCAGGGAAAGGCTCTGAAAAAAACGTCGCTGTTGGTGGATCGCCCAGATAGATTTTTTCCACGCGCGGGCGCGCGCATGCACGCCGGTGAAAAGTCTCGCACGGTAACGGATCGCCGATCGATCGTGTCCACACGGCTACCGCGGAGACTCGTTGACTAGCTGGGTTGGAATTTCTACTTGTTTTTTTTTCTACGTGTTCTTCTTCCTGTACGAACGAGTATAGTATCGTGGAAGCGAGGCCACGCATGCAGACTGTTTCAGAGCCGTCTGCTTCATCTTTGACAGTTCACGCGATGGACCGTAGGATTCCCGTGTGTCCAGCTAGCTAGTCCTCTCCTGCTTGATTCTGTACATAGCATCGGAGGAAACGACACTAGCTTGCCCATTGTGTTCATGGAAGCAGCCGTGATCTATTTCCGGTCGCCGGACGAGTAGAATCGTGTGCGCGCTAGCTAGCTGGTCCGCTGACTCCGACGACCGGCTGCCGGTCCGCGTCTAGAAGCGGGACACGCCACGACGGCCGCGCCATGCGCTGGTCAGTCAAACGTCACATGCAACGACCAGTCCGTGCACAAACGCAACCACACGTCCACGTCGCGCGACCACGGCCGCCCTATAAAGGCCGCCCGCGCGCCACCTGCACCGGTGGCGCCGCCCGCCTTTTCCACCCTGGTTCCCTCTCTTCTACCTCCGGATCCGCCACTGAGCTATGTTACGTGCTCCTCCGTGAGCTCGACTCGCCTGGCCTCGTAGAGCTAGCTAGTCGACATCGCCTCCGGAACGGAAGGACCTCGCCGCTGTTTCGCCGGTGTCTTTGCCGCAGGTGAGCTGGAGTTCTCCTCCGTTTCTCTCGCCCCCTGTTTCTCGCCGGACGCCGGCAAAGTTGCATGTTACTCCAGTTCCATCCTTTGCTTGTACGGCTACGCTTGCTTAACCGGCTGTGTTGCTTCGGTCCGTGCTTGCACTTGCAGAACAAGTCGATCCGATCTACGACTATTCGCTGTCGAGTTCGCTGTCTTCGCCAACTTGGTGAGGGAGAATTTTCCCCCGCATGCGGCTTGATTCATGTGAACAAAGAGCGGCACGGAATCGAATCCAATCCAGTTGAAGACTTTCTCGCCGAGCTGGGCCGATCGACGGGCATGGAGATGGACATGGAGGGGGGCTCGCAGTCGCAGCCGCAGGGCGCCTCGCTCTCGCCGGCGCCGTTCCTGATCAAGACGTACGAGATGGTGGAGGACCCGGCGACCAACCGCGTGGTGTCGTGGGGCCCCGGCGGCGCCAGCTTCGTGGTGTGGAACCCGCCCGACTTCTCGCAGGACCTGCTGCCCAAGTACTTCAAGCACAACAACTTCTCCAGCTTCATCCGGCAGCTCAACACCTACGTGAGTTGCTCCACTCCATCGTTCCATCCTCTTTTTTCTGTTTCCTAAGTCCAATCGTAGCATACAGTTTGCTTCCGTTCATTCATGACGTTTTCACTACATGATTCGCATGCATAGTGTATCTTGACAATTTTCATGTGATGTCTTACTGATTGTTGATTTCATTTGTTTGATCATCTCAGGGTTTTCGGAAGATCGACCCGGAGCGATGGGAGTTCGCCAACGACGACTTCATCAGGGGGCACATGCACCTCCTCAAGAACATCCACCGGCGCAAGCCGGTGCACAGCCACTCGCCGCAGAACCAGGTGAACGGGCCGCTGGCGGAGTCCGAGAGGCGCGAGTACGAGGACGAGATCAGCAGGCTCAAGCACGAGAACAGCGTGCTCGTGGCAGAGCTCCAGAGGCAGGCACAGCAGCAGTGCGGGCTCGGCTGGCTGATGCAGTCGCTGGAGGACAGGCTGATGGCGATGGAGCAGCGGCAGGCGGACGTGGTCGCCTCCGTGCGCGACATCCTGCAGAGGAGACGGGGCGGCGTTCATCCAGGGCAGCAGACCATGCTGGAACTGGAACCGACAGACCATTTCAGCAAGAAGAGGAGGGTTCCCAAGATCGGTTTCTTCGCCGAGGAGCCCGCGGCAGCGGCCGAGGAGCAGCGGGTGCCGCATCTGCGGGCGATGGGTGGTGAGACGCCGGGCATGGTCATGGTGAACGCCGAGCCTTTTGAGAAGATGGAGCTGGCCCTGGTCTCCATGGAGAAGCTCGTCCAGAGGGCGGGCAACTATGCGCCCTCTGAAGACATGTGCAACGCCGCTGCTGCCGCTGCTGCTGCTGCACCCAGCACCGATGATCCGGCTCAAGCAGATCTGCAGGCAGCACCAGTGGAGACCGGAGTAGATCTTCAGCCATCTTCACCGGAGCTAGCAGAGTCTCCAGGTTATGCTGTCCAGAGTCCAATGCTACTATTCCCAGAAATTCAAGAAGACAAGCACAAGACGATGGGCGAAGTCGATATGAGCTCCGAGGCCAGCACCACAGACGCTTCGCAGGACGAGACGACCGCCGAGGCCGAGACCGGAGTTCCCCATGAACCGGCCGTGGCGAACGATCTATTCTGGGAGCGGTTTCTCACGGACACGCCGAAGCCGCTAGCTGTCGAGGAAAGCCATGAATCCAAGGACGATGTGAAGATGGGCCTAGACTGCTACTGGTTCGGTCACCGGAACAATGTTGATCAGATCACCGAGCAGATGGGACACCTCGCTTCTGCTCAGAAGACCTGACGGCTGGCCTACCATCTTATGTAAATTATAGTTTAGCCTCTCACATGCCCTCGTACTCTACAAGCATTTCCCTTTCAGATATATTTGTATATAGCTCCTCGTCATACACTATGTACATTTGTAAATTATTTATTAGTCGAGAAGATACAATTTTGTAGTCCAGTGCCCTGACTTGTGTGTGTGCGCTTCGTTCCTGCTAAAATCATCTCTCTGACGTTGTGTGGCTGTCTGGTGACCCTTGTAATCTGATTAACAAACTTGTATTGCGGCTGCCAAATCATATGCTTTGGAAGAACAGAAAAACATGCGTTGAAAGAACGTGATTCTGGGTTTTTTTTAAATGTGGTCACGAGATTCTAGAATGCCTCCTTTTTCTGTTTTACCATTTAGACCTATAGATTGCCTTGATTAAAGTGTTAATATTACCACCTATAACCAAACGGTGACACTGATTGAAATGATGCCTATAAACCGAACTAAATATGACGCCTCACTTTGGTGCAGGTCAGGGTGAAGAGTTCATGTCAACAGAACAACTTTGATTGTAACGAGAGGTTATTCTCAGGCCGGCATTATGCCAGTAAAGAACATTACCAAGCCAAAAATGTCCAAAGTCTAAATATAGGGCTACAAGCGTCATATAGCACCATCGGTGGCAAGCGGACGAAGGAATAGGATGCCTCTTGCTCGCCACCTCTGGTTTAGTAAATAAGTCCTGAACCATCAAAACAAAACCACGTGGTTCTCTAGCGTCTACATACCCCAGGAGCAGATTCAACTGGAGGATTATGATAGTTATGTACACCTTGACTGTAACTTCGCACTTCGCAGGAAGCTGTGAGGCTTTGCAGTTGGGAAGTCACCATCCTCAGAATCAAAGGACTCTCAGCTGGGTTAGAAAGGCAGAACACAGGTCCAGAAAGAGGAGCTGTGGGCCGCTGACCCTTTGCAAGTCGAGAAGATACTTCTCATCCCTTGTTTTGTAGAGCTGCAAAGAGCACAAGTGTATCAGCACCAAGCACATCCTCGGGGAATTAACTTTATGCAAGCAAAAAGAAGTGTGATATGAACGAAAATAAGGTCGATCGATTATTTATTTATTTATTTCGAAACGGAGGCAAAGATTGCCTCATCTATTAATTAAGCAGAAGAGAATTGCCCAGTTAATTACGGAAAACCGGGCAAAAACCGGAACAACAAGGGCCAAGCCCACTCCCATAGACTGAAACACCCAGGGCAAAGCCCACCCTAATCGACGACAAGTCGACCTGCAGCCAGACAACGCAGCTCCGACTCTGGCGGAGAACTCAGAAGAACAAAACCAGGCATGGCTGGCGCCACGGACGATCGCCGAACAGGCCACCTGCAGCCAGTCATCGTACACCACAGGGCCCCGCCGCCGCAGCTTCGACTCCACAGCAACAAGCAAACCGAGACATGCCTGAATATGATACTACCTCCGTAAACAAATATAAGACGTTTTAGATCACTAAAGTTCTATTTGTTTACAGAGGGAGTAACAGCTAACGATAATCTTACATGCAAATGCAGCATCAATTAATATGGATCGGAGGGAGTAACAAAATTAATTTCACTGCTTAGCCATCACACAAAGAGTAGAAAAACATGTCAACGTTGACGCTTATGCATTAGATTGTTCACGTAACCACATGGAAAATTTGCAAATCAGGACCAGCTCACAAACTAACTGCAGATGGTTAAGATTAGGAGGGTACCTGAATTTCAAACTTCACGATGTGGGTCGATTTGTCACTGAGGCCATCAGCTTCAATTATAGCAGACTCCACACCAAAGCCATTGTTGTTATGCATCATAGTCTCAACAACGCCAGGACTCCACCTGCACTTCATGTTATAGTGCCCAATCTTCTTCCAGCAAACATTTAGCTCTTTAAGAGCTTTAAGCACTTCAGTTATGATTTCTCGTGGATGTGCTCGAGACTGTCAAATATCATAAAGTAGGAGAATCTAAGGATTTCGGCTTCAGTTATAGCAAGATGAATTTCAAACCAAAATTACCTGAAGACCAAGAGCCCATTTCCTCTCAGCTGCAAAATGATGCCTCAAGCCAAACCCTGGAGAACCATACTGCCGAGCTTCAGATGCTGAACTTGGTGTTTCAGGTGAAACTTGGGAGAAAGATGAGTCCTGCAGATCACAGAAAGCACAGCAAATCAGTAGCAGTACGAGTACAAGAGCATTTGCAATCTACGGCACAAGCTATACGAATGAGAGAAAAACTCGCAACACACCATTGACTCTTGATACTCAGCTCCAAGGTAGCCACTGGTTGTACGAAGCTTATTGTCCAATAGTAAATAATATGCAACTGTCGCCTGCACAGGTAGAATTTAGTAATGGTTCCATTAAGAACAACAAAAAAGAGCAGAGTAATGCAAATACCTCATTTTGCAATCTCTTTTGAAGAGATTCAGTTAGCTGATTTTTGTCAAATCCCATTTTGATAACATCATTCAGAGTTTCATCGTCAAGCTACAAAATTCATAGTGAAGTCAAAATTACTCCTGAACATGCATTAAGAAGTGTAATAATGCAGAAAGGGCTGCCATTTTGTACATATATGAATACACAAAGATAAATAAAAATAAATATATTCACCGCTGTTATAGAATGCCAACCAAGAGCAAAGATTGCAAAAATCTTAAATATCCAAATATTCATGTTGATACACAGCATCATCAGCATACCTTTTTGACTTGTTGTGCAGTGTCTGGAGGAGGCACAGCCAAATAGCGTGGAAGTCTAGCTTTGAACCATGAATGTTCACGGATTTCACGTATGGTAATCCTCTTCATAGGATCAACAACCAGCATTCTTGGGATCAAATCTCTTGCTAAAGGGGACAAGTGACTAGGAAGGGTGTATATTCCCCCCTATAATGACAAAGCAGATAACTTATTCACTGGATATCAAGATGAATGGTATAGCACATTTTTCAGTAAACTAGAGAAGATAGTTACTAACCTTTATTTTCTTAAAAAGGTTTGGTATGTTCTCATCATCAAATGGAAGAGTGCCACAAAGAAGGGCATACAGAATAACACCACAGCTCCAAACATCAACTTCAGGGCCAGCGTACAGTTTACCTGATATCACCTAAGCAAATGGAGAAAGCATTGTCTGGTATCAGAGTTGTGACACATTATCACGATATCAACATTTATTAACCCTGTCAAAGTGTAAAACAAGCTATTCTAGAATATACCTCGGGTGCTGCATAATTTGGGCTACCACAACTAGTCTTCAGAAAGTGGCCGTCACGCATAACATTACTTAAGCCAAAATCTGCAATCTTAACATTACATTTCGAATCCAACAGAAGGTTCTCTGGCTTCAGATCACGGTGAACCACCATATTTCTATGGCAATATTCCACACCAGATATAATCTGTATGAAAGGTGAAACAAATAAATAGCCTACCATAAGCAGTGAATAATGTTGATACATAATGAAATTATGATAGAAGCAGACAAAAACAAAGTATCTACAGTGACAAATATGATTAACAAACATGGCGTGTACTTTAGATTAGCTAATGGTAACATACTGAATTTATAACTATAGAATAAATCAATAAAGGGCTTGACCCAATCTTTGCAATGAACTCAGGGAAGTGGAAGAAACGTACTTGCTGGAAAAAGCGACGAGCTTCTTCCTCTTGTAATCTTCCCTTCTCAACAATGTAATCAAACAACTCTCCAGATTTAACATACTCCATAACAACATAAATATCCGCTGGGGTATCTATGACCTCATAAAGCCGTATGATATGAGGATGCATAAATAACCTCAGTATCTTGATTTCTCTTTTCACTGTAAATTGGCAAAAAAAAAAAACTGAGAATTGAGCAAAGTGCAAAACAACAAAAGTGGCAATAATACGAGTATATGTCAATCAGCAAAGTAACAAACAACGACTTTTAATGTAAAAAAATCAACAAGCTATTGATGGCCAATTGTGATATTTATACTAGACACATCAGCCAACAGAAATTTGCAAGTTGATTACTAAAGCATCATAGGCATATAACATAAATAAGGATGAATAGTTTGAGAGGTTGTGCTTTCTACCTTATACTAGAAACATGCAAATCGAACAATGTAATCAGCCAACTCTCCAGATTTAACATACGGAGTCAATCACTAGCTCGTAGCTCGGGAGCCTAATGATCGATCGATAGCTCGGCTCGTTAAGCTCGTAGCTCACTTCTTAATGAGCAGAGCCAATCATTGATTTCAGCTCGTTAAACTTAACGAGTTTCACGAGCAGCTCATTGAGCTCGCTAGTACAACACAACACATACTCTTTTCTTAGGTGACAACATTTTCGCGACACCTCAATCCATCTATTCAATCAAATCAACCTAACATAGCCCATAGGAGGCAGCAAACTAGGGCACCTCCTCCTGTAGTCACCATAATCCTTCATAAAAGTCACACCCACACTCTCAACATGTAGGTCGTAACACATCGTAGTCTGTTAACGAGCGCTCGCGAACACTCACAAGCTTAACGAGCTTCAAACGAACAGAGCCGAGCAGGGTTTTTTTCCTTGTTAAGCTTAACAAACCGAGTCTTAATGAGCACGAGCTTAATGAGCCGAGCAGCTCGTTAATCAACCCCTCCATAGCAACATAAATATCCACTGGGATATGTATGACCTCGTAATACCGTATGATATGAGGATGCATAAATAATCTTAGTATACTGATTCCTCTTTTTGCTGTAAATTAGCAAAAAAAAACTGAGATTTTACAAAGTACAAAACAGCAAAAGCGGGAAGAGTACGGGTACATGTTGATCAGCAAAGTCACAAACAGGAACTTCTAACATAACAGAAATAAGGATCAATTGTTTGACAGTTTCTACTTTCTACCTTGCAGCAGAAACATGCAAATGGCCCTCTGATGAGCTTTTCTCAATGGGCGCAAATCTATGTACACTCTATGAACTTCAGAAACGGAAACAAGCTTTCTGAACAGAGTGAGCGATCACAGACCTTTCTCTTCCATCTCCATGCTCTTGATCTTACGGCGATTGAGGATCTTGATTGCGACCTTGTGGCCTGTAATTATATGCTCGGCGATCTTCACCTTACCAAAGGACCCGATGCCGAGGGTTTTGCCGATCCGGTAGCCGGCCAGCGGGTTGGCATCTCTGCCTGCTGCGTCCATCGTCGACCTAAATTACAGGGGCAAAAAGGAATTATAAGCTATTATATGACCAGCTCAGCAGTGGTAAAGCTACGGTGGGATCTACACATGCGTGGTCGCTACACTTGGTGCGACAGAGACGGAAGCTACGCTCGATTTGTGGATTCCGCGCGGAAACGAGAAGTGGGAGCTCGCTCGGGTCGGTCGCTTGCCGGTCCCTCGCATCATTTCTCCCATGAAAAACAATCCGGCGCGATTGGACTAGCGAGATTGCGGCGCGGCCGCACGCGCACGCACACAGGGGAGGGCGCGGGCTCCCGGATCTGGGGAGGCGGGCGGGGTGGAGCGCGGCGGCACGAGCGGGGCACCTTGGATCGGCGAGCAGCTAGGCAGGCGCGGGGCAGAGCGGGGCTTGACGGGCCCGGTTTGCCCCAGACGGACGGCTGGATTCGGCGGCGGCGGCAGGGCCTGCCGCCGTAGGTGGGGACGGCAGAAGAAGGGATGGAGAGGAGATGCGGTGGGGACTGACCTGATGGGGGCGGGCGGGCGGGCCGCGGCGGGAGGCTGCGTGATGGAGCTCTCGCCCAAGGGCGCAGGCGGCGGTGCGGCGACGGGTGGGGTGCGCCGGGGCGCGGCCGGGAGGATCGAATCGGGGGATGGCAGATGCGCCTGTCACGGGACGGGGAAGAGGAGGAGGAGGGAGAGGGGAAGCGGGGGCTGGGCTGGGACTGGGGCTGTGGGGGGATGGATTCACGTCGCTTGTGGGGCCCACCGTCCCCGGGCTCGTGGCGCGCGGAGATTCGCGTGCGCCGGAGGCGTGGAGGAGTAGGAGTATGGTTCCGTTTCCGTGGCGGTGCGGCAGCAAACACTTGGATGGAGCTCGCTCGCGTTCACCTACCTCGTGTGACGCGGCCGAGTACTCCGGTCCACCGAGAGCGGTGGCGAGCTTTTCACCAGGCGCGTCGCCGTAGGAACAGCACGTCGGGTCGTCACCTGTTCCTTGGTGGGAACGGTGCGCCATGGGCTGCTACAAACTAACTGCCTCAAAGCGGCGTAGCTTCCTTTTAACTATCACACACGAACCAATTTGTGATTGGATGGTCAGAGAAACAGTGGTTCAAGTCTTGATGCTCGCATTATTTCTGGATTTCAGTGGGAGGAGATGTTCTCGTCAATGTCAATGACGAGACGCCTACGGTGACTTCGTAAATCTCAAGATGATATGCCGGCTAAAATTGTCATCCTCGCATCACTAAATTTGACATATAAAAACGTTCGGATTTGCCGTGTGTTCGTGTCACACGAGTGACACTTATCTGGATCTTTCTTTAAACAGGACAGCCGTACGGCCGGCTACTCGTACAATTTACCTCTGCCGCTTTTGTGAAAGCTACGCCTGCCAGAGAAGAGAACTCGAAACAGAACGGGCCAGAACAATATACTGCCGTGCGCCAAATGGCAAAAGCAGGAAGCACGCGAGATGAAACCCCGCTGTTGCCACAGTAAAAGATACACATGTGCTTCACATCGCCGACACGAAAAGGATCACGTGGGCCATTTGCAGCCGGAAATACACGTAACCAGTTCGCTCACCACCACATGCTACATGTTCACACACCTCACGACTATAACAAGTATACTAAACATTCAGTTCCTACCGACCACCCGATGTACTATTACTCTTCTTGCAGACAGCATCGAAACCTCGCACAGCATATACAGACATCGGAACTTCAGTGGCGGTCAAAACTGCTCGGTGATACAGTAATAAACTACGTACTAGTGATCACGTCGATGGCAAGCGAAGATCTCAAGAGCCCTTGCCTGAGCAAGCTACAGATCTGCAAAGAAGTCCGGCGCGAACCCGTCCAGCCTCTTGCCCTTGCCTTTCTTCTTGCTCCTCGACCCTGTCCAACACGACGGCGCAAGCAAGGGTAACCAATCATCAGAAACTCCGATGCGGTGGTGCCGGTGCGCATAGATTGCTTCGATCGATGCAAGGCTGGCATAGGTCTTACCGTTTGAAGAGCTTGGCTCCATGTCCACGTCCATCCCGTCGTCGTCGTCGCTGTCAGCTTCAGCCGGCTGGTTGTGGTTGACGGCGGCAGCGTTGGCTTCAGGCAACTCGTCGTGGTGACCAGCGGCGGCGTTGGCTTCAGGCAATTCGTCGTGGTGGATGGCCGCGTTGGCTTCAGGCAACTCGTCGTGATGGACGGCTGCGTTGGCTTCGGGCATGTCGTTCTGGTGATTTAACTGTGGACCGCCCAGGAGTTCTTCCATGTCCCAGAGCTGCATACAACAGGGCGCCTGGTTAGATCACTGCTGGTACTACGTGGATACCGGGGAAGGGCTGAGGGGGAGAGAGATCACCTTTATCATTTTGTCATGTGAAATGCTGCCTAGATACTTCCTGTCGTGTGAGAAACCTGCAGGGCAGAGATAATAATAGCTGAGAAGGTGGCACTCCTTGGAGTTGCGTTTACCAAGAAATGATGGAGTGAACATACCAATCGCCTCGATTGGAAATTCTGAATGCTCGGCTAGCGGCTGTATTATCTGATTCGGTAAGATGCCCACTAACCTGAATGCGACGAGAATATGGAGGGCACGATAAAATAACGAATGAGATTACTACGCGGGCAACAGAAGTAGGTCATAAAGGCACCATGGTAGATTTCAAACCTAATCACGCCATCTGCGGCAGCAGATATCAGAGTTTCTTCATCCAGCTAAAACACAAAATACACCATCTTAAACAATGATTGGACAGAGGAAAGAAAGGCAGAAATAAAAGGCATTCATTCTAACCTTCAGCAAGTTATCAACAGATTGTGCGTGCCCCAGAAAACGGTCACTGGCCATGAAAGTGTATGTTAGTACACAACTACAGAGAAAATCACTTGCAGACTTACTTGATCTACTATCACAGAAATTGAAGGAGGCAAACTAGTTTAGCTGCAACATTTTTCAAATTAATCTGCTTATCACATTTGAAGATTCTTCTCAGACTTTACCGGTAATAATATAGTGGGAAGAGCCTTAACAGCTACTCCCTCCGTGAGATAATTTACCAATAAATGGCTAAGGCCGTTACTGTTTAACCATGAGAAAGTAAGGAGTGTTTTCATGGGTGCCCTTCGGAATATAATCCACCATGGTGGATAGCTATTGGGTACATCTTTCTTTACATTTTACAATAGCGACCACTAAAAAAAAATTGCAGTATATGACGTAAATCAAAGGATGTCTTTTATTTCTGCTGCTGGTGCAGTCATGAAAACATATTTACCTGCAGTCCTTAAAATGTCCCCACGAATACAACAATAGAGCTCCACTTGGAGTTCCACAAACAACTTTTTGGCCATTCTGAGAATTGCAAAGAATAAACTTTTGTTCAGTAACCATGAAGTTATAGATGAAGGGTGTGAAACTGTGAACAAGTAAAAGTTGTTAAACAAAGGCAATTACCTTCATTACAACCAAAGATAGGAGTTCGTCTTCTGAAAATTCAGATTGTGACTTTACCTATTAGCAGATTAGGCATGACCATGGTTATTAAAGATTGAAGGTAACTCATAATATGGAAATTCTTAAAAGCAAACTTAGAATAAGGGTTTATCTAATACACAGGGATGAGATTTGATGTATTGGAAAGGCAACTCACTCTGTTACCCCGGAGATTGTTCACAGATAAAGTTCCATCACCACTGCAAATAACAAGATAAATTTTAGCGTTGATTACCATAATGCTAAGGCCAACAAAAAACTATCCTAAACTTTGAACAGGTAGAACTGCCCAATATCTGCATCAGTGATGTAAACTAAGAAGTGAAATGGTTGCAGCCTCTCCATGATGCCGAATGGTCTATGAGAAAGAGAGATTGGTAGACCTCGTTGCCATGGAAACACTAAGTTTGTGCTTGCATACAAACAGGCCACTTGTTCCTATGAAAATAATGCTCAACTATATGATACTGGTGCAGCAATAAAATTGCAGGAATGCAAATTAAGTACCTTGTAGCCAATATTTGATTTGAGCCAGCTACATAGGTCATATCTGATATGTAATCTTCATGGCGGTGAAAAGTGTTGCAACAAGATCGTTGCCGAGTATCCCACACCTAAAATCGAAGAAGTACTTTAAACTGATTGTATCAAAGAGATTGTGTTACTACTATTGAAAAAGATAAGAACTACAAACATGGAAAAACTATGAAGTGTTGGCTTGTAAGTGTCGCTGTGCCAGTCCAAAACATATGCAAGTGGTCATCAAGATAATGATAGCTATTATGATTATTATCAACCAAGCATGGACGATTAGGTACTTAGAACAGGTCTGCATGGATAAATAAGCTGGGGTGTAATTATATTATGTACTCCCATAAATGTACAGGTAATAATCAACGCTGAAACTGGCCTACGTTTGGAAGCGATACAGCTGGAGCCAGTCAAACCGAATAACCGATACAATATTAAATACCTTAATGTAACCCTCATCATCGCCTGAAGCAATTGTAGTTTCAGTAAGACACACAAGGCGGTTTATGGCGTCACTGAAAATATCAACAAGAATATGAAATGAGGAAACATAGATATATAGTTCCACAATCAAATCAATAGCAGCACTGATAATTGATAAAAACTTACTCATGTGCATTATCCAAACGGGCAATGACTTTGCCTGTTTCCACATCAGAAGCGACAATCGACATATCAGCAGATCCCGTCAGAATCGCTGCAACAAGCCACAACATCAACCAACAGGACCTGGTTAGAGTATCTCACAAGATGATCGGAGGTGTGTTACCCTCGAATATGGGTTGTGATTGCCAATGCCAGCATAAAGCTACTAATGTTTTAGCACCATGCTTAAGCAAATAAAACAGCTGGTGAAATATCAAAATCACGGATAAAATGTAAGGCAGTTGATTGGCAAGCTGGGAGGTACTGGGATTAATAAGGGAGTCATTACCAGTTCCTGAGTCCACAAAACGAACAGCCCTACAAGAGTCCTTGTGAGGTTTTGCCATGAACAACCTTATACATAGCAAGAGGACGCTTTCATCAATCTTTGTCGATATGAAAACTACATAATAATTGTAATAACACAAAGACAGCTCCAGCATCAAACAGAAAGCATACCCACAAACAGAAGTGTATACATCATTATTCACAGAGTCAGTGAGGCACTTAAATTTTGAACTCGCATACACCCATTCAACCCAAATGCCCACACGGCCACCCACAAATCAAGCTTTGCTAAACATACTATCATGGATTGCAAAACCAGGCAGAGGAATTTATTATACGAAAACCCACAAAAATAGAGTTAAACCCTACACGAACTCTGCATTAACCACATGAACTTGTCCACCTCGTGCAATCAGCATATAACAAATGAAACCTCTACGGCTCCAAACGTAAGTAAGCAAGAACAGCAACTAGCAATCTCAGACCGGAAGCAGTGATAGTAGTGGTACTGTGAAACAACAGCAACTAGCAACATGGTATAAAATTAACCAAGCACGAGGTGCAGAGGCCACCGTGAGTACCTCTCCGGCGGCAAACCATCGGCGTAGCGGAACCTGCGAGAAGCAGCGAAAATTAGAAACCGGTTACCTCCTCTGAAGGGGAGCGAGAAATTACAGAGGGCGCTGGAGGCGGCGCGCACATGTGGAGCTCGCCGGTGATGAGGGAGGTGGCGACGAGGGGCGCGGAGGGGTGGAAGGAGAGGTCGAAGGGCATCTCCTCGTGGAGGGCCTCCATCGCGGGCGGCGGGCGGCGGGCGGCGGCGAAGCGGCTGGGGGAGAAGAGCGGAGGAGGTTTAGGAGCCTGGCTAGGGCCGTCGGGTGAAATCGCGGGTGGAGGTGTCGTGGCTGGGTCGGACAGTCGTAAATGGGCTCCGGGCTGGGATGAATTTGTTGGTGAGATGGGCGCACCTTGACGGCCTGGTTAGCCGAATGGAAAAAGATGGCCCGAAAGCCTTATCGGTTCCCCTATCTTTTTTGTCTTTTTTTTTCTTTTTTAATAACTGGGACACCTTGCATATAAAAAAACTGGAACAGCTTGCATTCCATAGATCACCTCGGATTGACCATATCGGCGGTCACTGCATCGGTTACAATGTTCCCAAATCCTAAAACACTAGTTAAGAAGTGCGGCTTGCCGCACCCGACCGGAACCCGGCCGAGTGCATCTTATACTTAACCTGTTAACAAAGCCATTGAAGCATCTCGACTTAATACAATCATATCCGGCCCGGTAATCAAAACGTGAAGGTCCAAAGCATGAAGACCCATTACATTTCATATAATATGTAGCATAATGCACCAGAAAATTCAAGGTTTAGGACAAAACAATAATAATAAGTTCGATGCGACCTTCTGAGAATTACTTCAAATATACAAAGACACCTTGTCACTGACAATTAATTACATAAGATTAAAAAAATCAAAGTTCATTAAATAATTTGAATCAACAAAACAATAGTTTCAAGAAAAACATTGACATACAACTGGGGTTTGGAGTACTCTGAAGGATAAACATGTAAGCAACATGTGTATTTATTGTCCAGATCGACATACACTATTTTTTTCTCTCTCAAACATATGTGAGACGTTTTGACATATATAAACGTGTATTGATTCAGTAAATAGATTAAGTAGCCCGCTTAGATATTCATACATGCAACCTGTGATCTGCATGGCAACAGAAAAAACACAAGCAAATAGAGGCAATGAGAACCTGAATTATGGGCAGGCTACTGAATGAGAACATTATATATTCGCTAGTGTATTTTTGTGTTCTGTTTGCTTAGCCTATGTAAAACAATTGCTTGGATCTATGTGACAACACAAAAAAAACACAAGGAAATAGAGGGAATGACCTCCCCAGAGGGACTCCGGGCGGCAAGCGGGTCTCTTAGTCACTCTTCTCTATACAGTAATCAAAGAAAGAAAATACTATTCTTGGTACTAAACCTACTGATGAACCAGGGAGCAAAATCAAACGTTTGTAGCTCATGGATTCAGTTGTCTGATCTAACATATATTGTGCTGAATTAAATATATGCTTGTAGCTACATAGTTCTAAACCAAATGACAACATATAACCAAAGTTCTCATGACTATATTCTAAATTTATCTTGTTATCAAGAATGATCAAAGAAACCTATGTTATGGCCTTATGGGCATGTAAGTTCTACCAGCTTACGAAATAATTTAGGAAAAGAGAGCGAAAAGTGAGATCCCACCAGCTGAACGGGACACAGGGGTGTGGCATGAAGGAGTAGCGTCCGTTAGGTTGGGCTTGATCCTCTTGCGTGCGTTCTGCTGCTCGGTGGAGGGATGGAGACATGGAGCTCATGGATGTACGCAACAAATGCTTGGATTCCAGGGCAGGGAGGGAGACTGCAGCCGAGACCCGTCTTGTGATGCATCAACGTCTTACCCGGTGCCACCGCTCGGTATTGGAAGGGGATCACAAGTCCTTTCCTAGAGAAGCTTTGCCCCATCATTGCCTTCATGGTATGACCTATTTCCAGAACTCATTAGATAATGCCCCATTGTGTCCTTGTAGTGCTTCAGCTTGTCTCTACACCACAGAAGCTAGTGCCTATTATTGCATCTATCAAATGACAAGTCTACTGCATGCATTACAACAAAAACAGAATCACATAAAGCATAAAAAAGGAATGCATGGGAGAGGAACAAAACACACATTACAAGAGGACTGAGTTTAAAAGAGAACAAAGAAAATGCCATTAAATAAGAATAGAAGTTCATTTCTTTTTATTTTAAAAGGAAACATGAAGCATCCGGCACAAGTTTCCGATTAAAAGAGAAATAACGTCAAACATGACACTCTAATTACTATTTTTGTAAGAATGTTGGACCATGGCAACAAAATGCACACATCCAAACACAAAGTATATATACTACCAATTACCATGTCTAAAGTGGCAATAATGTGATATGAAAAAGAATTAGATAGTACTCCATCCCATTAGATTATATTACTTACACTAAGTAGAAAAAACAGTAAACTGGGATCATGCTTTCTACTTCACAATGCTATAACCTAGGGGGTTTACTGGAAACAAATCAGTAATAGTAAATAGGAATAAAAATAAATTACTTTAAGTATTTCGTGCATCAGAATTTTCCGTTATCTTTATTGGAAGACAAAATTAGCCTTTATATATTTTGGCTATTAAGATCACCTAGTGGAAGAATTCACATGTTATTCTTTCTGCCCATCCAAGGTTGGACAAGAAACTATGCACATAGGAAACAGATCCAACATAATTTCTATGATCATTCACAGTAGGTCCATAACACAAACCATTACTTTTCTCGATCTTCATAAAACATCAATCATTTCTTAAATAGACTTATCTAATATATGCCTAAGAGGCTAAAACATGCT
Source organism: Thinopyrum elongatum (assembly GCA_011799875.1). Taxonomy (NCBI): domain Eukaryota; kingdom Viridiplantae; phylum Streptophyta; class Magnoliopsida; order Poales; family Poaceae; genus Thinopyrum; species Thinopyrum elongatum. The sequence continues at coordinate 447,795,199 of CM022297.1, read as the reverse complement.
GATGGCCAGCATATAGTTTGTTCTACATGCCAGTCTAACCAAAAGACATTACAGTGTGATGCAGTCAATGTAAATTTTGATCTAACACAACCATAATTCTGCATCGGTAAAACTGAACCAAGATTGCATAATTCTGCATTGGCAAAATAGGCATTAACTTAGAACTCTAAAGGAAGGATCAACGCCAAATAATTAGAGCAAGGAATCACGCCTATAAACACACAAGCATCGACTTCATATCGTAATCCACAGATGCATAACACATAAATAATCTGCATAAATATCTACTGCTGGAAACTAAATCAAGCTAGCGGCAAGTGACATATATAGATTCTCACAGTAGAGGGGTACAAGAGCAAGAGGAGCTTACTCATCTTCTTCTTCCCAGCAGCTCTGGAGGACTGCAATCCTGCCCCTTGGGAACCAGCCCCCTGCAAATGAACAGATTGACATATCAAATTGTATCTCTAGCGGATGAATGGGGGAAAATATGAAGCCTCTTTGCATATGTGATCCATATGAAATAAAGCTGAATCAGGAATGCGTAATTCTACATCGGCAAAACCGTATCAAGATCGCATAATGCGCAACCAGGAACTCAATTAGGCCATGTATTTTGCAGGTAGACTTTAGTATGGCACACCATATTGTAGCTAAGATCTAATAAACATTCTTTTCAGTGGAACTTTAAACAACCCAAAGCCCTTTTATACAGAGCTAGCTTCAGTTGCAGTAATAGTAAATAAACAGTGATCGATGTGAACAACACATACAGAGAAGAGAAGGAGGAGGTGTTCATCACCAGATGATCCTTTTCGTTAGAGGCAAAGACGAGGAACTGCTTGTTGCCGACGCCGTCCGTCCCGCTGCAGCCGACATCGCCGGTCTAACCTGGCCATGGACACACGCATAAACCAAAATAGCATTATAGTCTAGTTCAACTCTTGATCTTATACAAGAGTCCGCTACTGTTGAATATAAACAAACCAAAACAGCATTATGGTGCATTCGAAAGAAATATTTTTTCCGTGGTCATTAGAGAATCAGGACACCTACTTCTTATTTAAATTCAACTTGGAAGAAGCTAAGAGCAATTGTTCCTAAAAGTGCAATATCACATTCGCTAATATTAGTAGTTATTGATAGCATCTACATCTGCGCATACACAAGGAACAATTCTAGAGAAACAAATTGATCCAGTCAAGTTTTTGATAATCATGAAAAATAGGAAACTTGAGTTCACAGGAAACCAAATTAGTCGCTTGAGCCGCATCAACTCCTAATAAAGGCAAAATACAGTGGCTTGCTTGAGCCTGTGCCAACAGACAAGGCTGATTTATTGATCCAGAAATCAGATAATACAAAAAGAAAGAGCAATAATAGAGAAGGTGTTCCAGTAGTCATTAATAATAATCGTTTGTTTGAAAACTTTGCACAAGACTTGCTAACTGCTGGTACAACCAATTGATTCATGCCCATAAACCTGTCATGTACTCAACATACAGGACTGACTGCTACATATGAATGCTTGCCAATTCTTTAGCTCACAGCAAGCAACTGAAGGATAATACAAAATATCACAAATAGTATTTGTTCTTCATGATGGAGGTATTTTGATAATCATGAAAAAGAGGAAGCTTGAGTTTACAGAAAACCAATTGGCTATCATGGTCGATGGGCACAACCAAAACAGATCCCAAAAAAAAACAGCTAGAAACCAAACAAATAGAACATCTTTTGATGGCGAAATTATAGGAAAATAGCAGATAGTTCTATATTCATCAATCTACCAGAAGGCACAACCACGTACCATGGGTGGAGAACAGGCGGGCAGAATTCTGGCGAAGTCAAATGGTGAGATTCTGGCGAAGTCGGCAAAACGGCAACAGCAATGTCGAGCATGGGAAGCAATCGAACATGGGTTTCGGCCGAGGGAGTCGAGGCGTTCTTATAGCCAAGGTGATACGAAGTAGTTTTTGTACTTTAATTTCATGCTTGCAGATATTGCTGTCAATCTATCCCCATAGCTCCCCTTGTGCCATCTTATGAAGGTCCATGTACCAAGTCCTGACAACATAGAATCTGTCTATCTATGCATCGAATCGCATGAAACAGAAAGAGCATCACACAGCTAACTTCAACAACAACAAAAAGCTGCAGGACTCATAGAATAAAAATCTTCACAAGATGTAATGCTTAGATTAGCATTAGCTGATGGATTAGCAGAAACTCTTCACTGGAAATCACTAAGCTTTATCCATGACTTTTCTTTTCCAACCGCGCTTCACCAATGAAATTCAAATTTAATAGGATAGTGCATATTAGCATTAATTCTTATGGATTAGCAGAAAATCTTAACTACAGACAATCATCAGTGATGAGAATTAGTAATGACAGATGTAAACAAAATCAAAAGTTAACAATGGGTTCTTCACAAGTTCATAACAATCCAATTGAACAAATTTTGGACTAAAAGATTAATATTAACCAGGGGAAAAAATAAGGTGACCGGCCGCACCATTTGCAGGGGTGTAACTACAAGTGTTTTTGCCCGCCAGCTTATCCCGTGAGCCGCAGTTGTCCTCTTCTTTATTAACCCAACTAAGGTTGCATAGTTCTTTAGCCTATTGTGACGCCCCCGGCTTAATCGTGCACTAATCATACACGCAAATGCACATGATCAAGCCTAAGGACTCACGGGAAGATATCACAACACAACTCTAAAACATAAATAAAGTCATACAAGCTTTATATTACAAGCCAGGGCCTCGAGGGCTCGAATACATAGCTCGATGGCATACAAGCGTCAGCGGAAGCATCAGATATCTGGGTACAGATATAAAAGAGAAACAGATATAAGCCTTTAAGAAGGCGGGGCAAAATAAAACACTACGATCGAAAGGCGTAGGCCTCCTGCCTAGGACCCTCCGAACCTACTCCTGGTCGTCGGCCAGCTCGTAGTAGTAGCCACCCTCGGGGTAGAAGTGGTAGCTGAAGTCGTCAACCGGGGCAGCGGTCTCAGGGGCTTCGTCATCTGGTTGCATCGAATGGATATGGGGGGAAAAGAAAGTAAATCAACCGTGAGTACTCATCCGAAGTACTCAGCAAGCAAGGATCTACACTACATATGCAACATTTTCAAAGGAAGGCTGTATAAGTGGACTGGGCTGCAGAAATGCCAGAATAGAGGGGAAGGCCTAGTCCTATCGAAGACTAGCATCTTCAGCATCTTCATTGGTCTTGCAGCATTAGAAGAGTGCAGATTAGCATAATGTAAAGTAGTAGTAGAATCAAGTAACAGTCTCGCCCAGAGATCCTTTCTCGACTCCCTGCGAGAAAGCGATCCCGGAGCCACATATCCAGGTACCATCCCAAGTTCTAGTTGTATTGATCGGGATACAACTCCGAGTGTCCTTTACCGTAGGACCAGCTATCGATAGATGTTTTTCTTCCCTGCAGGGGTGCACCAACTTACCCACCACGCTCGATTAACTCCGGCCGGACACACTTTTCTGGGTCATGCCCGGCCTCGGCCAAACGATACACCGCAGCCCTACCTACAGCTCAGCAGAGAGGTCCCCGCCGGTATACCTCCTAAGCGCTCAGGGGTCTTGGGCCATCGCCCTGTGCACTCCGGGTCGTTGCGAGCAGGGTGGATACCAGCACCGCCTCGAATGGCCGGCACGATCCGACCGTGTCGCACTGTTGAACTGGACGTCTGACAGAGCTTTCGGCTGATGCTACGATGCAGAGTGCCCATAACTATTCCCACGTGATGGTTAGTGCTATCAGGCCGTAGGCCTGCTTGGATCAAATATCCAAATCGTTAGAGGACTAGGGGCTTGCGGTAACGAGTAGAGACTCACGATCGATGTGACCCTGTCGCCCCGTCTCGAGGACTTGCTGCAAGGGCTAAGAATGCCCGGCCGCGCCTCGTAAATATCTCACGGGTAATCTCCAGGTCAACCCGACATCCCATCATTCGCGGGCACCCCTCAGGGTCGACCCGCCTTTCCAAGTATCAGTTGTAAAGTCATAGTAACCGTAGTAACCGTGTGTCTAACACCAAGGGAACCCTGAGGAATCACCCTCGATGGAATTCCACCTGATGTTATCGTCAAGGTGAACGAAGGAGGAATCACCCTCGAGGTCCACACTTGAGGTGTTGCACGACTTCGTCGTTATCGGGGTTGGTGTAGGAGGAATCACCCTCGCTGACCACGACCGATTAACTAACCTACAAGGTTATCATCAGAAGTGCTGACGAGGTATCACCCTCGGCACTCGATAGTAACCCAGTAGTGTCGAGCAACTAAGGGGGAAGTGAGGTGCGGTGCCGGGGCCTGGTCTTCGATCCCGTTGATCGGGTCTTCCGAGAATCCAGCGGGGCAGTCGGGACATCTGGGGGTCACTGATGGGTCACTAACCAGTCTATACTAAGCAGTTTGGATATCAAGCAGGTATCAACAGTAGTTACAAAAACAGGCTATGCAACAGAATAGGAGCAAATCAATTACAGTAGCAAAATCTAATGCAAGCATGAGAAAATAGAATGGGCGATATCGGGATGATCAAAAGGGGGGGGGGCTTGCCTGGTTGCTCGGCGGCAAAGGCAAGGTCGTCAGGGGTCGTCGATCTCCGGAGCTGCATCAGTACCTGGCTCTATCGAGAGAGAAGAGGGGGAGGAAACAGATAAATACAAGGCAGACAAAGTAACACAGAGCTTGCTACACTAACGCGCAGTGCAGGGTTGCCTAAAAACATGTCTAAGCCATATTAGTTATTTTAGGATTTAAGTTGGAATTAATAACTGGTATATGTGCACTATTCATCTACCGGAAACAGGCTAAAATTTGCGGGTTCACCTCCGTAGAGGGTCCCGACACGGAAACAGACAGCACAGTCAGCTATGTCTCGTCGTTCTGAGCAACTTTCATGTATAAAGTTTTTCGATCCGAGCTACGGATTATTTTCTATGAATTTCTAAAGATTTAGCAATTTCTGAAATTAACAGATTATTTTAATTCAAATTATCCAAAACAGTGTAAACACTTTTTATACTCAGACTTAACTAGCCCTAGTGTATGACCAGTGGGTCTCGGTGGTACAGTCAGCAGCTGACTGTGTACCTCTTATCCAAAACAACAGTGCTGCGGGCCCCATACGTCATTGAGTGTAACACTAGACAGGGTTAAATTAATCCAGGGACTAATTAAGCGTGGTGGGGCCCAGTGTTAGTGGGAGGTTTAGCATTTTAATTAGGGGCTAAACTAATTGCTAATAAGGGAGGGCCCACAGTCAGTGGCACATGGGCCAGGTTCGAACGCCGGCGCGCGCTGGGGCTCTCCGGCGACCAGTAGAGGACGGCGGCGACGCGGCGGGAATTGGCGCACAGGCAACCATTTGGTCAGCCACGACCACCAAAACGACAAGCGCGACAGCGCGCGTGCAGCGGTGCCACCAGCAGAAGTTGGAGTGGACGGCAACGACGACTACGGCGACGACCAGTGGCAGCAGCTTCGGCGGCGGTGCGGGAACCACGCAGAGGACGCGTGGAAGCGCGGGGTTAGAGGCGAAACGGAGAGGAGCTCATAGTGGAGCCGACGCGGTGGTCGGGGAGCCAGGGAGGTCGTAGTGGTGGAGATCGATGACGAAGCAGAGGCGGCAGCCGACGGAGGAAAATGACGCGGGCGCCGCAACGATGGCTCCTTGAGCTCGATCCGGTGGCGCAGACAACAAGGACGAAGATGGCGGAGCGTTTGGACAGGTTCATCCGGCTCGAGGAGGCTCCGGTGCGCGAGGACGACGACGGCGAGGCAACGGCCGAGTTCGGGCGATCTCAAGGGAGAGGGAGATAGTAATGGTGAGAGAGGGAGAGTGGATAGAGATGGAGGGGAGGCCGAGGGGCTCCCTCTTATCCCCTCGGCGGCGCTGTAGCGGCGCCGTGTCGACCAGCGACTGGCGAAGCTCGCTCGTCCACGGGGACGATGACACGGGGAGGAAGCAGGTGAGTTGGGCTGGGCCTCGTGGCCCAGTGCCAGGTAACTGGCTTTGACCTTTTTTCTTTTTAACTATTAAACAGAGAGAGAAAAGAGATTAATTGGGCATCCCAATCACTTAGTAAAAATGTGGAAAGTGTCCCATTAATTCCCTGGTGTTTTTAAACAGTGCCACAAAAAGTTTGGGAATTTTTGGTACTCGTTTGAATTTTCCAAAAATAGAATAGCATTTAAAAATGCTGAAATGGTGCTGTTATAATGACTAATGCTCATCTTTGTTCAAGAGTGATGTTGTGTTCCTTAACATATAATTGATTTGGAATATTTGCAAGATGATGAACATTTTTGCAGCAATATTTGAGCAACTTCATTTTGCACTTTAAATTTGAATTGTTTTCAGTGAGGAATTTGAATTGAAGTGTTTAGCCAAAATGATCAAGCATAGCAAATGAAGATGACTTGGCATGATTAACTCAAGGTCATAGTGCTTTATTACATAGGGGTGTTACACCTATAGGATCTTCAGGCATGCAAAAATTCCATCCTGCATTAGTATAATGTAGGTTGAACACCTTCAAAGGTACTTATGCTTTTGAGTTGTGATTTACCTTGATTGGAACTAATCAGTCAAGCAAATATCTCAAGCCACCATCTCTCCAGCACTCAAATGCCTGGTTTATGAAAAAAGACACCAGGTTTGGATCATCAAGTCACATGACAGGATTTAAAATAAATAAATTTGATTTCCACCATTGTGTTGATAGAATTAGAGCAAATCATGGTATAATAATTTTGGAAGCATATCAAAGCAGTAAAAAAGAAGAGATGCACGCTTCATTCCACACGGGCCATATAACCAGGACAATAAGCTTATCCCTGATTTGTGAAGAGAAGGAAAAAACATTCGTCAATAGAACAATAATTTCATCCAAAACAGAAGGAAACAAAAAAAAGCTCAAAACCTAGCATGCACATCTAAATATTGCAGGAATCACAGGTTGAAAACAATAGAAAGTTAACTAAACTCATTTGTACCCTTATGCTTACACAAATTGACAAATAATACCATACTTCAAAGGCATAGCGGCAGACCAATGTAGCAACATAGGGCTGCCTGTTTGTGAAGAGCAAAATATGTAGCATAGCTTTACCATCAACCAGTTGAACTTGTAAGGCACAAACAAATAGATCCACTTACAGTAGATCAGAGGTGACAAACAACCAAGTGCCAAATCAAAACAATGCAGTAGCTCTCTGCCAAATCGAATACGCAATTTCTTAGAACAATCCCATAAAAGAAATCAGAACTGCAGATCATAAAATTAAAAGGCTGCCTGTGTATTTCATTCAGACAGCAAAACATCGGGTGAGTAATTTGCTGCTAGCAGAATGACATTAATAGCAACTATTTAAGGGAGAGATGCCAAATTCAGTCAGCATTTATTATCTATACACTAAAAAAGAGCAAGAACATAAAACTAAGTGGGAGAATGAGCTCACTGGGCTAAAGGTTGTGCTTGTGAAAGAACTCCACACGCCATGGTCATGACATGGCCACTGCAATTGAGTACATGAAGTGTATAGATTCTGCGCCAGAAAGAAATATAGATTTTTAGAAAAGTAATGTTTCAAATGATCGACATATGCATCAAGACACATCCGACTTCAATAGTTCTAGTCATGGTAGTACTTTGTATGCATGATTAGATGATTCACAGCTCAAACTAAATTAGCAATTTCTTTGATTCAATATGCGCGTGATTTACTAATGTTTCAGTATTTCAGATTGTGCCTCATGCCTTCTTGCTTTATGCCTGAAAGAGCAATAGAGGCACGTGACGGGCAGACGACTCGATGCACTAATGATTTTCTTATCAACTTGTTTTGCGGATAAATGCACAGCTCTGCTGGATGGTGTGGGACAGGGAAGGAGTGGCGGCGGCAATTTTCTTATCAACCTATCAACTTGTTTTCACAACTAATTCAGCAGCAACCAATGTGAAAAGCTCTTTTTCTATCTCCAGGTTTCACGATAAATACTGTCTACAAAACCTACTACCCTTTTGCACATAAAGAATCATTGCCAGACAATAACGTTGTGAAAACTGTATTTTCATGCCACTCATACTCATATTATACTACGAACTCCATCCTTGGTGCCCCTAATTAACAATTCAAGAAGCAACAGGTTACTTGGGGGTACAAACCATGGTGTTAGGCTTGAAGGGGTGCTCCTCATCAAGGATGCGAGTCACGGTCCTCGTAGCAGTAGGGGTGGACGAACTCGGGTCTGGCCGCCTTCTCTACATCCATGTCCAGCTCCTCCATCCCCTCCTGATCTGAACCCGCCATCAAGAACCCACGAATCAAACAATCACAAAACCTGTCGTGGACTGAGAGAGGAAAATTGATCCAACCGATCCGCGACAGGGGCGGGGTGGATGTGGCGTACGTACCGTCATGTCCGAGATGTGCCGCGACGGGGAGAGGATGCGGAGAAGAAGTGTGAATGGCAGAGGAGTCGCCCAGGGCGCAGCCGGTGGCAACGGCGCACACCACCTGGCCTCCTCCCGTCGATGCGGCAGCCGGTGGCGACGGCGCGCCCCGCCAGGCCTTCTCCCGTCGACGGCGCGATAGAGCAGCGCCAGCTTCTTCTCCCCCGCGAGGACATGAAGCTCGGCGGGGAAGTGGCGACGCGAGCGGCAGAGAGAGGCGCGAGACAGGAACAGGCAGCGGCGCGCGAGCGGCAGAGAGAGGCGCGGGACAGGAAGAGGCAGCGGCGGCAGCGGGAGAGAGATGCCAGGGAGAGAAAGAAATGAGAGGAAAGAGACAGCCCTAGCATCTCACCCGATTCGGGATGGAGCAGCGAATAGGGTTAAGCCAGATGGTGTGTACAATGCGAAATTCCAGTCGTGCCCTCGGTGGGAGGTCTAAACTACAGGCGGTGGCACGAGCCCCGCCCCTATCTACAGGAGCACCGGCCAGACCCGCCTCCGCGGTCGCTGATAGAAGCGGCCCACTCGGCCTGGGCCCCGCTGGTCATTGAGAGACAGGAAAGTAGGGTGAGTGAAAAAACACGCACTATTCATTACTTGTCACATCAGAGTTGATCCAACGGCTCAGATCGTTTCATCTAAAGATCCGACGTGCAGGATTCGTTTGGAAGCCCAATCCGACAGTCCAGAAGGCAAGTGGCCTAAGAAGGCTCCATTTGAGGCTAAGATGTAACAATGGGATGCAACTGCACTTTTTTCGGTCCCGAGTGCACACCCCTCCGGCCCGTCCGGTCTCCATCCGCGTCACTAGGGTGTGTTTGGTAGCCTGCACGGAGGGTGCATAAGCCTAAAAGTTCTCCATTGAACCCACTTTTCGTTGTTTGGTAGAGTGCATGGGCTCTTATGGTCTATGCTCAACCGATGCAAAAAGGGCCCTCAGCTATGCTTGCTCGAGCACCCCCAGCGAGGCGAGCCGGGGTCAGCTAGGCTGCGTTCGACCCACGGCCCCCTCGAAGGACCACCCCTCTCGAACCCCACCTTTCCCTCGTGACCCCATTTTTTGACCTAGCCGCCCCTCTTCAACCTCGTCGCCGCCGCCGTGGGAGGTAGCGCCTCCACCCTTCCTTCCTTCTTTCACCTCCTTCTCCCTCCTCCCTTCCTTACTTCCTTCCACTAACCCCCTCCCCCTTCCCCTCCAGCCGCCACGCCTGAGCTCCGGCCAGTTCATCCACCCCTGTGGCGACGGCGATTGGCGGCGCGCGGGGCTGCGCTCACGGCGGACATGGGCGTGACGCGGGGCCGCAGTAGACGCTGGAGTTTGCCAACGAGCTGCTGTTGTTGGTCAACGGGATGGAGGTCAACCGCGTCCTCCGCGCTATGCGCTGCCGTAGTGCCTGACAGTGGTCCTCGATCTGGAGATGCTGCCGCCGCTGCACCTCACACACTCCCCGTTGATCCATTCCTCACTCCGTTTCACTTGTTCCTTCCTCTTGATTTTGATTAGAATTGGTAATAGTTCTGCTGCATGATGCGTTCGTCAGGTTCAGGTTCAGTAGGTTCAGTAGTAGTTGCAGCACTACTGAAGCACAAGAAGAAATCGATTTCTTCAGTGTTATGCAATTGTTATTGTTCAACTGGAATCCAATAAAGCTATGTAATATGAATCTAGTGATGTTATATTGCTGAGATTATGTTTATTGTTCCAATATGCTGAGATATGAATCTAGTAATTGTTTCTTCATATTTATATATAGCCGAAATAATCTTTCATCGTCCAGATTATGTTGAAACGGTGAAGTTTTATTGCTTGAATTATTAGTGAAATGTAGAAATGTTGTTCGAAATTGTATTAGCACCAAAAGCTTTATTGATGCAGCCTACCTCAGATACAGGCTACCAAACACAGTCCTGATAGAGCATGTCTCAACACATACATCACAACCAAACAACTGCACATGCATGTACCCAGTATGTCTAGACTTAGAGCATCTCTAATAGATGATGTATAATAGGCTTGGTGATGTAAAAATGAACTTATACATCACTTGGGCCCAAAAATGCCTCTCCAACAGGTGACCTAGACCTATATGGTGATGTATAATTTTAGGAGGTGATGTATAATTTTGGGCCAAGTGATGTAAATATAGATCACCTCCCCTGGTGATGTAAAACGAAAACTGCAGCGCGCGAGAGGCCAACCGCCCATCTGAACCTTCCCGCTCCCGTCCCGGCCCCGCGCGCCTTCCCGCCCGCCGCCGCCCACCGCATGGCCATGGACGGCTCCGGTGCGACCCCCGCCGGCCCTCGCGACCATCCGGCGGCCGATTCTGCGCCTCCGCCGGCCCCTGCAGCCGCCGCCGTGCCCCCGCCAAACCCTATGAGGCCTCCCCTCCGCCGCCCGGTGTTCGCCGCGCCCCGGCCGGTCACTGCGGCCGGGAATCCTGCCCAGGCCGTCCCCGCGACGGGCAAACACCTGGAAAAAGGGCGGAAGCCGGCTGCCGGCGCCAGAGGGAAGAGGCAGAAGGCCGCGACCACCAACGAGAAGTCAAAGAAGCTCAAGGCCGCTGCCGCCCGCGAACCGAGTCCGAAAGCCATCCCGGAGGCCGCCGCCGTCGAGGAGGTTCTCCCGACGCCACCATCGCCGCTGCCCGCGGAAGAAGAGGTGCAGTCCTCAACTGCGCCGCCGGCCGCCTCCCAAGTGCTCGACAAATTGTCCCAAAGGTAATTTCTTTCTTTTTTTGTCTTTTAATTTTTGATTGATCTTTTAGTTGTAGTACGCAACAAATTTAGTGTGTTTGATGTGTGTCGTTCATGTATATAGCATCGATGATGAGGCGTTCTTGCAACAAATGAATGTTGTATCTCAAGAATTTGAAACCCCATCGCAAGAATATGAGACAAATTATGATGAGGAGAATCTTGATGGGTACTATGAGGGTTTCTTGGATGAGCCACGGGGAAGAACGGCGAACTACACCGCGGAGGAGGACAAGTTGATTGTCTTGGCATGGAAGAAGGTGGGGCCGCCGCCCTCCTCTCCTCGGCTGCCACCCTCCTCTCCTCGGCCGCAACCTTGCGTTCCTCGGCCTCCTTGAGCTCTTCTAGTTCCTTCATCTTCATAGCCTTTCTCTCCTCGTTCATCTCTTTGCGTTGATTCATCATCGCCTCCAATGACTCTTTGATGTCATCATCTCCGGTCTTCTTCCCCTTCTCCTTGGCCATCTTTCTTCCTAAGGGCTTCTTGGTTGTAGCAACCGAGTTGGGAGTGGTGCTTCTTTTCCCTTCATCACTTGATGCTTCATCATCATCTTCTTCATCTACAATGGTTGCATCTCCCATCGAGGTATTCTTTTTTGGAACCTCATATAACTTGCGGTTCTTCCACTTTTCATCATTTTCAAGAAGCACCCAACAATGATGCAAAGTGAATGATTTGCCCAACTTCACCTTCTTGCCCTTCTTCCCTTTTCCCTTAAACAAGTTTTGAGCAATGTTTTTCTACATATGACAATACATAAAGCTCATTAGCCGCATACAAGACAATGGAAAATATGATTTGATGAATAAATAGGAAGCAAACACTCACCCGGTCACCGGCATTGGTGCCACTTGGGTTCAAGTGATCCACATGTGTCAAGCATGCGCTCCACTTTTGACAATCGGTGGAGATTGTGCCCCATCGATGACAAATAGAAATCACCGTTCGCACATTGCCCGTATTGTTTCGTGCATCGAAGAACTCCTTCATCCTTCTCCAATAGGTGTCCTTCGATTGCTCCGTGCCCACGGCCGGATCTAGCCCCACCTTCTTCCATGCCAAGACAATCAACTTGTCCTCCTCCGCAGTGTAGTTCGCCGTTCTTCCCCGTGGCTCATCCAAGAAACCCTCATAGTACCCATCAAGATTCTCCTCATCATAATTTGTCTCATATTCTTGCGATGGGGTTTCAAATTCTTGAGATACAACATTCATTTGTTGCAAGAACGCCTCATCATCAACGCTATATACATGAACAACACACATCAACACACACTAAATTTGCTGCGTACTACAACTAAAAGATCAATCAAAAATTAAAAGACAAAAAAGAGAGAAATTACCTTTGGGACAATTCGTCGAGCACTTGGGAGGCGGCCGGCGGCGCAGTTGAGGACTGCACCTCTTCTTCCGCGGGCAGCGGCGATGGTGGCGTCGGGAGAACCTCCTCGACGGCGGCGGCCTCCGGGATGGCTTTCAGACTCGGTCCGCGGGCGGCAGCGGCCTTGAGCTTCTTTGACTTCTCGTTGGTGGCCGCGGCCTGCTGCCTCTTCCCTCTGGCGCCGGCGGCCGGCTTCCGCCCTTTTGCCAGGTGTTTGCCCGTCGCGGGGACGGCCTGGGCAGGATTCCCGGCCGCAGTGACCGGCCGGGGCGCGGCGAACACCGGGCGGCGAAGGGGAGGCCCCATAGGGTTTGGTGGGGGCACGGCGGCGGCTGCAGGGGCCGGCGGAGGCGCAGAATCGGCCGCCGGATGGTCGCGAGGGCCGGCGGGGGTCGCACCGGAGCCGTCCATGGCCATGCGGTGGGCGGCGGCGGGCGGGAAGGCGCGCGGGGCCGGGACGGGAGCGGGAAGGTTCAGATGGGCGGTTGGCCTCTCGCAGTTTTCGTTTTACATCACCAGGGGAGGTGATCTATATTTACATCACTTGGCCCAAAATTATACATCACCTCCTAAAATTATACATCACCATATAGGTCTAGGTCACCTGTTGGAGAGGCATTTTTGGGCCCAAGTGATGTATAAGTTCGTTTTTACATCACCAAGCCTATTATACATAATCTGTTGGAGATGCTCTTAGCATGTCTCAAAGAGGTTCCCAGCTGCCAAACGCACCGCCCAGGTGGTACCTGGTCGGGATCCCGTCCCCGCATCTCCGCCGCCGGCAAAAACAGAGTCGAGCTCCGACGCACCTCTACCTCTCCTCCTTCCCATTCGTCCCACTCTCCCTGCCTTTCTTTTCTCTGACCGAGCCACCCTGTAGGTTCTTCCCGAGGCCGTCCATGGCGTGCCGCCGGAGGTCAACCCGCCAAGCCCCTGTCCGATCCTTGCCGCCCTGCCGCCTCCAGCCTCTCCGTCGACCCCCGCCTGGACCTACCGTTCGCCCCCTCCGTCGCTCTCGCCGGATGTACGCCAGCCGCCCGCCTTGGCTGCCGACGCCCGCGGTGGTTGCCTCCAGGGCGTGCGGAGGCAGAGCGAGCCACGAGCGACGGAGGAGACGGTCAGGGCGGGCGGCGGCAAGGCCGAACATGGCGCGATGGGCGACAGAATCAGCCATGGCGCGGCGGCAGGGCCGGCCAAGTCGCGCGGTGCTGCAGAATTTTCAGTATTCGGATATCATCAGAATCGTGATGACCACTGCTAAGCAGTTCATAGAATATACATGTCGTTTCGTTGTCTCAGGTGACAAGCTCGACGCAGAGCCAACGCTGCCGTACTTATCCCTGAAGCTCCACGGCCTGAAGCTGATCGTGGGCGAAACTTCGCGTCGGCATCCTCAACAACACAGGGCATACAATTTGTACACGCTACACGAATTCATCTCCAGTTTGGATCAATTAAAATCAATTAGACAAGCTTGTTTAAAAATGAGTACTAGTTGGTCGTACTTGTGTAGGTGAACATCGTGAGGGTGAGCAGGCAGCTCATGTACTTCAGTTTTCAGTTTACATTTTTTTTTTCTGAAAAAAGATGTAACCGGGAGCAGTCAGACTGCCAGAGGCAGTAGTTTTCAGTTTACAACCTTCTCTGAAAAAAGTAGCAGCAACATGCAGCAGTTTCAAAAAATGGCGGTATAAGAAGTTCTGAAAATTCTATGAAATTCTCATTTTGAATTTATCAAGAAATCTATCTCTTAGGCGACCAAGTTAGCCAAATTCTTGTTGAATCACCAGAAGTATAGAACAAGTCATACGCTAATTAATTGATTTTTCTTTAATTAATAGAAAAGGGGGAAAGTTGCTGAAAGCATAATTTATAGTTTCTCAAGGCACAATGTATAGTTGTTCAAAGATCAACTGACCTTTTCTCCTTGTTTAGAGTTGGTGAAAAGTAGAAAAGAGTAAATAGACATATTTCACAACAATGTTAATTCGGGTAGCTCAAATAAAATAGTACATAAGCTTTATGTGCCACACCATACACCCAAGACAAATTAATAACCCTCTCCACATCATCCATGTTAACTTTTCTTGAACAAAACATACGTTGACTTTAAAGTATAAGTCAGGATCCGGCTGCCTCCCCAAAGTGGTTGATTGCTCTTCCATGTCAATGTCTTTCAAACTAACTAGAAGCCTGGTTTGACGGCCCGTCTTGAAACCCGACAGTCCTACATTATCCTCCCTTTGAAAATAGCAACACAAAAAAGGGGCCAATAGGGATAGAGCAACTTTGAACCAAAATAGAGCAACTGTAGGCCATAAATCATAAAGCAACACACACACACACACACACACACACACACACACACACACACAAAATTCCATTGTTGCCCTACACAATTTGTTTCCCTTTTTAATGCACAAGTCTTGGAAGATAACATAGTTGCCCACAATTAACCATACAGTTGCCTAAAACCATGTATCCAGTTGTGCAATCCTCATGAGCAGAAACTTTACCAAGACCATATTTTGGCCAATATATGAAGGTTTTAGATACCTTTCAATTAAGTTTGTGTTACAGAGGTGCGTCAAGAATTTCTTCTCCACGGGTAGGATCCCTTGGCACTATTGTAAATACTTGGCTAGTGATCGTAGAGGGGAGGGGGTGGAGTTGGTCATGGGGACATAACTAAACCAACAAGTGTTTTTATGGGATTAAGTTTGTTTTTTCGAACCCCTCAAAAAATGAACATGTGTACGTTCTTTATCCTTTTTTCTCGGGTGTCATAGTTGCCCACAATCAACCATATTGTTGCCTAAAACCATGTATCCAGTTGCCCGATCCTCATGAGCAGAAATATTATCAAGACCATATTTTGGCCAATATCTAAAGGTTTTAGATACCTTTCAATTAGGTTTGTGTCATAGAGGTGCGTCAATAATTTCTTCTCCTCGGGGTGTGATCCCTTGGTGCGATCACTTACAATTTGGCAAATGACTGTAGAGGGGGGAGGGGTGGAGCTGGTCATGGGGACATGACTAAAACCACTAAATGTTTCTAGGGGATTAAGTTTGTTTTTATGAACGTCTCCAAAAAACGAACATGTGCATGTTCTTTATCCTTTTTTCTCAGGTCAGAGTTGCCCACAGTCAACCATACTCTTGCCTAAAACCATGTATCTAGTTGCCCAATCTGCATCAATAGAAGCATTACCAAGACCATATTTTGGCCAGTATCTAAAGGTTTTAGATACCTTTCAATCAGGTTTGTGTCATAGAGACGCGTCAAGAATATCTTCTCTTTGGGTGGGATCCCTTGGTGCGACCGTGAATACTTTGGTGAATGATCATAGAGGGGGGAGGGGGTGGAGCTAGTCATGGGGACATAACTAAAACCACAAAGTGTTTTTAGAAGATTAAGTTTCTTTTTGTGAACCCCTCCAAAAACGAACATGTGTATGTTCTTTATCCTTTTTTTTCAAGTGTCATAGTTGCCCACAGTCAACCATACTCTTGCCTAAAACCATGTATCTAGTTGCTCAATCCCCATGAACAAAAAAAAAACCAAGACCATATTTTGGCCAGTATCTAAAGGTTTTAGATACCTCTCAATTAAGTTTGTGTCGAAGAGATGCGTCAAGAATTTCTTCTCCTCGGGTGGGTTCCCTTGGTGCAATCGTAAACACTTTGGCGAATGATCGTAGAGGAGGGAGGGTGTGGAGCTGGTCATGGGGACATAACTAAAACCACGAAGTGTTTTTAGGGGATTAAGTTTGTTTTCGTGAACCCCTCCAAAACAAACCTATGTATGTTCTTTATCCTTTTTTCTCAGTTGTCATAGTTGCCCACAGTCAACCACACTCTTGCCTAAAACCATGTATCCAGTTGCCCGATCCTGATGAACAGAAACATTACCAAGACCATATTTTTGCTAGTATCTAAAGGTTTTAGATACCTTTCAATTAGGTTTGTGTCGTAGAGATGCGTCAATAATTTCTTCTCCTCGGGTGGGATCCCTTGGTGCGATCGTAAACACTTTGGTGAATGATCGTAGAGGTGGGAGTGGGTGGAGCTGGTCATGGGGCCATAACTAAAACCACAGTGTTTTTAGGGGATTAATTTTGTTTTCGTGAACCCCTCGAAAACGAACATGTGTATGTTCTTTATCCTTTTTTCTTTGGTGTATAGTTGTCCACAGTCAACCATACTCTTGCCTAAAACCATGTATCCTGTTGGCCGATCCTAATGAACAGGAACATTACCAAGACCATATTTTTGCCAGTATCTAAAGGTTTTATATACCTTTCAATTAAGTTTTTATTGTAGAGATGCGTCAAGAATTTCTTATCCTCGGGCGGGATCCCTTGGTGTGATCATAAACACTTTGGAAAATGATTGTAGAGGTCGGAGGGGGTGGAGCTGGTCATAGGGTCATAACTAAAACCACACAGTATTTTTAGGGGACTAATTTTTTTCGTGAATCCTCCAAAAACGAACATGTGTATGTTCTTTATCCTTTTTTCTCAGGTGTCATAGTTGCCCATGGTCAACCATACTCTTGCCTAAAACCATGTATCCAGTTGTCCAATCCTCATGAATAGAAACATTATCAAGTCCATATTTTGGCCAGTATCTAAAGGTTTTAAATACCTTTCAATTAGGTTTGTGTCATAGAGATGCGTCAAGAATATCTTCTCCTTGGGTGGGATCCCTTGGTGTGTCTGTGAATACTTTGGCGAATGATCATAGAGGAGGGAGGGGTGGAGCTGGTCATGGGGACATAACTAAAACCACAAAGTGTTTTTAGAGGATTAAGTTTGTTTTTGTGAACCCCTCAAAAAACGAACATGTGTATGTTCTTTATCCTTTTTTCTCAAGTGTCATAGTTGCCCATAGTCAACCATACTCTTGCCTAAAACCATGTATCCAGTTGCTCAATCCTCATGAACAGAAACATTACCAAGACCATATTTTGGCCAATATCTAAAGGTTTTAGATACGTCTCAATTAGGTTTGTGCCGAAGAGATGCGTCAAGAATTTCTTGTCGTCGGGTGGGTTCCCTTGGTGCGATCGTAAACACTTTGGCAAATGATCATAGAGGGGGGAGGGGGTGGAACTGGTCATGGGGAGATAACTAAAACCACGAAGTGTTTTTAGGGGATTAAGTTTGTTTTCGTGAACTCCTCCAAAACAAACTTGTGTATGTTCTTTATCCTTTTTTCTCAGGTGTCATAGTTACCCACAATCAACCACACTCTTGCCTAAGACCATATATCCAGTTGCACGATCCTGATGAATAGAAACATTACCAAGACCATATTTTCACCAGTATCTAAAGGTTTTAGATACCTTTCAATTAGGTTTGTGTCGTAGAGATGCGTCAAGAATTTATTCTCCTCAGGTGGGATCCCTTGGTGCGATCGTAAACACTTTGGCGAATGATCGTAGAGATGGGAGGGGTGGATCTGGTCATGGGGCCATAACTAAAACCACAAAGTGTTTTTAGGGGATTAATTTTGTTTTCGTGAACCCCTCCAAAAATGAACATGCGTATGTTCTTTATCCTTTTTTTCTTTGGAGTCATAGTTGCCCACAGTCAACCATACTCTTGCCTAAAAACCATGTATCCTGTTGGCCGATCCTCATGAATAGAAACATTACCAAGACCGTATTTTTTCCAGTATCTAAACATTTTAGATATCTTTCAATTAAGTTTTTGTTGTAGAGATGCGTCAAGAATTTCTTATCCTCTGGCGGGATCCCTTGGTGTGATCGTAAACACTTTGGAAAATGATTGTAGAGGTGGGAGGGAGTGGAGCTGGTCATGGGGACATAACTAAAACCACAAAATGTTTTCAGGGGATTAATTTTGTTTTCGTGAACCCCTCCAAAAACGAACATGTGTATGTTCTTTATCTTTTTTTCTCAGGTGTCATAGTTGCCCACGATCAACCATACTCTTGCCTAAAACCATGTATTCAGTTGCCTGCCTAAAACCATGTATCTAGTTACCCGATCCTCATGAACAGAAACATTACCAAGACCATATTTTGGCCAGTATCTAAAGGTTTTAGATACCTTTCAATTAGGCTTTTGTCGTAGAGATGCATCAAGAATTTCTTCTCCTCGGGTGGCATCCCTTTGTGCGATCGTAAACACTTTGGCGAATGATTGTAGAGGTGGGAGGGGGTGGAGCTAGTCATGGGGCCATAACTAAAACCACGAAGTGTTTTTAGGTGATTAAGTTTGTTTTTGTGAACCCCTCCAAAAACGAATACGTGGATATTCTTTATCCTTTTTTTCTCAGGTGTCATAGTTGCCCACAGTCGACCATACTCTTGCCTAAAACCATGTATCTAGTTGCCCAATCCTCATGAACGGAAACATTACCAAGAGCATATTTTGGCCAGTATCTAAACGTTTTAGATACCTTTGAATTAGGTTTTTGTCATAGAGATGTGTCAAAAATTTCTTCTCCTCGGGCGGGATCCCTTGGTGCGATCGTAAATACTTGGCGGATGATAGTTGAAGGGGAAGGGGGTGGAGCTAGACATGTGGGCGAATGATTTAGGGGATTAAGTTTTTCTCTGAACCCCTCTAAAAATTATCATGTGTATATTCTTTATCCCTTTTTTTAGGTGTCATAGCTGGAGATATGAGGCGAAGGACTATGGTGTGTGTGTGGGTGTATGTAGTCGCCAAGGAAAACAATGGAGTTGTTCAAAAAACTCCATAGAGGTTCCCATATATCATATCACTAGAATCACAAGCACCAGCGAAACTGGAAGGAAGTAGCTTCTTTTTAAATGGTTGGACATAAACATTTTATTTATATTTTTGTTGTAAAACAAAATTAGTTCCTAAGTTTGGACAAAGTTTGATCGTATTTTGCACAAACCAACCTAATAGAAGTACTACTAGGCCAAAAGGAAGTCATTGTTTACCTATAGCACTAAAGTATCCTATGTTGCTTATCTATAGGACTTCATGTTGATAGGAAGTCATACAAGGCAAACTAAGAAGAAGTTGTTTTTCTATAGCACTGAAGTTGCCTCCGTAACACCCAAAGCTTCTCTAAAACAATTTTGTCAATAATATATTATGGCTAATTCTGGGTGGCACAAGCTGCATCGCTCAGGGTAGATTTGTTCTGCGATCGGCTACCGGTGATCCGCCTCAATGAGGTAGTCAGATTACCCAACGACACCCTTTAACAAGGGAAAAACTTAACATCATCCATGTCACAAGTTGGACTCTATCCTAACACTATGCTCAGGGTATACTTAACTTAGAGGTGAATCTCGTGAAGTTGATAGTCATGGTAGCCAACTTATAAACACTTCCCGTTGATAGGCAGTCATACTAGGCAAACTAAGAAGTTGCTTTCCATTGGCACTAAAGTTGCCTCAGTTCCACCCAAATTTGCTCTCAGAAAAGAGTCCGTCAAAATATACCCATATGGGATCTAGTCTTGAAGAACTCGTCGCGAGAAACCCAACAGTGAAAACAGATCTGAATTTTGACACTCGAATCAAAAGTTACAACTTTTTAAAGATTTTGAAACCCCTAAGGAATAGATAACGTAATGACATGGGACCAGGCGCTTTCCTTTTTGGTTCAATATAAGAGGACCAGGTGCTTTCATTTCTTTAAATGGAAAGTATGCTCAATCTGACGAATGAGCACACATGCGCCGACTAGCTAGGAGGTTAGCCAGCCACACATGCTGGTCACCATGCACACCACGCTACCAATTGCCGCCGGTTCATGAGCTGGGGCGTTACAAGTACGAGGGCAGTAAGCTACATTCCAGTCAATAAAAGCAAGCTGCAGATGATACTTGATCTCATGGAACAAGGTACCCAACAAAGAGCGATCAATCGTGGTAGTCGCTATAGCCTGTTGGAGACACAAGCAGTCGGCCTCGAAGATAACCCGTCCCATGCCATGGTCCTCCACTAGGCTGAGTGCACATATTAGGGCAACAGATTCAGCACGAACCCCACAAAAAAGAAAAATGGATTCAACATGAAGGGCTCCACTGATGTTTCCAGAATACCGGCGGCTGCAAATAGGACATCTCCCGTATGATCCGGTGCTACGGATACCCACCCAACATGCTAAGAGGCCTGATCAAAGACTCCATCTTCTTAGATATGTCCAATCGTTTTCCTCTCGTCCCTAGCGGCTGGAACCCTAGTCGCTGCTAGGAGAGGCCAATCTTCCAGCGTCATCCTCTGGTGGCTCCCCTCCACCGGCGACCTCGATCGTCAGTGGTGAGGGGAGTCGCTGGATCCATGCATGTGGATCATTTTAATCCCTCATTGTCTAGGTTTTCAGAATGTTCATCGTCTTGGCTTCGGCAGCGGCGATGACGGCGTTGAATAAAGATTCTTCGGATCCTTCCCCGACGAGGCCATCGGTCCTATGGTTGGGGATTGATTTGCAAACCAGTCTATTCAAGCAAGGATGGCGTGGCGGTGGCCGCATCCTCGTGGTGTACCTTTGTCCTCGGGCTCCTCTGTTGCGATGGCGTTTGCTCCAGCGTCAGCGCAGACCTTGGGAGGTAGTCTAGGAGCGGATGCTGATTGTGGTCTGCATCGACGACATCTGGAAGATGGTGGATCGTGTGATCGGTTCGTGTTTCGTGGATGGCAGGTATGGTTTCCTCCTTCGACATTTTAGTTGTGCGGGGGTGCTAGATCTGGAGTTCGATGGTGTGCCCGGGGTGTTGCCCCAGTCTGATTCGTTTAACGATAATGGTTTCACATTTGGTGAGCCACCTTGGAGGTATGCAAAGCTGCATATCAGCGATGGAGCCGCGTCGAGCTTGGGTGATGAGGTGATCTGTCATATTTTTCTTTGGTGGCTGCTATGGTGGCGCCAAAGGTAGGTGACGGGCGTTGGTGTCAAGTTCAGAGGATTCTTCGGTCTTGATTGTATTTTTCTTTCTTGGCTAGTGTTCCTTTGTGCAAAGGCTATCCTTTTACCGTCTTTTCAGTTTTGTCGGTGTGTACGTGACTTGTACTATGATCTTTATAATATAAATGACACACGTATTACCATGCAAAAAAAGGCTCCATCTTTGTTATGAGGAAGCAAAACTCCCGGTGGCTCTAGTATGCTTGTGATTAGCCTTGTTCCTTTCCGCCCACCACGGCCACAAGAGGCAGATAGCCCTTAGTTTTTCTTTGATAACCCCGCCGATATATATTTATCTTTACCTAATAATAAAAGGGCTATTGCTTATGTTTGTTCACCGTTGTAAAACGCTTCTGCCCACAGTCGTAATACGCTTTTAGGATTCGTTTTGGTTTCATTCAGTTCAAAGGCAGGAGCTCAGCTGGGCCTCTCCCGAGGCACGTTGATGCCTTCTCTAATGGGCCTTCAGCGATGCCAATGGACTCTCCAGAAGCGCTAAAAAATAAAAGTCATTGTGATCGATCTTATAATCCCATGTCTGATCTAAGGCTACAGCAACCAACTGTGATTAGTCCCACCTCGCTTTTTAAAATTCATTCCCATCAATTATATATGTTTAGTGCTGTTGTCTGGTGTGAGCTAAAGACCTGGGATTCATGAGAACCAAGGGGAGGGAATGAAGGAACTACCGAGGGGAAAGGATTGAAAGATCAAGCAGAGGAGGCATAGGCAAAGGGTGAGGCATAGATTTCCTTTTTCTGAGGGGAAAGCAACAAACATATATAGGGTGAGGCATATAGAAGGGAGGCGGCCAGGGAGGGCAGAGCAGATCCGTTCCATGGAGAGGTCGTGGTCAAATCCCCTCCCCATGCCTAACAAAGGAGAACCATCTTCTCTTCAGATCTGGCCACCGCACGAGCTTATTAGAAGAGCTCCTACCATGTCCACCCACGGGTGGCCTTTGATGGGGAACGAAGCATGAAAATCAAAAAATTTCCTACGAACACCCAAGATCTATCTAGGAGAAGCATAGCAATGAGAGGGGAGAGTGTGTCTACATACCCTCGTAGACCGAAAGCGGAAGCGTATATAACGCAGTTGATGTAGTTGTACTCTTCGTGATCCGATCATAATCCAACCGATCTAGTGCCGAACGGACGGCACCTCCGAGTTTAGCACAAGTGTGGCTCGATGCCGTCTCCTCCTCCTTGATCCAGCAAGAGAAGGCAGAGAAGTAGATGGGATCACAACCAGCATGACGGTGTGATGGTGATGATGGTGGTGGAGCTAGCAGGGCTTCGCCAAGCGCTACTAGAATGAGGACGGAAGAACTGCGGAGTAACGGGAGAGAGAGCGGCACCAAGGTCTTGGTGTGTCCTCTTGGGGCGCCCCTCCCCTCTATATATAGGTGGAGGGGCGTGGGGAACAGCCCCTCCAAGCCCTAGGGCGCAGCCAAGGGGGAGAGGACTTGGACTGCAAGTCCAATCCTATTCCTACTAGGACTCCTCCTTTTTCCCCTTCTCTAGCCACATGGGCTTTTGAGGACTTGGTGCACCTAGCCCAATAAGGCCAGGGCGCCTCCCCTTAGCCCATGCTAGCCCTTGGGTCATGGTGGACTCACTTGTGGACTTTCGGAATCCTCCGGAACCTTCTAGAAGCTTCACGGTACAATACCAAAAAACTTGCACTTTTTTCCGGAACCCAAAATATGACTTCCCATATATAAATCTTTACCTCTCGACCATTCCGAGACTCCTCGTGATTTCCAAGATCTCATCCGGGACTCCGAACAACATTCTATTAACAATCATCAAATATCCCAATACTACTCTAGCGTCAACGAACGTTAAGCGTGCGACCCTGCGGGTTCGGGAATCATGTAGTCATGACCGAGACACCTCTCCGGTCAATAACCAATAGTGGGACCTGGATGCCCATATTGATTACTACATATTCCACAAAGATCTTTTATCGGTTGAACCATGATGTCAAGGATTCGGTTAATCCCGTATGCAATTCCCTTTGTCCGGCGATATGTTACTTGCCCGAGATTCGATCGTCGGTATCTCCATACCTAGTTCAATCTCGTTACCGGCAAGTCTCTTTACTTGTTCCGTAATACAAGATCCCGTGACTAACTCATTAGTCACATTGCTTGCAAGCTCTTTAAGATGTTGTATTACGAGAGGGCCCAGAGATATCTCTCTGTCACACGGAGTGACAAATCCCAGTCTTGATCCATGCCAACCCAACAGATACCTTCGGAGATACTTGTAGAGCACCTTTATGATCACCCAGTTACGAAGTGACGTTTGGATACACACTAAGTATTCCTCCAGTGTCAGGGAGTTACACGATCTCATGGTTTAAGGAATAGATACTTGACATGAAGAAAGCTATAGCAAACAAACTAAATGATCTGATGCTAAGCTTGCAGTTGGGTCTTGTACATCACATCATTCTCCCAATGATGTGATCCCATTATCAAATGACAACTCATGTCTATGGTTAGGAAACTTTAACCATCTTTGATCAACGAGCTAGTCTAGTAGAGGCATACTAGGGACACGATGTAGTTTATGTGTTCACACATGTATCTAAGTTTCCGGTCAATACAATTCTAGCATGAACAATAAACATTTATCATGAACAGGAAATATGATAATGACCATTTTATTATTGCCTCTAGGGCATATTTCCAACAGTCTCCCACTTGCACTAGAGTCAATAATCTAGTTCACAACTCCATGTGATTAACACCCAATCAGTTCTGGGGTTTGATCATGTTTTGCTTGTGAGAGAGGTTTTAGTCAACGGGTCTGCAACGTTCAGATCCGTGTGTACTTTGCAAATCTCTTTGCCATACTATAGATGCTGCTACCACTCTCCACTTGGAGCTATTCCAAATGACTGCTCCACTATACGTGTCCGGTTCATGACTCGGAGTCATCCGGATCAGTATCAAAGCTTGCATCAACGTAACCCTTTACGACGAACTCTTTACTACCTCCATAACCGAGAAATATTTCCTTAGTCCTCTAAGGATAATTTTGACTACTATCTAGTGATCCACTCCTGGGCCACTCTTGTACCCCCTTGCCAGACTCATGGCAAGGCACACATCAGGTATGGTACACAACATGGCATACATTCTAGAGCCTATGGCTGAGGCATAGGGAATGACCTTCATCCTTTCTCTTTCTTCTGCTGTGGTCGAGCTTTGAGTCCTACTCAACTTCACACCTTACAATACAAGAAAGAACTCCTTCTTTGACTAATCCATTTTGAACTCCTTCAAAATCTTGTCAAGGTATGTGCTCTGTGAAAGTCTTATCAGACGTCTTGATCTATCTCTATAGATCTTGATGCCCAATATGTAAGCAGCTTTACCCAGGTCTTCCTTTGAAAAACTCCTTTCAAACAACCCTTTATGCTTTCCAGAAATTCTACATCATTTCCAATCATCAATATGTCATCAATATATACTATCAGAAATGCCATAGAGCTCCCACTCACTATCTTGTAAATACAAGTTTCTTCATAAACTTCGTATAAACCCAAAAGTTTTGATCACCTCATCAAAGCGTATATTCCAACTCCGAGATGCTTGAACCAGTCCATAGATGGACCGCTGGAGCTTGCATACCTTTTTAGCATCCTTAGTGTCCACAAAGCTTCAGGTTGCATCATATACAACTCTTCCTTAAGGAAAGCGGTTTTCACATCCATCTGCCAGATTTCATAATTGAAAAATGCAGCAATTGCTAACATAATTCTAACAGACTTAAGCATCGCTATGGGTGAGAAAGTCTCATCATAGTCAACCCCTTGAACTTGTCGGAAACCTTTTGCGACAAGTCAAGCTTTATAGACGGTGACATTACCATCAGCGTCTGTCTTCTTCTTAAAGATCCATTTATTCTCAATGGCTTGCCGATCATTGGGCAAGTCCACCAAAGTCCATACTTTGTTCTCATACATGGATCCTATCTCGGATTTCATGGCATCAAGCCATTTGTTGGAATCCGGGCTCATCATAGCTTCTTCATAGTTCGTAGGTTCACCGTTGTCTAACAACATGACTTTCAGGACTAGATTACTGTACCACTCAGGTGCGAAACGTACCCTGGTCGACCTACAAAGTTCAGTAGTAACTTGATCCGAAGTTTCATGATCATCGTCATTAGCTTGCTCTTCAGTTGGTGTAGGCATCATGGGAACTACTTTCTGTGATGTGCTACTTTCCAATTCGAAAGAAGGTACGATTACCTCATCAAGTTCTACTTTCCTCCCACTCACTTCTTTCGAGAGAAACTCCTTCTCTAGAAAGGACCCGTTCTTGGCAACAAAGATCTTGCCCTTGGATCTGTGGTAGAAGGTATACCCAATGGTATCTTTAGGGTATCCTATGAAGACACACTTCTCTGCTTTGGGTTCAAGCTTATCAGGCTGAAGCCTCTTGACATAAGTGTCGCATCCCCAAACTTTAAGAAACGACAGATTAGGTTTCTTGCCAAACCACAACTCATACGGTGTCGTCTCAACGGATTTAGACGGTGCCCTATTTAAAGTGAATGCGGCTGTCTCTAATGCATAACCCCAAAATGAAAGTGGCAAATCGGTAAGAGACATCATAGAACACACCATATCCAATAGAGTACGATTACGACGTTCAGACACACCATTACGCTATGGTGTTCCAGGTGGCGTGAGTTGTGAAACAATTCCACATTGTCTTAAATGCATACCAAACTCGTAACTCAAATATTCACCTCAACGATCATATCATAGAAATTTAATTTTCTTATTACGATGATCCACTTCACTCCGAAATTCCTTGAACTTTTTCAAATGTTTCAGACTTGTGTTTCATTAAGTAAATATACCTGTATCTACTCAAATCATCTGTGAAGGTAAGAAAATAACAATATCCACCGCGTGCTTCAACACTCATCGCACAGCATACATCGGTATGTATTATTTCCAGTAAGTCACTTGCCCACTCCATTGTTCCGGAAAACGGGGTTTTAGTCATCTTGCCCATGAGGCATGGTTC
This sequence comes from Thinopyrum elongatum, assembly GCA_011799875.1. NCBI lineage: Eukaryota > Viridiplantae > Streptophyta > Magnoliopsida > Poales > Poaceae > Thinopyrum > Thinopyrum elongatum. Next base: position 447,768,588 of record CM022297.1, on the reverse strand, counting down.
ACATGTATCAAATGATTCATAATCAAGTGATTCCAAAAGTCCATCTGCATGGAGTTTCTTCATGCGCTTTATACCAATATGGCCTAAGCAGTAGTGCCACAAGTGTGTGGTACTATCATCATTAACTTTGCATCTTTTGGCATCAATATTATGAATATGTGTATCACTACGATCGAGATTCAACAAGAATAAACCATTCACAAGGGGTGCATGACCATACAAGATATTACTCATATAAACAGAATAACCATTATTCTCTAACTTAAATGAATATCCGTCTTGCAATAAACAATATCTAGATATAATGTTTTATGCTCAACGCAGGCACCAAATAACCATTATTTAGGTTTAATAGTAATCCCGAAGGTATTACGAGCGTGCCGATGGTGATCATATCAACCTTGGAGACACATCCAACACTCATCGTCACCTCACCCTCAGCTAGTCTCCGCTACTATGCAGCTCCTCCTTTGAGTTACTAATATTAGCAACTGAATCGGTATCAAGTACCCAGACGCTACTACAAGCACTAGTGAGGTACACATCAATAGCATGTATATCAAATATACCTACATTTACGTTGCCATCCTTCTTATCTGCCAAGTACTTGGGGCAGTTCCGCTTCCAGTGGCCCTTCCCCTTGCAATAGAAGCACTCAGTCTCTGGTTTGGGTCCAGCCTTGGGTTTCTTCACGGGAGCGGCAACTGTCTTGCCATTCTTCTTGAAGTTCCCTTTCTTTCCCTTATCCTTCTTGAAACTGGTGGTCTTATTGACCATCAACACTTGATGCTCTTTCTTGATTTCTACCTCCACGGCCTTAAGCATCACAAATAGCTCAGGGATCGTTTTCTCCATCCCTTGCATATTATAGTTCATCACAAAACCCTTATGGCTTGGTGGCTGAGGGAGTCCTGGACTAGGGGCTCCTCGGGATGCTGGCCTATCTTGCATGGGCCGGGCTGGTGGGCCGCACTGTATCCGGACCGAAGACCTTTTGTGCCTTGGTGTGTACCCCAAGTCAAGATGGAAGATCCGGCGTTTCCTTAATGTAACTGACTATCTGTAAACCCTAGTACCCCTGGTGTCTATATAAACCAAGGGGTTTAGTCCGTAGAGGCTAAGAGAACAATTGCCATCCTACTAGTTAGGGTTTAGTTCATCTGATCTCGTGGTAGATCTACTCTGTAATCCCCATATACACAAGCAATATAATCAAGCAGGACGTAGGGTATTACCTCTTAGAGAGGGCCCGAACCTAGGTAAATATCGTGTCACGCGTCCCTTGTTCCCCATCGATCCAAGATCCATAGTTCGGGACCCCCTACCCGAGATCCGCCGATTTTGACACCGACATTGGTGCTTTCATTGAGTTCCACTATTGGATCGCCGAAAGAATCGATGGCTCGCCTGATCATCGGAGACGACATCAGCACCGGGGACATCTTCGTCCGCGGGCAACTTTTCACGTTCGGCAGCATTGTCCTGCACGCCGACTCGACCGGTCATCTCGACTAGGTCGACAACTTCGTCCCTGAGCATCGGATCAGGTTTGGTAATTTCGAATACGTCACTGACGCTCGGGGCGATCTAAGCTTCACCAGCTTTTCAGCCTCACCTAGAACAACCATGGCTCCCGAAGCATTAACCTCGGGGCCTCTTCCCGATCTGATCTCCGGATCGGCCCTTATCGCACTATCAGCTTCGAGCTTGGGTGCAGCTCTCATATCCGAAGACCGGGAATCAACTCTGTTTGGACGTTTCACTAAAAAAAACCAATTTCGTGATGATACGTGTTTGTCACAGTAGGTCATGTTTTATTTCATGCATGTACATCCATGACGATTTTATGACAGAATCAAGATAGTCATACCTGTGCTGTCGTAGAAGTGTTCCATGACAATACCAAAATTATCATCACAGAAGTGTCCACTTCCTTGACGATAAATGGCGCATCATGGAAGTCCTTTCGTCAAGGGTAACCGACACGTGGCATCCACCGTAACGGGTTGTCGTTAAGCTATCGGGTTCTGGTTTGGATCCGATAACCCGTTAACAGCCCGGACCAATGGGGATTTTCCACGTGTAAAATTCTGATTCGCCGGAGTATCCACGTGTCTGCTCAGCGTTGGGACAGATGTCATCCTCTCATTGGACGGGAGGCGCCTATGATACATCGACACGTGGCACGGCCCAACAGTAGCCCATTCGGGTGAAAAGGCTGGCCTGTTTGACTTGGTCAAAAGGTAGCGGGTCGGCCCACGTAAAGCCTGTTAATGGCCTATTCGAATATAGCCCATTTACAGCCGGTAACTCACGGCCCATTATGGTCTATCCGAATTAGGCCCAGTACCGGCATCTGGGCCATCCAATATGATTCCAGCCCATTGTAACTTTCGGCCCATGTATGGCCCATGACGTCTTTTGGCCCATATGAGGCCCTATGTAACTCTTGGCCCATTAACGGCCCGTGGTGACACTGGCCCATAATGAACAGTGTACCACTTTATACTCATTAATGGCCCATTATTCCATTGGGCCCTTTCCAGCCCATGTGATCTTTCGGCCTCCTAAAGGCCCATTTATTCTTGGGCTCATTTCCAACATTCGATTACTTCCGGTCCATTACTGGCCTGTTCCACTTGCGGGCCAAATTCAGCCTGTGGTTACAGTCAGCCCGTTTGTGGCCCGTTAATCCGTTGGGCTGTTTTCTTAGCGTCATCAAATACGGCCCGTTTAAGCCCGTTATACATATCGGCTATTAACGGCCCGTTATGATCGGGCCATAAACAGAAAATTTCCACTCTAGCCCGTTTACGACCCATATTGCGGTCCTTTATTGGTCCATGAATAGTAAGGCCCGTAGAAGGCCCATTGATTCTAACGCTCGCACAAGGCCCATTGATCCTATGACCCATAGGAGGCCCATAGATCCTACGGCCCGTAGGAGGCCAATGGTCACTACATAATGGTCCGTGGTTATTACGGCCAAGTTTTAAAAAATATTTTATTGTTGCCACTAGCAAACCGCGGAAAAAGAACTGCAGTGACTACAACCAAACAAATAAACAAGACAATAAGGAAATAAATAAGCAAGCAACTTACGCTAGGCTATTATGGCTCTTACACATATTATATCCACTGGGCATCAAAGTTCACCACCACTACAAATATAGGGAACAAAGCAGCATATTACATACACTGGGCGTCTAAATTGGCCACCAGTGCAAATAAACGAGCGGCAGCAAAACAAGTCCATAACTGAAACAACTTCACAAGAGCTCAAGAAACGTTATCCTGGGTATCCACCATGCTGGCAATAAGCTTAGCAAGCTTATTAGCTTTCTCCTGTTTGGCGCTAAAATCCTCCAACGCTTGCTGTTGCACCAGAAAGTATGCATCTGAATTCTCCAGGGACTTCCTCAGTCCTTCGGCTTCTTTTCGCAGCACAGCTGATTGATGTCTTTCAGCTTGTAGTTGAGACTCAAGAAACCGAACTGATTCAGGAAAGTGAGTTCGAAGAGCTTGTGCCAGCGGTAGTGGCCAGTAACTCGAACACTACATCAAGACAGGACTTTGGGGTTGTCTCACTGTCTTCAAGATAGTTTTCCTTAGCTGTTTTATCAGCTTTGTTGGAGACCAACAAGGATGTCTCACTATCCTGAACCTTATCTGCATTACTTTCTTTACCATTGCTTAGTAAGGTACTCTTCCCAAATATTTTGTCAGCATTCTAAAAGAAGAAACAAGCAGACACATAACAGGTTTAGCATGTAGAATCGGAAACTCATTTCGGTGAACCAGTTCAGTAGTAAGGTGGACAGGATTAAACTACCATGTCTTCTATTGCCAAGTAGTAAGTACATAATAAAAGCATCAAACAAACATATATCTATGTCCTATGGTCACTGCATTGTCTTGCCAAATCAAAATAGAGACACGGTTCAAATCATATCAGTTCAAGACAAAGCAGCATTGAAAGAATACAAGTGTGGGAAACTACACGGCACAACAAGATTTCAGATGGGTAACACGGGTATACATTTACAACAACACTATTGGCTCTGTTGTGATGCTAGTAATATGCATGATATGAGAAGTCAACTGTATACACAATTGAAATTGTAATCAACAAAGCAATTTAGAAGAGCAAACCTATTAAAGAAACATATTTAAACATACCTGTTGTGCCATTGGAGTTTCGATTGGATCCTTCAATTTAAAAATAAGTTTGTATGAGTAAATACAGTGATACAAGAGCAAAGCAGTATGCACCATAGCAATGGAATCTTAAATGAGAACAATTCTTCTTCAGGTTAAAGCACTTCTTCTACACGAACAAAGTACAGTAAGACGCAGGCATATAGTACTTCAAAATAAAAAATGAGCTCATAGACCTTACCACATTCTTGGTTCGGGACCAGTACAGAACAAGGCGTTCCCAGTCATTGTGCCGTAAATGTGTCTCAGGAGAAAGTAAGGGAATTTGATGAGTTTCTTTCCCAGTGAAGTACATTTTCTTCAGGTAATTCTGATACTGCCACCAAGCATTATTGAAGATAGCAGAGGTATTAGCACATGTTAGCTCATCCTGAGTTTCTAAATCGGTCCTTCTCTATAGAGAAAAATGGGAACATTTGCTGTATTATAACTAGCATGGAGGTGGAATGTTTGGGACAAAGCAAAGTATTTGCCATGAATAACATTACTTACACATAACTCCTAGACGAACACCTGCAACTGGCTTTTTCCTTAATCTTCAGTATAATATTTCCATGATGGGAAGATACGCACATAGGGTTTAACAACATCAAATGCAATAGATGCTAAACTACGAATGGCTGGTTGTGATTCATCCACAGGAATAGGTGTACTAACTGGTGGAGTTGGGGTTCGCCGTGGTAGTACTGGCGCTTTGGGCACTGGAGCTGCCATACTAACTGCTCCTGTTTGGGAGCTCTGTGTTGGAGATGGTGCTGTGTCAACTGGAACTGGGTTACTATCTGCTGTGGTTGGGGTTAGATTTGGTGAAGATGGTTCTCTGTCCATCGGAGTAGGGGTACAATCTGCGAGAGCCTGGGTTATGTGTGGTAGGGCTGGTTCTCGTGCATGTACAACCGGGGTGCTATCCTCACCAAGAGGTAGCACTGTTTTATTTGAAGACCGTGTTTTTACTCCGCTAGATACTGCCATCACCCCCCTCCAATTCAAATGGCTGATAAACAAGAAAAGTAGTTGAATGTACAGACCTTGTATGAGAGACAGATGCAATAGATAGTGTGGAAAAAAGAGGGCATGAAATAGTTCACATGTATATTGTTTAACTAAAAAGGATAGCATGACATAATTTCACATATATGATGTCTATCTAAACTGGATAGCATAGCATGACATAATTCAAAGATATGATGACTAACTAAATAGGATGGCATGAGATAATTATATGATGTCTTTAGTAAACAGGTTGGCATGACATAATTCACATACATGTTATCTAAGTAATCAGGATCGCATGATATAATTCACACGTGTGATTTATATACTAAGCAGAGGGCATTCGCATATATGATGTCTGAACTAAGAACATGGTGTTGAATATTGTGTATATGATGTCTAAACTATGCAATGCAACACACCATATGCATGATATGAGCAGTATAACTATGCCAAGTTAGAGCATATACCTCGGTGGGGGAATAGGACTGGTCATTTGTCTCTGAATCCATCTCTGAGGAGCTATTGGGACCCAACAAGAGATCTGCTTCGACAGGTAGCACTGTCTGCTCTGAAGACCTTGTTTTCACTCCAGATTTTTCCATCACCCACTCAACTGGCTGATTCACAGGAAGAGTAGTTGAATGTACAAACATTGTCAACAAATGGAAATGTAATGAAGCAAAGGATTGGCAAGATATATTTCAAATATATGATGCCTGGTTAAACAGGATGGCATTGCATATTTCACATATATTATGGCTGGCTAAAAGAGATGAGATTGCATAATTCACATATATGATATAGAAACTAAACATGTGGCATTACAGAACATGTCTAAACTAAGCAGATGACATATATGATGTCGAAAGTAGGCACTGCAAGACAACATATGCATGATATGACCAACATCATCATGCCAAGTTAGAGCAAACACCTCGGGGGGTAAATAGGAGTGGTCAGCTCCGTCTGAATCTGCCTCAGAACAGATATCTTCCTCCGAATTACAATCTGGAGGGGGGGGGGGAAGGGTTTGCCATTGCACCCACCATGGAGCGATGTCTGCATGACATTGCATTGCCGCGCAAAACTCTTCTCTTTTTCTCTATATGTTCAGCATGACTGTGTACAATATCTGACATGCATACGAAAAAAATATAGTGAGATTATGTAAGGAGAGCATGCAGAAATCTAGAGTGATGGTAACAACCAGTGGATAGATCCAAAAATAATGATAGCAGGCTGATGATAGCTTTACTGTAATAAAAAGACAGATGATGATTGCTTTACTGTTTGTTTCCCACCCAAGATGAACAACATAGACATACCCTAGGTGAACCAGATAATAGACAGAGATACTATTCATTACTGCCTCGATATGTGCCCCACAAGCATTTTAAAACTCAAGTTTGAACATTAATTCTGACCTAACTTGGAGTCTAAGAGGTGAACAGGACGATAAAGTAGCAGGTAATATTAAGCAATGCATAACATAAGCAGAAACAAAAGAGTGCGACCTCTCTTGTGGACCGGTGTACTCCTCAGGTTCATCTGCTGAGTCGATGATGGTGATGCAGTTGCGGTGGGTGTCGGCGGCAGGGAAGGAGATCTGAGGCGGCGAAAGATGGTAGGGAGTCGTGATGTCTGGTATGGTGGATGCTTCTGTCGATGGAGCAGCTCAGGTGAGGTGGACGATGTCGCGGAAGGAGCAGGACAAACCACACAAAGTTTTCTTCGACACCTATCTATAACTGAAGTAATTCTGTAAGGGCTCCTTTGGCTTGCAGGATTCTAAAAACGCAGGGATAGGAAAACACCGGAATAGGATAGGAATGCACGTGGGAAATAGAGCATTTGTAAACACATGATTTCTGTCAACTTGGGTGTTTGGTTCACAGGAATTGGAAGAGCAGAGGAATGCAAAGAAACATGGCCAAATTAAAGTGAAACCATATGAAAGTGTGTATAGTTAGAATGTTATTCTACCACTAATGCACTTAGTCTTGTTTTCATGCATAGGAAAAGTAGCTCCAGGTGGATGTTTTGCTCCATTCCTTTCAACCAAATGCATGAATAATTGAATAGTAGAGTACCATAGGAAAATTTCCTATTGCTATGTTTTTCCTCCACTTTTTCCTTTGAACCAAAATAGCCCTAATGGATCGACATGAATGTAGAGTAATAAGTGATGCGACAAGTGTACAACCTCTTTGGCGTAGCCGTGTCGACCTCAGCATCATTGGGTTGGTCGCTGAAGAAGTTGCAGCAGAGGTGGCTGTCGGAGGTGTGGTGGAAGATCTGAGGCGTCTATAGACGGCGTCCAGGGTACTGCTCTGTTGTGATGGATGGTTCCATCGTTGGAGCAGCTCCGGCGAGCCATAAGACGTCGAGGCTGAAGCAGCACAAGATAGACATCATTAATCTCAAGTGGGATTCTAATAGCATCTCCAATAGATGATGTAAAATACATTACCAAAAAGTGGTAGATGTAAAATGTTCATCACCAAAAAACACCTAACTACAACAGATGAGGTAAAAACTGTTGACTCTGAACTTAACTGTCGAAACTGAAATTTACTGTGGAATCTGAATGTTACTATCGAAACTGAACGCACTGGTAGCAGAGATGCACTTCACATGTAGTTTAGGCCGCTCAAGCACTAGTAGTAGAGAAACAGTGATCTAAATCAGCAGGCGATCGATAGGGAACACAATAGCCGATAGCAGCCGGAGCAGCAGCGCCTGGAGCAGCAACGCGAACTAGAACCAGAGCAGCAACTCGTGTAGCTGTAGCAGCCCGTGTAGCAGCATCAACAGCGCGAGCGAGAGCAAGAGCAGAGCAGCAGCACGAGCGAGGGAAGAGCAGAGCAGCAGCGCGAGCGAGCGAGAGCCGTAGTAGCAGCAGAGCAGTAGCGTGAACGAGCGAGAGCCGGAGCAGGAGCAGCAACTCCGGCTGGTATTGCCGCCGCCGCCGAGGGAGCCTCGCACTGGGGGAGAGCCGCCGTGGAGATGTTGCCGGCAGCGCCGACTACGAGGTAGCCACGCCATGGGGGAGCGGGATCAAGCACCGGCGGCGCCGGGAGGTCAAGTTAAGGAGAAGGTGCGATGTGATAAGCGTACAACCTCTTTGGTGGTGCCGAGTAGGCCTCGGCTTCGTCCGAGGAGTCGGTGAGGATGCCGCGGTTCCGGTGGAGCAGGTTAAGGCGGTGCTGTGGGGATGGAGCAGCCGCGATAGACGAGGTGATCGTCGGAGAAGCTCCTTGGAGGTGGAGGATGGGGCGGCTGAACCGGCGGGATGAGGAGATCGACGATGGATCCTCATCCGGGGCGGTGGATGAGGGACGTCGAGCTGTTGCGGTGGACGACGTCGTCGGGGTAGAGGCTCCGGCTGGGCCACGATGGGGTGGCGGACAGCGGAGGGTGGGGTTTCGCGGCTGGAGCAGAGAGGTTATGGTGGCCTGGGTTTTTGAATGGTGAAAAGGAGGTGATGGGAGGGGGGGAACCATGACTTAGGGACGCGCTTGTCCAAAATGTAGGGTGTGTTACGAAAGTACCTGTCAGTGTCAAAACCGGCAGACCTCGGGGTAGGGTGTCTCGAGCTGTGGATCTAAGGTCAATGGGGAACAAGGGATGATGAACACGATGTTTACCCAGTTTTGGGCCCTCTCGAAGAGGTAATACCCTACCTCCTGCTTGATTGTATTGGATGTATAGTATGGTTACAGAGTAGATCTACCTCGAGATCAACATGAGCTAAACCCTAAGGTGATGAGGTGATGAATATAGCTCTAGCCCTAAAGACTACAACCCTCGGTTTATATAGACACCAGTAGGGTTAGGGTTACCGGAGATGGATTACAATAAGGAATAAGGAGATCCTGTCTATCCTTGACTTGGAGGGCACACCACGGCTTCATAGATCTCCAGTCACTATACGGCTTCACCTGTCTAGCCCATACTCAATGGGTCGTCGCCTCGAGGACCCCTTAGTCCATAACTCCCTCAGTAGCCCCCGACCTTACCTCTAATGCCAAGGCTTGAGTCTGGCATCTGCTCACCTAACAGTGTTCAACTTGCGAGGCGAGTTCTCTGATTCGCTTCATTCATGTTAGGAGCCAAGGGATGTCCGGAACCTGAAACAACAGTTTTTCTTAGCAGCGAAGGCAAAAACAAAGAACCGTTCGGGTGTAAACAGTGCCTTCACCTGATAATTCTCTCTCTCTCGAAGAGTCGCGTCCGGCCATAACACTGAGCAATCACTATTTCTCGAAGCGCGGCTCGAGGCTGACGCCACGTTTGGCACGTCCCCTCGAGGTGGAGATTGTGTCCCGCCTTTCGGGGGATATGATTAATGATTTCGATTCCCCTCCCCGCACATAACGTTGCGGGTGTATCGGAAAGTGGAGAAGCCAACGGCGTGGAAAAAGGAACCCCTGGCCTGTCAACAGTCTATAAAGGGGGAGCTACTATAGTCAGCATCCCACGCCTTCCTCCACCTTCCGCTCACGCAGATCCTCAGAGCTCCAGCGCCCCTTTCCTCTGCCTCCACAGCAAATCCCACTCCGTCTCCAGCCATGGCCGGATCCGGTGCCAATGGGAAGTGGGAGGCTTCCATCGTAACCGACGACAATATTGTGAAGCTTAAGCAGGCTGACTATTTGTCGGCCGACATTGCCCATCGGGCCCCTGAAGAGGGCCAGATCATCCCTACGCCCGAGCCGGGCGAAAGGGTCGTATTCCTCCCTCATTTCCTTAGGGGGCTTGGGTTTCCCCTGCACCCCTCTGTGCTGGGGCTGATGTTCTTCTACGGGCTAGATTTTCACGATCTAGCCCCCAACTCCCTTCTCCACATCTCGTCCTTTATTATCTTCTGCGAGGCCTTCCTCTGAGTCCAGCCACACTTTGGCCTGTGGCTAAAGGTGTTCAACGTCAAGCCCAAGGTAGTTGGTGGCAAACAGGCGGACCGTGGTGGGGCCATGATCAGCAAACTGACGCGGGTCCAGTGGCCAAAGGGCCACTTTGTTGATACCGTCAGAATGTGGCAAAAGGAATGGTTCTATATCACTGAGTCATGGTGTAACACCCTGGTTTCTGCTCCCTGTTTTTTTTCCTTCTCGGGATTTGACTCCCGTCTTTTTTCTCGGTGTTATCAGATTTCTCTAGCTCTTGGGAATATGAAGATGGTCATTTAGCCTTGCCTTTCCTATCCATCCAGAGATTCTCTTCAGATCAACCTTGCCACCCAAGATCTATTCTCATGATTTTGCCGCCGAAACCCTACCTTCCGAGTTGCTGGAAGGGAAACCCTGATCCTATCGGTTTACAAGGAACCCCAATTTCCTTTGATATTTTGCCTCCCAAACTTTTTCCAGGGATCATCCTTTATCTATAAACCCTGGATATGCAAAAATATTGCCAAGTCATTTGCAATATTTTTCATTTGTAATTAATTCCTTTTCCTGCCAGTTAAAGGAATTAAATCCAGGAAAATATCTATCCATCTCCAAAGTTCATGAAAACTTGTGAAGATATTCTTTGTGATCATATTGAGCTCCCATAAAAATATTGGCCATAATTAAATAGGTTAAATTGCTTTTTCCTATTTAATGCCAATATTTCATTTTGGGCACTTTCTAAAGGAACTACCATTTTGGTAGCCAGGAAAAATCCCAAATAATTTGTGGAGCTTATCCTATCCATATATTCACCATTTCCATCAAGAACCCAAGTTCCACCCATTAAATTTTGAGCACAACACCAATTTGCAAATTCTGTCCAGTTGGGCAAATTGCAAAGGAAGTGCTTGAACCCTTGATCTATTTGAGCTGAAATTTTTCATGGTGGTTATCATTGATAAATCACTCATGGAAACCAAAAATCAGCTCAATTCATCTATCCATTCATCCTTAGCATTTTTCTCAAGTTTCTGTCCATTTGGAAGTGCTGTGAAGGAAGTACCATATAGGAATTTCCAAATGAGCTGAAATTTTACCAGAACCTTCATATGTTCAAATCATCACCCTCCACCAAAATTCAGATCATTTCATCAAGCCAGATGAGTGCAGCTTCAAATTCTATTTTCTGGACCAGATTTGGCATTACAAAGGAAGTATGTGCAAATGACGTCCAAATGACCTCAAATTCTGCCAGCACTTAGTCCTTCCTACCCTATTTCATTTTGACAAAGTTTCAACTCCCCACCCTCATCCATTTCCCCTCTAGAATCCAGTAAAGTTTGCTGTTAAAATATGTTTCTGCAAGGTTCACTCATCCTGGAGCTATCTAGGTGGTTCCAGCCACTTGTCCCATCTATTTGAGCAGTGAGGCACCTGTTTGACAAGGCCTGCCAACGTCTTTATCCTTGTCACTTGTCAAACAGGTGCCTCACTGCTCAAATAGATGGGACAAGTGGCTGGAACCACCTAGATAGCTCCAGGATGAGTGAACCTTGCAGAAACAGATTTTAACAGCAAACTTTACTGGATTCTAGAGGGGAAATGGATGAGGGTGGGGAGTTGAAACTTTGTCAAAATGAAATAGGGTAGGAAGGACTAAGTGCTGGCAGAATTTGAGGTCATTTGGACGTCATTTGCACATACTTCCTTTGTAATGCCAAATCTGGTCCAGAAAATAGAATTTGAAGCTGCACTCATCTGGCTTGATGAAATGATCTGAATTTTGGTGGAGGGTGATGATTTGAACATATGAAGGTTCTGGTAAAATTTCAGCTCATTTGGAAATTCCTATATGGTACTTCCTTCACAGCACTTCCAAATGGACAGAAACTTGAGAAAAATGCTAAGGATGAATGGATAGATGAATTGAGCTGATTTTTGGTTTCCATGAGTGATTTATCAATGATAACCACCATGAAAAATTTCAGCTCAAATAGATCAAGGGTTCAAGCACTTCCTTTGCAATTTGCCCAACTGGACAGAATTTGCAAATTGGTGTTGTGCTCAAAATTTAATGGGTGGAACTTGGGTTCTTGATGGAAATGGTGAATATATGGATAGGATAAGCTCCACAAATTATTTGGGATTTTTCCTGGCTACCAAAATGGTAGTTCCTTTAGAAAGTGCCCAAAATGAAATATTGGCATTAAATAGGAAAAAGCAATTAAACCTATTTAATTATGGCCAATATTTTTATGGGAGCTCAATATGATCACAAAGAATATCTCCACAAGTTTTCATGAACTTTGGAGATGGATAGATATTTTTCTGGATTTAATTCCTTTAACTGGCAGAAAAAGGAATTAATTACAAATGAAAAATATTGCAAATGACTTGGCAATATTTTTGCATATCCAGGGTTTATAGATAAAGGATGATCCCTGGAAAAAGTTTGGGAGGCAAAAGATCAAAGGAAATTGGGGTTCCTTGTAAACCGAGAGGATCATGGTTTCCCTTCCGGCAACTCGGAAGGTAGGGTTTCGGCGGCAAAATCCTAAGAATAGATCTTGGGTGGCAAGGTTGATCTGAAGAGAATCTCTGGATGGATAGAAAAGGCAAGGCTAAATGACCATCTTCATATTCCCAAGAGCTAGAGAAATCCGATAACACCGAGAAAAAAGACGGGAGTCAAATCCCGAGAAGGAAAAAAAATAGGGAGCGGAAACCAGGGTGTTTGACAAGGCCTGGCAGGCAGACGCGGGCCGGAGCATACGGTGCGCGTGGTGACCACATAGCGGGCGTGTAGAAACGGCGCTCTACGCTCGGCCTGCTCCATTCGGTCATCTCCGGTCGGCCCCTGCTTGTCTGGGCATGTCCAGCGGCTCCGCGATGGACGCGTGCACCCTCTCCAGCACCTTCCCCCTCCCCTATCTTCCTCCTCGCGCCACGACTATCGCCGCCGCGGCACTGTCACCCCGTGACCCTCGAGCTGTCGCCTCCTTCATTGGTTTCTTCCTCCCCGAGCCATCGCATCGCCTTGAATGCCGTCAGGTCGGCCACTCCGCGACACCAGCAAGGCTCCAGCCACGTCACCCGCAGCCTCTAGACGCCGGCCAGCTCGACACGGCGGCCGTGCCTATCCACTGGCTCAGCCGGGCTATAAAAGCCGCGGCCCCGAGCATCCCCGAGCACCCACTCCACCCGCAGCCTCCTCTTTCCCCTCCTGGTACCCCGCCCCGCCTCTCAGCCGAGCTCAAGGAGCTCCAGTTGGCCTCCACCACCGCCATGGCTACCGGCGCACCTTGCCTAAATTCGCTCCACCTCGAGCCCCTTCTCTCCTACTATCAGTACCAGGCACCCACCACCATCCTACCGAAGCCCTCCCACGCCATGGTTTGCCTCTGGAGTGACCAACTGCTCGGCCCGAACCTCGCCGTGGTCGCCGTCCGCCAAGGCCGACCGTGTGCTCGCCTCCGACCACCCCGGCGTGCGTGAAGCCCCGGGATGGATGCGCCGCCCTCTTCTGAGCTCGCCGGTAGTCGAAGCCCCACCGGGGATGTCCTGTGCCGCCAGGAGTCGCCGTCCGACGGCGCCCCTGTGTCTCTGCGGCTGAGCGCGCGGGGTGAGAGACGAACCTGCAGGCGGGCCCGGCTCGCCAGCGGCTCGGCCTCTCCCTCTGTTTTTTTCCTTAGCCGCAGTGCAGGTGGGCTCGGCCCAGCGGAGAAGTAGCCGCAGCAGCCAGATTGGGCCCAAGGCAGCCCGGTGAGCATAGTGCCTTCTTTTTCTTTTTCCACAGAATATCGCTTAGAGACCCAGAAGTAAATACTTTCCTTATAGAAAGGTCCTTCTGCAGTCAAACACTCACAACTTTTTGCTAGCAACTCCGATCGAGGTGAATCCAACGCCCACGTCTTCGTCTCGTCGAGCCCGTTCCGATGGAGTCATTTTCATAATGTTGCCACATAGTGAAAATGACCATTTTGCCCTTGCCCCTTATCAGCCCCCTCCGAGAGAGAACGGTTTCCGGCGATTCTTCCGCGGCTTCACCGCACTTCCTTCCGGAGTAATTCTTTGACCCCAGGCAAGCCGACCATCTGATATATGCCCTAAAGCATTGCTCTGTGATATTTCTTGCATGTTTAAATTAATATGCTTGTGCTTGTCTGAGTAGTAGTGAGCTGTATGTGACGCTGACGAACCCTTGCTTGCACTTTCTTCGGTGACGGCACCACGCCTGTGTTCTGAGCCGTTTCCGGCCGTCCGGGGTGGATGCCGACTTTTATTTCTCTTGTCAGCAACTGTCCATGTTTTGAGCTGCTTTTCGGCCGCCTCGGGCAGCTGTTGAATTTCTTTCCGTAGCGGTGACCCTATGCTCTGAGCTGTTTTTTGGCCGTCTTAGGGAACTGCTACATTCTTCTTATCAACACCGTCTCATGCTCTGAGCTGCTTTCCAGCCGTCTTGAGCCGGGGTTGAGTTATTCCGGTAATGTCCCAGATCTGAGTTGTAAAGACCGTTCTGGTGGCTACTGGTTTCTTTGCCGGTTTTATGCAAGGGTTCCGATGGTCGTAACTTACAGCTCAAACTTATAAAGTGATAACTTGCCATTTAAATCGTGTTTCACTAAGGACCTGTCGTGATATCATATGGAGATAAGTTGTTATGATCATGCATAGCTACTACCATCTCAAGTTATTGCGATAAACAACCATGCTGGTTAAATAATGGCTAAAACTAAACCTAGTCGGTTGATCTTGAGTCACCTGTCCGGGCTTATTCGTGCAACCACATTTGCCGGTATGGGACGGCCTTGACTTGGACTGATCGCGTGCTCTTTCACCGATACCTCCATCTAGGGAGGGTTATGCGTGCGTGCTACCCTGATCAGGTAGACGGCGATAACCCTGTGAGCCCAGTTGGTTGTTTGCGTGCGGTCCCCGTTTGGGACAGTTTAGTTTGGCCACGACGGTGGCAGGTGTCACGGGGTGACACAGGGGCCACCCAGGGCTTGACTTCGGGGGAGGATGATTGCCGGTGGTACGATGGGAGAGTCACGGGTCAGGCAGGTTTTGTTGGAGCAACGCTGGTCCACCCGAATGGGATCACGAGGTCAGGTGCTCCATGGTGTGGGTAAAGTGCACAACCTCTGCAGAGTGTAAAATCTATTCGAATAGCCGCGTCCACGGTATTGGACAACCCGTCCAGACCTCACTAGGTGGTCAACCGTAATGATGATAATAATGGTGGAAGAACTTGTCCTGCATAGACATCAGATGTTGTCAGGAATATGGTATGTTAGCCATGGGATGGCTATGGAAGAGATGGTCGGATGACCACATGATTTGGATTGGACTTAAATCAGTGCTAGATTGGATCATGAGAATGTTCGGAGTATGGATTATATACTTAATATGCTTTACTTTACTGTACTTTACTTCAGTAGTTATCTTGCTAGATAACCCTGTTATGTTATGATGATCAATGCTGCTAGTTGTCTAATCATGCTAGATAATCTTGCTATGCCATGATAATTAATGATGCTCTAATAACAAATACATGCTTGAATGCCATGGATTGCATTGCTTGGTGTATATGTTAGTTTGGTTTGCTTGGGAGTACATTCAAAAGTACTCAGCGGCCTTTAATGTGGCCAGGTTCACGTAAGGATCCATCGTCTGTCGTCGAGGAGCCGGAGCGTTCGTGAGCTAGGAGAGTAACCCAGTCAGATCCCTGTGGATTGGAGCCGCACCAAGACCATGCTGCCTTAGATAGAGCTTTTCCGCTGCCACCCCCCTTTGTAACTATCATGTAAGACTTATATATCCATTAATAGAAATGCCTGTGTTCATGATACTTGTTGTAAAAGCGCATGGCAGAGTGATTTCCTGGGCTGGTATGCGTGGCGACCGTCTGGCTATAGTGGTACTCAGGCGGGGCGCCACAACGTATGGTATCAGAGCAGCCAGACTGACTATAGGTTACCCCTAGCCAGACTTCATTGTCTTGTGCTCAGTAGAAAGCCCAGATGGTTTTCAGCCATCTTTTGCCAACCTGGCACAGCTACTATTGATCATAAGGCAACACCCTAGGTTTTTGGCTCCATCAGACCCCAACTCTCGTGGCCTTGCCTCCGGTGTGAAATATTCGCACCCGGCAACGACCCGTGAGCCCTGAACCCCCTAGGTAAACCAAATATCCTTACCCTGCTTGCTAGCCATGGCATTTCTCTCCTTAACTCTAGGTTCCTTTGGGAAACGCCTATAATTCTATCTCTCCCCGACAACCTTAGGATCGTTGACTAAGCCATTTTGGCTATGGTCATGCATCGAGTTTGATGTTCCCTAAGGAAGTAGTAGGAGCTTGACACCATTGCTACCAGGAGCACCGTGTGGTTTCGCTTCTAAATCCTCAGAGGTGCATCGAGTGTGCTATACTAGTTATACCAGTGGATCCTCGGCCACGTGTGTAAGGTCCGCAAAATTTGAGCTTTGTTTGCTTTTTGGTTTTCGTGGTTTTTGTTTCCTTTATCGGTTCTATTCCTTCGCTCCGACTGGATCCATCTGCAAGAGCTACCTAAGGAGACTAGCATACAACTTGGATAATACCCAATAATCCAAATTCAGCAAAAGCCAAGACAAGTCAACTGCCTGGTATTCAGAATAGCAACACCGAATCTGTCAAGAATGAAGAATGGGTCAGAAGCAGAATCTGTGTGCAGCAGACAAGACCAAAATATACCTGAGAGAGAGTTGGCCTCAGAACAGATTACGCCTAAGGAGCAGTCAGATGAGCTACCAAGAATGAACACCAGTAAGGACAAAATTACTCCGTCTGCAATACAAGGACTATTTCAGTCAGTAAGGTGAACCGAGTCTTTCCTCAACGGACTCAAGAATCATTTATTACCCATCGAAGACATATTTCAAGAATGTGAATGTGCCAAGAGCACCAACAAAACTCCGGTACGTTGCTACAAATTTCAAAGTAAATTTTGGAATTCACCGGTGCAAATACAAAATCTTCTGGGTGCTGTGAACAAGGTTTGCAAGGAATTATGGATGAGTTCGTGGTTACCCAGAATCACTGAGCTTCCAAGCATCTAGAATCAAGGAGCACCTAACATGATTGGAAACTCAGCTGAACCGAATGGAATTATCCACAACACTTGGTTCGAATACAAAGGGTATTCCAAATTAATTCTCAACAGGAAGTCTGCATCAGTTGTGCAGCCTTTACAGCAGAAATGAGCGGACCGGCAGAAGGACAAGCGATGTGTGTGACCAATGGAATATCTTTAGTCATGGTATGGCCTATGTCAAGTTTTGGGTCCGCTATGAGTAGATTCCGGATACTTCGGAAGAAGCCAGAATTGGCCATAGATCCGACCGCATGTCACAGTGAAAGACTTCTGGTATATGTAACCCAGCCTTCCTCCACAAGCTACCGAGAGAAGCTTACGACACAGGACTGCCAATCTTCCTTGGTACGCCACTTGATGAGAAAATCTTCTGGGGTACGACACTCCCATCTTCCACAGTGTGCTACCACGGAAAGCTTCTGGCATAAGGCACCTAACCCTCCCCAGTAAGCCACGTGAAGGAAAGCTTCTGGGGTACGGTACCCAGCCTTCTTCAGTATACTACCCTGGCAAAAGCTTCGAGCATAAAGAATTCAGCCTTCTTCAACACGCTAGTGTGCCTACAACAAGCTTGTCAGAAGCAAGAACTAGTCTGGACCCACATCCGCCTTAGAACTCAGTGGTTATGAAAGGAGTTATCCTGCACCTGCATATGTTGTGAGCATGCAGTCCAGTGAATCAGTTCATGCGAGCCACTCATACACGGGAATGATTGTGTTCAGAGAATCATTGGCCCCATAGTTCAAAGAAGAATATAAGCACAACAACCCCTACGAGGTATGCAAGAGTAAGCTGTGAGAACAAGCCCAACAAGCCAGGAAAACAATCAGGAAGCCGTGTTGGCAAGTCATCACAGGTCCATCAAAGGAATCCTCAGGAACAAAGAAGTCCCGGACAAACAACCTCCATGACAGTCACAAGATACAGTTCCACGGACAGAGCGGTATTACCAATCCTTGTCAGACTCTTGCATATATGGCCACAACAATGCAACCATCTTGTCCTACTCACCCTAAATATGGGCCACCAACCAAGACAAGAGGCTATACTCTGAAAGATACACCGGATGATAGTGATATTATGTTCAGCTCAGTGGTCAAAGCAAGGACTACAGAGGCTATGTATGACAGAACTATCTCCATGAACGACGGAGTTCGAAAAAGGACATTCAGATGAAATAAGCTCAAAGCACATCAGCACCAACAGCTCGTAGACACCATGACATCATTGGAATAAGAGATTACTGTCTATGATTACTTTGTGATCATGCCCGACCCTTCAGCAATAGCTCGGTCGTATTGTTCCTTGAACTATGGATCACCTAAGGACAAAGTCAGAATGTCGAAGGCAAAAGGAAATATCAGCATGGAACCCACAGCCAGACTGAGCATTCTGACATGGCAAAGAAAAGTCACCTCTAGCCATCAAGGCCATACGAGCACGTAGGCCTGGTACTAGGAAAGGATGTCTTGCCCTGACTGTCAGAGTACGAAGTATCACAATAAAACCCGAAGCAGTTGCTTCGGGGCCATGGAAACTAAGCTGTTTGTTGGTATTACTGTTACCCCACTACTAGGACAAGAGGTTTACCTGATAGGAAGGAGAAGGATTCAAGGAAACTATGTGCAGAGACAACACATGGTCCATCAGAAGAGGCAGTTAAAAGGCCCCGTATTCTAGCCAAGTCTTCTGGAATATGGCACCGCTGGCATAGGACGAATCAGCTCTTTGTTACTATGGATAAGGTTACAAGGGTACAAGGATCACATCAGCACGAAGGCACTACGCCTACCCAGGGTAGCCCTTTGCTAGCAGCGGAACAACCCGAGGAAGCGGAATGACTCTCGGCAACGGAACGATGACTGCGGTAAAGACAAGATCGCTGATGGATCCAAGTCGCACACAGGTAAGTCCCCCTTCCCTGGGAGGTAAGCCTGGAAATCTCGAGGACGAGATTTTCTTAAGGGGGGGTAGGTTTGTAACACCCTGGTTTCCGCTCCCTATTTTTTTTCCTTCTCGGGATTTGACTCCCGTCTTTTTTCTCGGTGTTATCGGATTTCTCTAGCTCTTGGGAATATGAAGATGGTCATTTAGCCTTGCCTTTCCTATCCATCCAGAGATTCTCTTCAGATCAACCTTGCCACCCAAGATCTATTCTTAGGATTTTGCCGCCGAAACCCTACCTTCCGAGTTGCCGGAAGGGAAACCATGATCCTCTCGGTTTACAAGGAACCCCAATTTCCTTTGATCTTTTGCCTCCCAAACTTTTTCCAGGGATCATCCTTTATCTATAAACCCTGGATATGCAAAAATATTGCCAAGTCATTAGCAATATTTTTCATTTGTAATTAATTCCTTTTTCTGCCAGTTAAAGGAATTAAATCCAGGAAAATATCTATCCATCTCCAAAGTTCATGAAAACTTGTGGAGATATTCTTTGTGATCATATTGAGCTCCCATAAAAATATTGGCCATAATTAAATAGGTTAAATTGCTTTTTCCTATTTAATGCCAATATTTCATTTTGAGAACTTTCTAAAGGAACTACCATTTTGGTAGCCAGGAAAAATCCCAAATAATTTGTGGAGCTTATACTATCCATATATTCACCATTTCCATCAAGAACCCAAGTTCCACCCATTAAATTTTGAGCACAACACCAATTTGTAAATTCTATCCAGTTGGGCAAATTGCAAAGGAAGTGCTTGAACCCTTGATCTATTTGAGCTGAAATTTTTCATGGTGGTTATCATTGATAAATCACTCATGGAAACCAAAAATCAGCTCAATTCATCTATCCATTCATCCTTAGCATTTTTCGCAAGTTTCTGTCCATTTGGAAGTGCTGTGAAGGAAGTACCATATAGGAATTTCCAAATGAGCTGAAATTTTACCAGAACCTTCATATGTTCAAATCATCACCCTCCACCAAAATTCAGATCATTTCATCAAGCCAGATGAGTGCAGCTTCAAATTCTATTTTCTGGACCAGATTTGGCATTACAAAGGAAGTATGTGCAAAT
The DNA here is from genome assembly GCA_011799875.1 of Thinopyrum elongatum. NCBI lineage: Eukaryota > Viridiplantae > Streptophyta > Magnoliopsida > Poales > Poaceae > Thinopyrum > Thinopyrum elongatum. Next base: position 447,748,323 of record CM022297.1, on the reverse strand, counting down.
GAGGTCCAAATGACCTCAAATTCTGCCAGCACTTAGTACTTCCTACCCTATTTCATTTTGACAAAGTTTCAACTCCCCACCCTCATCCATTTCTCCTCTAGAATCCAGTAAAGTTTGCTGTTAAAATCTGTTTCTGCAAGGTTCACTCATCCTGGAGCTATCTAGGTGGTTCCAGCCACTTGTCCCATCTATTTGAGCAGTGAGGCACCTGTTTGACAAGGCCTGGCAGGCAGACGCGGGCCAGAGCGTGCGGTGCGCGTGGTGACCATGTAGCGGGCATGCAGAAACGGCGCTCTACGCTCGGCCTGCTCCATTCGGTCATCTCCGGTTGGCCCCTGCTTGTCCGGGCATGTCCAGCGGCTCCGCGATGGACGCGTGCACCCTCTCCAGCACCTTCCCCCTCCCTTATCTTCCTCCTCGCGCCACGACGGTCGCCGCCGCGGCACTGTCACCCCGTGACCCTCGAGCTGTCGCCTTCTTCGTTGGTTTCTTCCTCCCCGAGACATCACATCGCCTTGAATGCCGTCAGGTTTGCCGCTCCGCGACACCAGCAAGGCTCCAGCCACGTCACCCGCAGCCTCTAGACGCCGGCCAGCTCGACACGGCGACCGTGCCTATCCACTGGCTCGGCCGGGCTATAAAAGCCGCGGCCCCGAGCGTCCCCGAGCACCCACTCCACCCGCAGCCTCCTCTTTCCCCTCCTGGTACCCCGCCCCACCTCTCAGCCGAGCTCAAGGAGCTCCAGTTGGCCTCCACCACCGCCATGGCTGCCGGTGCACCTTGCCTAAATTCGCTCCACCTCGAGCCCCTCCTCTCCTACTATCACTACCAGGCACCCACCACCATCCTACCGAAGCCCTCCCATGCCATGGTTTGCCTCTGGAGTGACCAACTGCTCGGCCCAAACCTCGCCGTGGTCGCCGTCCGCCAAGGCCGACCATGTGCTCGCCTCCGACCACCCCGGCGTGCGTGAAGCCCCAGGATGGATGCGCCGCCCTCTTCTGAGCTCGCCGATGGTCGAAGCCCCGCCGGGGACGGCCTGTGCCGCCGGGAGTCGCCGTCCGACGGCGCCCCTGTGTCTCTGCGGCTGAGCGCGCGGGGTGAGAGACAAACATGCAGGCGGGCCCGGCTCGCCAGCGGCTCGGCCTCTCCCTCTGTTTTTTTCCTTAGCCGCAGTGCAGGTGGGCTCGGCCCAGCGGAGCAGTAGCCGCAGCAGCCAGATTGGGCCCAAGGCAGCCCGGTGAGCACAGTGCCTTCTTTTTCTTTTTCCACAGAATATCGCTCAGGGACCCAGAAGTAATTACTTTCCTTATAGAAAGGTCCTTCTGCAGTCAAACACTCACAACTTTGTGCTCGCAACTCCGATCGAGGTGAATCCAACGCCCACGTCTTCGTCTTGTCGAGCCCATTCCGATGGAGTCATTTTCATAATGTTGCCACATAGTGAAAATGACCATTTTGCCCTTGCCCCTTATCAGCCCCCTCCGAGAGAGAACGGTTTCCGGCGATTCGTCCGCGGCTTCACCGCACTTCCTTCCGGAGTAATTCTTTGACCCCAGGCAAGCCGACCATCTGATATATGCCCTAAAGCATTACTCTGTGATATTTCTTGCATGTTTAAATTAATATGCTTGTGCTTGTCTGAGTAGTAGTGAGCTGTATGTGACGCTGACGAACCCTTGCTTGCACTTTCTTCGGTGACGGCACCACGCCTGTGTTCTGAGCCGTTTCCAGCCGTTCGGGGTGGATGCCGACTTTTATATCTCTTGTCAGCAACTGTTCATGTTCTGAGCTGCTTTTCGGCCACCTCGGGCAGCTGTTGAAATTCTTTCCGTAGCGGTGACCCTATGCTCTGAGCTGTTTTTCGGCCGTCTTAGGGAACTGCTACATTCTTCTTATCAACACCGTCTCATGCTCTGAGCTGCTTTCCAGCCGTCTTGAGCCGGGGTTGAGTTATTCCGGTAATGTCCCAGATCTGAGTTGTAAAGACCGTTCTGGTGGCTACTGGTTTCTTTGCCGGTTTTATGCAAGGGTTCCGATGGTCGTAACTTACAGCTCAAACTTATAAAGTGATAACTTGCCATTTAAATCGTGTTTCACTAAGGACCTGTCGTGATATCATATGGAGATAAGTTGTTATGATCATGCATAGCTACTACCATCTCAAGTTATTGCGATAAACAACCATGCTGGTTAAATAATGGCTAAAACTAAACCTAGTCGGTTGATCTTAAGTCACCTGTCCGGGCTTATTCGTGCAACCACATTTGCCGGTATGGGACGGCCTTGACTTGGACTGATCGCATGCTCTTTCACCGGTACCTCCATCTAGGGAGGGTTATGCGTGCGTGCTACCCTGATCAGGTAGACGGCGATAACCCTGTGAGCCCAGTTGGTTGTTTGCGTGCGGTCCCCGTTTGGGACAGTTTAGTTTGGCCACGACGGTGGCAGGTGTCACGGGGTGACACAGGGGCCACCCAGGGCTTGACTTCGGGGGAGGATGATTGCCGGTGGTACGATGGGAGAGTCACGGGTCAGGCAGGTTTTGTTGGAGCAACGCTGGTCCACCCGAATGGGATCACGAGGTCAGGTGCTCCATGGTGTGGGTAAAGTGTACAACCTCTGCAGAGTGTAAAATCTATTCGAATAGCCGCGTCCACGGTATTGGACAACCCGTCCAGACCTCACTAGGTGGTCAACCGTAATGATGATAATAATGGTGGAAGAACTTGTCCTGCATAGACATCAGATGTTGTCAGGAATATGGTATGTTAGCCATGGGATGGCTATGGAAGAGATGGTCGGATGACCACATGATTTGGATTGGACTTAAATCAGTGCCAGATTGGATCATGAGAATGTTCGGAGTATGGATTATATACTTAATATGCTTTACTTTACTGTACTTTACTTCAGTAGTTATCTTGCTAGATAACCCTGTTATGTTATGATGATCAATGCTGCTAGTTGTCTAATCATGCTAGATAATCTTGCTATGCCATGATAAATAATGTTTCTCTAATAACAAATACATGCTTGAATGCCATGGATTGCATTGCTTGGTGTATATGTTAGTTTGGTTTGCTTGGGAGTACATTCAAAAGTACTCAGCGGCCTTTAATGTGGCCAGGTTCACGTAAGGATCCATCGTCTGTCGTCGAGGAGCCGGAGCGTTCGTGAGCTAGGAGAGTAACCCAGTCAGATCCCTGTGGATTGGAGCCGCACCAAGACCATGCTGCCTTAGATAGAGCTTTTCCGCTGCCACCCCCCTTTGTAACTATCATGTAAGACTTATATATCCATTAATAGAAATGCATGTGTTCATGATACTTGTTGTAAAAGCGCATGCTAGAGTGATTTCCTGGGCTGGTATGCGTGGTGACCGTCTGGCTACAGTGGTACTTAGGCGGGGCGCCACACACGGGGAGCCGGCTGGGCGGCGGCTCCCGCATTCAGATCCGGACCCCCTACCAGGCTGGCCTCATGGATCAACAAGAGCCCGAACTAGGGATCCGCTAATGACTTCAAGGTGCTGCAAAAGCGCGTCATCAGTGTTATGGAGACCGGCGCAAAGCTGGTCGACGTGATTTAGGTCATGCTCCATCGTCGACTCCTCCCCTGCCAGGAGAGGGCCAAGGCAATGTAGGAGTATGACCTCGAAGATCCGGCCACCGTGCAACACCTCTTCGACACGACCCACAAGAAAGTGTGGAGTCTGCTATTCAAACCGCAGAAGGAGTGGCCGATCGAGTGGGAGGACATTGGCATCGATGCTGCGAACCCTCCGAGGAAGGTGAGCGACACTTGTCTTATCATGAATCCGAATATTAGCACCACACGATTTGATCTGAACCTCTTTATGTGGATTTTGCAGGGCTGGCTTGCCAAGGCCGAGAAGATCAGCGGCCCAGCGCCGCTGCCAGAAGGGCCCCGATTCGAGCTGCTAGAGAAGCTGTTGGTCGTGGTGCCTTACAAGGCGCCCGACAAGAAAGGCAAGAAGACGGAGGTGCCGGAGGCCGGAGAGGGCCTCCGTCGCAAAGCCCGTCTGGACAGCAGGTCCGGAGACACCACGGCCCAGTCCGCACAGGAGGGGGACGAGGACGAGGAAGAAAGCGCCTCCTCGCACTCTAAGAAGAGGGCAGCGTCCAGCGATGTCGAGGAGGTTCAACCTCCTCAGGCCCAGAAGAGATAGTGCCGGCCCAAGCTGGTTCTGTCCGATAGCTCGGACTCCGACAAGGAGTCCGAAGCTTCCAAAAAGGTTCCGTAGAAGGAACCCAGGGTCAAGCCCCAAGCGGCCAGGTACATATTGCGACATTTTCAATTGCTTTATCCTTTTAGTAGTCCCTGGTAGAACGTAGATTGATTGTTTTTCTGGTGGTGCAGCCCTCCGTGTGGCCACCCCACCGAGGAGACCTCTTCGGGGACGTCCATGCCCGCCGAACTGGCGGACAATGGCTCACATTCTGCACCTCCTCTAATCCCCGAAGAAGTTCGGGAGGTGGTGTCACGAAAGACCCCTCCTCCTACGAACACAGGAGAGGAGGTCGATGCCACCATGGCCGAGGCCAACGCCTCGGTCGTTGAAGACCAGGGGGATGCATCCCTCCTGGCTACCGCGGGGAGGGGATCCGGATCATCCGAACCCCTGCCGAATTCGGCTCCCGAGCCCCCAAGGGAGCCAATACCTCCTTTCAATGGGGAAGGTGCTGGGGGCCCGACACCGACGCCGAAAACCTCCACTCGGGCGGCGGTGGGCTGGCCGGACGCGCGGGCGGAGTTGGTGAACAACTCTGCCATCGTCGACGAGCACCGCACTCTTATGAGTGCGGTTATATAGGGTGTTCGGTCCCTTCATTCCGGACTGAACAACGATGTTCAAGGCCTGCTAACAGGCTTTGAGGTAAGTCAAGTAATGTTCTTTCCTTATAAATTGGATTTAATCCTTAGTTTAAGTATGCCATATTTGTAGTAGCCCCCGAGACTCTGCAATGTTTGTGAAGAAAACCTGCGGAGGATCTCGTTCTACATGCCATTATCTGAAATGGTGTGAATTTATTAATGTCACAGTCGTCTTCTCTGGCCGCAACTGCTAATGCTGCGGCACTAGAGGAGATGGATCGGAAGCTCAAGCATTCCGATCAAGAGCTTGACCTTGTCAACAAACGGCTTGACGAGGCGCAAGGTAAGCCCTTTGATAAGATGTACAACTGCTTGATGCCGGATATTGGTGATCCGGACTGTATGCTGATCTTTTATTGTGATTATCTTGCAGCCGCCACCGCCAAAGTCGAGGGCTTGAGAGAGGCTTTGAAGAAAGCCGAGGCAGAGGCGGCTACCAAGAAGACGGCCGCTGACAAGGCGGTGGCTGAGCTCGAGCAGGCCAAGCTTGCTGGTGAGCAGCATGAGGCTCGGGTAACCGAGGTGCAAGTGGAGCTCCAGGATGCCGTCAAGAAGCTTAAGGCCATTGAGAAGGAGCAGGGGGAGCAATCCTCCCAGCTGTCCAAGGCGGAGAAGGAGCTCCAGGAGGCGAGGACTGAAGCGCGAGGTGTCCGTGAAGAGCTCCGCCAGGTCGGGAAAATTGCAAATGGTAAGAAATACTTACTGCAGAGTGTGTTCGGAGGCAACAGGTTCGCCCTGCTGACGCAGGTCTGGCGCTCCGCAGGCGTCTTCGCCGAGCTTCCGAAGAATGTGGCGGCCGCCAAGGAGCATCATGCCGCTCACGAGGAGGACTCCACGCAGCGGCTCTTTTGGTCACAGTTTCCGGATTCCGAGCATCCTCCCCTCCTCAGCGATCAAATGAAGCAGCTGATGGAGATGCATCGGATGTCTGAGCTGGCTGTGAAGGACCTCTGTGCTAGTCTGTGGCCCGCCGAGCCCATTCCGGACACCTACTTCGGCCTTATGCAGAAGCTGCGGGAGGCGCTGCTCTGGATTGACGCCATGAAGCGCACAACGTGCCTTGAGGGGGCGAGGCTTGCGTTTGCGAAGACCATGGTGCATTGGCCAAAAATTAATCCAATGGACATGGCCACTGATCCTCCGCCCAAGGGAAAAGAGCATCGCCGCCCTGAGCAATACTTTGCGCAGGTGATGAATGGCGCACGGGCGATAGAGGGCCAGTGTTCAAAAGATGTAATGTTTGAATGACTGTATTGAGTTTTTACCGATTGGACCTTATGCTTTATGATGCGTTCGCCTGACTTATTTTATATTATCATGATTTTAATTTTGACTCCTATTCGGCCGTATGTTTATTCTGAAAGCTACCAGTCGTCGGCTTCAGCCCCCAGGTGAATGTCACGAGGGGTGTTTTGTCTCCGCGCTGTTAACCTTAGCCAACGTCTTGGTACCTGGAGGCGGTAGCGCGTGAGCAAAACTAGGCAATCAGACTATTCGGTTTTATTGCTTTCACTTAGCCTTAGGAGCTTAATGGTGGGGGCTAAGGACTAGTCCCCTGTGTTTTGTGATGTACTTGGGGGCAAATGCCTACCCTTTCCGATCACGTGGTTTGTGTTAAGACGAACCCTTCGTGTGACACGGCAAAATCGCCAATGATTTTTAGAGTCAAACCTCGTCATCGGATCGCTGATCAGCTCGCGCTTACTATGACGGTTAGTTTTCGGCTTTCTCCTCCTGAGGTACTTGAGCGGGCGAGCCAGAAGTACAATCGCAGGGGTTCTCCCTTTGCCCTCTTAGCCGGACGTGCGGAACATAAGGGGCAAGCACAAGAGCCGGGCAACCCAACTATTGACCTAAGACATAGTTCGGAACTTGATGCATATAGTGCAATATCCGAGACGCCGAACACTCTGCGGGAAGTAGTGTCGGACTTGGGGTGCCGAGCTGATATGAAAATCGAGCTCTAGGCTAGTTAACCGATCATATTTTCATGCCGGGCTGTTCGAAGAGCGAGGGGAGAATGAAAAAGGAAATAGACAATCGCAAGATGCGGATAACTGAACACCATAAAGGGCGTTTTTATTATTTCTCGTAGGCTCAAGACGTCTAACCGTACAATTCGAACTGCGAAGGCATTATTTGTAAAAAAGGAAAAAGTTTTACAGAGTAAAGGTTTACGCAGGGCCTTGACGCGTGAGTCGAAGCCTCCACTTTGCCCTGCTGCACGTCTGCGCCTTTTCTTCTGAGAGGTGGGGGTTGGGACCTTCGATGAGACCTTGAGGGGCGAGGATCCTACCGATGAAGCTTTGTGCTTGGGGGGGGGGGGGCTTTCCAGAATGGGTCCCCGGGTTGTCCGAAGACAAGGTAATTTCGAAGTTCGGGTTAGCCGAACATATGCTTCGGGTTTGTTTATATATGCCTCACGGCTGCCCATGGTATTTTGAGTGCGAAATTGTGCTAGCGAGGCACGTGGAGCGTGAATGATGTGGGCGTGCCGTGGGGCGCGCATCCCTATTTGCGGCGAACGCATGCGGGTTCCCATGACGGGAAACGGGTTCGAACCCGTTTACTGTTGTCGCCGGCCATTACGGTGGGTCGGCATTGGGACTTTTATGGGCCGGTTTGGTCTTCGGCCGCGAGGGCCATAGTGTGCTCTTCGGTCCAGAGTGAGCATTCTATATTGCCATTGATAGTTATGATGCCCGAAGGATCGGGCATCTTTAACTTGAGGTACGCGTAGTGTGGGATGGCATTGAATTTAGTGAACGCCGTTCGGCCAAGGAGGGCGTGATAGCCGCTGCAAAAAGGTGCAATGTTGAAGATCAAGTCCTCGCTTCGGAAGTTGTCCGGAGAGCCGAACACTACTTCAAGCGTCACAGCGCCTATGCAGCGGGCCTCCACTCCCGGAATGACCCCCTTGAAGGTGGTGTTACTTGGTTTGATCCTTGATGGATTGATCCCCATCTTCCTCACTGTGTCTTCATATATTAGATTGAGGCTGCTACCTCCGTCCATTAGGACTCTAGAGAGTTGGAATCCATCGATTATGGGGTTGAGCACTAAGGCTGCGGACCCTCCGTGGCATATACTGGTCGGGTGATCCCTGCAATCGAAGGTGATCGGGCAGGCTGACCATGGATTGAACTTCGGCGCTACGGGCTCGACGGAATATACGTCTCGCAGTGCTCGCTTCCTCTCCTTCTTTGGTATATGGGTTGCGTAGATCATGTTCACTGTCTTGACCTCGGAAGGGAAGGGTTTCTGGCCTCCACTACTTGGCCTGCGAGGGTCGTCATCGTCCTCGCTTCGTGGGCTTTTGCCTGGATCTTCGGCTGTGAGTTTGCCGGCCTGTTTGATCACCCAACAGTTACGGTTGGAGTGGTTGGCGGGTTTCTCTGATGTGCTGTGGATCTGGCAAGGCCTATCCAGAATTGTGTCTAGTCTGGACGGGCCGTCGCTATTGCCCCTAGGGGCCTTCTTTCGTGGTCCGGACTTCTGGTTTCGGAATCCGGCATTTACTGCCGTATCCTCGCCCTCGCCGTCATTGTGGCGTCGTTTACTCTTGCTGCGTCGGGGCTTTCCATTTCCGTCCCGAACCTCGGAGGTACCGGGTGTGTCGGGGTTGGTGTTTTTACGAGCGAGCCAACTATCTTCGCCCGCGCAAAAGTGGGTCTTGAGAGAAGTAAGGGCTGCCATAGTTCTTGGCTTGTCCTGGCCGAGCCGTCTTATGAGCCATTCGTCCTTGACACTATGCTTGAAAGCGGCCAAGGCTTCGTCATCCGGACAGTCGACAATCTGGTTTTTCTTGGTCAGGAATCGGTTCCAAAATTGCCGGGCAGATTCTCCGGGCTGTTGTGTGATGCGATTTAGGTCGTCAGCGTCCGGAGGTCGGACATAGGTGCCCTGAAAGTTCGCTCGAAAAGCATCCTCAAACTCTTCCCAACAGCCTATAGAGTCTTCGGGAAGGCTATTCAACCAGTGTCAAGCCGGACCTTTACGTTTTAGTAGCAGATATTTAATGGCGTGAAGGTTGTCTCCTCGCGCCATGTGAATGTGGAGGAGGAAATCTTCTATCCATATGACCGGGTCTGTGGTTCCGTCGTGTGATTCAATGTTCATAGGCTTGAAGCCTTCCAGGAATTGGTGTTGCATTACCCTCTCTGTGATGCACAGGGGGTGTGCGACGCCCCGAACTCGGGCTACATCGCGTCGGAGGTCTTCGGCCCTCCGAGTCCGCTGCTGCTCCCGGATTCTATCATTTTGGTTTAGCCGATTGTAGTATCCTTCCCGGTAAGCGGGCGGGTCTTCTCTGGGTCCATAGATGGACCTGGTATGGCCTCCTCGAGCGTCTAGGTCATGGCGGAGGTCGTACTCGTAGGTGGGCCGCACTTGATCCTTGCCGTAACGGCGAGGTGGGGCGGCTGGGTGCTCGGCCTCATCAGCTTCTCTGTCCCGCCCTCTAGGGGGGCGGTCCGGCTATTCGGTATATGTCAGACGTGTTGGCTCTACGGCCTCGTCATCGAACTGCGGCAGTAGTCTTCACTTGGGATAACTTTTGATTGGCTGTTCGCGGCCATACCCTTCTTCGGCGGCTAGGACTTTGGTCCATCGGTCGTTGAGGGTGTCCTGTTTGGCCTTGATTCTGCGTTTTTGTTTCTTCAGGCTGCGGGCGGTGGCTAAAAGCCTCCATTTGAACTGTTCCTACTCTAGTGGGTCTTCGGGGATGATGAAATCGTCGTCCCTGAGACTGGCCTCCTCTTCACACTACTAGGGAAAACCTTATACACAAAGGTATAGCAGTAGCGCTGGTCAGAACAAAGCGCTACTGCTACTTAGTAGTAGCGCGCTACAACAAAGCGTGCTACAGCTATGGTTGTAGCAGTAGCGCGTCTGCAGGTAAAAGTGCTACTACTGTAATTCCCACACTGTTGCCGGTAGGCTAGGAATAGTAGTAGCGATCCTGCGAAAAGCACGCTACCGCTAAGTGCCTTGTAGTAGCGCGTTTTTTGTATAAAGCGCTACTGCTAAAAGAAGAAAATAAAATGAAAAAGAAATAGAAAAGTAAATGAAAATGAAAGAAGTAGAAAAAGGAGAAATGAAAAAAAAGAAAATGTAAAGAAAAACAAAAGAAAAAGAAAAATAAAGGAGAAAGGCATAGCAGTAGCGCTTGTTCTCACAAAGCGCTATAGTTACTCTAGCAGTAGCGCATTTTGTACGCACGCGCTATAGCTACGTTCCTTAGATAAAAGGAAAAGAAAAAGGAAAATAAATAACTACTTCCTATAGCAGTAGCGCGTTTTGGTAGAAAGCGCTATAGCTAACTTAGCTATAGCGCTTTTTGCCTACCAGCGCTACTGCTATTTTGACTTGCCCGCGCGGGCTCAAAATTTTGCTAAGTCCTTTCCCCCCTCTCCCCCCTATCCCCCAACTCCTCTGTCACCGCCATCTATCGCCCTGCCCGATCGAGCACACCCTCGACGCCGGCTGTCGCCCGAGGCCGCCCTCGACCTCACCGCCGCCGCCCGAGGCTGCCCTCGACCTCACCATCGCCGCCCTTGGCCTCACCGCCGCCGCCCGAGCCCGCCCAGGACCGCCGCCGCCCGAGCCCAAGCCCGCCCTCACCACCGACCATAAGACTCTCCCTCTCCTCTCCCCTGCCCTCCTCTCTGTCTCTCTCTCTGCTAGGGCAATTCATATATTGCTGCTGTGATGATGTACCTAGATTTGTTTAGGGCAGTAGGCATTTTTTTAGCATTTAGGAAAAAAGATTAGCAAATTTTTCTGGGAAATTAGCTAGGGCAATTTTTTATGAAAATGCCTAAACAGTAATTCCATTTAGCTTTAAATTAACAGAGGGTATATAAATAATAGTAGCATTTAGCTTTAAATTAATAGAGGCTATAAACAAAAAACAGTAGCATTTAGCTATAAAAAATTATTTGGACTATTTGAATTATTTGGACTATGGACCTGAATCTGGTCCAAATTTCATTCAAATGAAATTTGAATTATTTGGACTATGGACCTGAATATTTTTGAAGAAATTGGGTGTAGGTACTAAGGTCTTGCTGTGGAAATTTTGGTGAGGTCAGAAGGGTTAGAGAAAATGGAGTTCCTTTGCAATTTCTAATAAGGTCAAGTATTGTTGGAATATTTGCTCTAAAACAATTTGGATGAAAAGAAAATAATGTGTGTGTGTGTGAGAGGAATAGCTAGAACAGAATTTGGGTTCTGTCCTAGGCAGAGAAGTGTTTAGTGAGGTCATTTTGCAAAGGTTAAAGTAATTGTTGCTATATAAACGAAAAACAAGAATGATGTTATATGATATATGTCATTGATGTTCATTTGCATATTCCGTTATTGTTGATTATATCTTTTCATTGAAGTGGTCATGTTATATCTTTTCATTGAAGTGGTTTGATTATGCCCAAGTGGCCTTTTGTTGTTTGCAGAGAATGAAGCTGAGTGGCCTATGTTTTGCCGGAATGTTGATTCATTTCCGTTCCGGCAAATTTCAGGCGCTCGATTTGTCCACTTTGTAGCAAAGGTCATGCCAAAATTTTCCGTGAATTTCGGCATGATTTGTGCTACAAACTAGGACATATCGAGTGCCCGGGATTTGCCGCAACGGCAATGAATCAACATTCCTGCAAAACAAAGGCCTTTTTATGTCATTATTCATTTTATTAGGTTTAGAATTAATTGATTAGATTTAATCGTAGGAAACATGGCTAGCAACGATGAAGGACAGGGTTCTGGTGATTGCAACGTCTACGAGGCGGCAGACGCCTATTTGAACCTTCTCGACGAGTAACGGTTGATGTAGGGCCCACCTGTCACATCCGAGACTGAGACCAACATCGAGATCGGCGCTGAGACTGAGTCCGGCGCCGAGACCGGCACTGAGACTAGCGAAGCCGGTATAGAACCGAAATGGAAGAGGATGAGGCGCCCAAACCAGCTCATCACTACTAGACTGGTGGTCACGGAGGTGGACTCCGGCAATTTTGAGCCAAAATAGCCTGCGGAAGCGCGCGCGTGCTACGACAATCAACTAGGCTGCATCCTACGGGCAACCGCCACTATCAACGATGAGAAACTAAAGAAGATACCAGATATGGAGCACTCCTTCCTAACTAAGCTGCACCAGGTATTCTTGTTCCCGGGCCGGGATGAAATCAAATATACTCGACCGTGGCAAGACCCAGCAATGAAGAAGATAAACAAACGTGCCATGGGCAAGTTTAGTGGCGCGTTGTCTGCCTGGTAAGTAAGGGTGAAACATCGGATCATCGCCAAAAAGGAACCCTACTCCAAGATTGTAAAGGATAATCCGACAATTACGGAAGAGCAGTTCGAAATATTCAAGAAGGCTTGCGTTGCCGAAGATGCCAAAGAAAAGTCGGAGTACATGAAGGGGCTCCAAGAGATGAACATGGGGTGCCACCACCTCGGAAGCCATGGTTACACGGGGAAGAGGCCCATATGGGCCAAGGAGGACGCGGAACGCGAAAGTCTGGGGATCCCAGACCCCTTGGCGGAGTTCAATATCCCGCAGGAGCGTGACATCATCAGGGCCCGGTACCGTTGGGACCCAGTCAACAAGGTTTTCGATACGGATGTGGTCATGAAGGAGTTCATGAGACTACTGGTAATTATTAATTTACCCCCTAATTTTAGCTTCTGATCAATTCGACTGCACATTTAGTCACATTTGTAAACGATCCATGTTCCTTTTGCAGAAAGAGCAGCACATGATTACGGCCAAAAGCGACTCGCCGTCTGAGGCATTGGCAAGGCCCAAGTGGGACACACCATTCAACCGGGCCTTGAACATATTGAAAGGACTCCCGATGGACACTCGGCCATCGTATGGACGCGTGCACGGCATCGGAGACGGCACCACGTGGAAGAAGTACTACCGTGAGACCACGGAAGAGAGAAAGGAAAGACAGAGGTTAAATGAAGAAAACATCGACAATAAGGTTGAGATTGCGGTTGATAAGAAATCAACTGAGACAGTCAAAGCAGCGGTAGCTGCCGCAAAAGAGGAGATGGCAGCTTTGTATAGTGTCTTGGTTCCGGCTATCGTCAGTTGGACCAAGCAAAATCCAGATAAAGAGGCAGCGAACTTTCCCCTTTCCAACTTCTTCGGGAGCAGCTCGTTTAGCGCACCTGCTCCCGCACATGCTCCCGCACCCGCTAAAAGTCTGTCCTCCGTCTCTGGCGTGCTCGGCGGGGTTTGTCTTTGGCTGAGCTCGACGCCCTCATGGTACCTGTCACACCGGCCCTCTTCAATATATGTATAATCTCCCGTTTCCGTTGCCTTTCAGATGTCTCACGTCGCAGACATGTCTTTGCAGGCCGACGTAACCCCGTGCACCATACTGTACACCATCGATGGCCAGAAGGTGGACGTGGGAAAGGCGACGATAGTGAAGCCGAAGGAACAATTGTTCCACAGCCGGCCAATCCCCCCTGACGTCTTCAAGGTTTCCGTGGCCAGTGTCGAACCGGGCCACGAGAATTTGGCTTCTCCAGTAGCACTAGGGGGAGATGATGACGAGACCCCGCGGCGGCTTGGCGATTGCAGGCGTTGGGTCCTGTTGTGGCCGAAGAGTCTGCTTCGTCTGGAGGCGGCCGGGAGCACACCCACGACCAAGCAGCCTCAGCAAGGTATGAACACCAACACCCCACCTACCCAATTAGCGTCGCCTGTCGTGCCGGGTGAGGAAGAGGCTCCATTAGTGGCTGATGACGTCGCCGCCGTCGAAGAAGCAATGCATGATGCCATCGACGAGGATGACGATGACCCTCTACAGTATCTCAATACCGGCACCTCTGACGATTGAGGATTGATGGCTCAGCAGTATGAGTACTCAGGGTTTGAGCGTGATGAGTCGGTGCCTGAATTGCCGGAGGATGAACGTATTATAGGCTCACTTCCAGTAGCAAAGAAGCATAGGAAGAGACCGAGGAAAGGCAACAAAGCTGATTCTATGATCCAGCCGCCTCAGCAGCCTTGGGTTCAAGACCGTATACCTATCCCCGGTGCGGCAAAATGTCATATCCCTGGTAATCCGATCCTACCTAAGGCAGCGGTGGAGGCCATATACGACGATCTAAGGAGACTTCATGACGATGTGCTACGGAGAGAGAAAAGCCTGATCGCCTAAAAAAATCCAGGATACCCGCTCTACATGGTTAACGTGCCGCAACAAAGGTTGTACGTCGACACATTCCCCGCGGAGAAGTTCTTCCTTCGATTCGATTACATCTTCGACATGTTTCACTTGAAAAAGCTGGATTTTACGTTTGTCCGCCTTTTTGCCTTGTACATGAACTACATCATTAGGATTGAGCAGATACCTTATATCTGTGTCACTGACCCATACTTCATGCACGAGGGCTTCTTGGCAGTCTGCCCAAAGCACCGTGAATACGCGAGTAACTACATCGCCGATTTCATGGTCGGCAATAAGGACAAGGAGACGATTCTCGTGCCTTATCATCCCATGTAAGTCATCCGCGCGGATATCCTTCCTTCGATTTCAATCATTCATTTGCATGCGTGGAGGCTAATTTGAGGAGTACTTATTTTGCGCAGCGACGGGCGCGCTGTCCTCATCATCCTTTACCCCCGATTCTCCCACGCTCTTTACTTGGACTCGTCAAAGAACATGAAGAAAAAGGATTACACCCACATCAAGTCTGTTCTCGACAGTGCTATCTTTAGCTACGGCCAACAGGGTGGAGAGATCACGCTCAAGAAGACAAGGAACCGCGCGCCCGCCTTCGGCCATAAGACCGACTTCTGCTGCATCCAGCAACCGAGTGGTACTCTCAGTGATGGATTCTATGTCCTCCACCACATGCTGGAGTACAGAAGGGATCAGCAGAACCTTCGCATGTCACCTAGATCCGGCGATGCCCATATTCTGCAATGGGCAAAGAATCTAGGAGATATCTCGGATCATCGACTTCGAGCTGAGTTCTATCACATCCAGCGTGAACTTGCCCAAATCATCATGAAGGAAGTCGTCGAAAAAACAGGGATGTTCTACGAAGAAGGGCAAATGTCGCGGGAAGACATCCGAACACGCGTATTGGCTCAGCATCTCGACCTGAAGCCTTTCACTGCGCTCAGGGACTATGTCCCTAACTTGGATGGATGGCACGACATGTTGGAGTGATTGACGATATATGACAAAGTGTCCGTTTAGTCCATACTTTCTCTATGACAAAACTTTGAGTTATGCACGACGAAACTTTATTTGTGATGTAATTAAACCGTCCTCCTCAACTAGCGAAGATCACTCTAGTTAGGGCATTTTGGGTACGATGAACTTTGTTATTTATGCTTATGATATGTTGCTTCTATTTTTGCCAAGTCTGTCTCTTTCTGTTGCTCAACTATATATGTTGCATATTATCGACTCATGTGATGATGCAGGTACATAGATCATCGATGGCGAAGAAGTGCTATGCCAGGAGTATACGATGAGTGGCCGGAGTGTCAGGCCCAGGTGTACCGGTTTCCGAGCGACAGCCAGACACTACTAGGGAAAACCCTAGTAGTAGCGCTTGAAATATACATAGCAGTAGCGCTGGGTCCAGTGCTACTGCTACCGCACTACAGCTAAGTTGTAGTTGTAGTAGCGTTGGTATGGGCAGTGCTACTGATAAGTATGGTTAGCAGTAGCGCTGCCCTGACCAGCGCTACTGCTAACTCTCTGTAGCGCTTGAACAAACGAAGCGCTGCTGCTAGTCCAGCGCTGCTAGTAGATGCTTTCCAGCGCTACTACTAGTATTCCTGCTTTCACAGATTTACACCCCCTCTACATATTTGTGATGTATTTATACAGGCTCTATACAGTAGTTTTATCAGATCATACTACCATACACTATTCTCATCATATCATAGACATACAGTAGTCTCGTCATACCATCATCATCATCATATTCAACACAAATATCATCACATCTCGAAAATAGCGATACACAAGTCATGTCATGTCTCGAATAAGTGCAACTGCATGGTCATGGCACACACACAAGTTTCATCATCTCTATCTAAACCATGATGTAGAAGAGAAGAGCGATCAACATGAGCAAGAGCGCGACTATGTAGTACTTCTTGAGGCACCGACGGTTTCACTCCCGCTCTTGCCGGAGCGTCCACCTCAAGTAACTACTTTCCGCTTTGGCTCTGCTGTCGAACCCTCTGTGGCTAGCACCCGGGTACTTGTTCACCTAGGCTTGAGCGTCTGGCCAGTGGTCGTAGACTCCTGGAACCCTCCCAATGAACACGGCATAGCAGTCCCTCGCCATATCTGATCTATGTACCTGCATCGTCAGTTGATGAATTGAATGATAATATGCAACATAATGTACTTAAGAAAACAAAGAGGCATAATTAGCAAAATACAAGCAACCTATATATAATAAACATAAATGACGAAGTTCCTCATACCCAAACTAATTAACTAGAGCGATTTACGCTAGTTCAGGACCACGCGGTTTAATTACATCACATAGTTTCGCCGTGCATAAATTCAAAGTTTTGCGATAGAAAGACAGTAGACACATTGTCATCGACAATCAGTCCTCCATGTCGGTGGTCCAATCTTCATTGTCAGGGAGGAAGCACCTGAGCTTCTTGAAAGGCTTAACGTCCAGATGCTGAGCAAGTAGCAGTGCTCGGACATCAGCCCGCGTGATTGGCCCATGGCAGAACATCCCCGTTGGTTCGAGGACCTGCTTCATGATCACTTGGGCAAGTTCACACTGTACGTGATAAAACTCAGCTCGGATTCGATGATCCGGTGTCTTTCCTATGCTTGTGGCCCAGCTGACAATCTCGGCATCTTCAGTAGCAGCTGACATGCGAAGGCATTGATTATCCCTTCTGTACTCAATCAGGTGATGCATGAGGTAGAATCCATCAGCCTTACTAGTGTGCGGTTGCTGGATGCAGCAGAAGTCGGTCTTATGGCGGAAAAGCAGCCCGTTCTTCCTATGCCTTTTCACCTTGATATATCCACCAGGCAGGCTGAAGGTTAACAGGGCACTATCGAGAACACTCTTTACGTGCGTGTAATCCTTTTTCTTGAGGTTCTTCGATGAGTCCAAGTACATAGCATGGGAGTATTCCAGGTACAGAACGATGAGGACGGCGCCGCCCCCGCTGCACAAATTAAGTACACCTCAAATTAGCCTCCATGCTTGCAAAGGAATGATTAACACTTACGAAAGGATATGCGCGGATGACTTACATGGGATGATAAGGCAGGAGAATCGCTTCCTTGTCCTTATTAGCGATCATGAATTCGCCGAGGTACTTGCTCACATAGTCACGGTGCTCTTTGCAAACTGCCAAGAAGGTCTCGTGCATATAGTACGGGTCCGCGATGTAGATATATTTTATGTTCTCGAACCTGATGAAGTAGTTGAGATACAACGCATACATGCGGATGAACTGGAAATCCAGCCTGGTCATGTGGAACATGTCATAGATGTAGTCAAATCGCAGGATGAACTGATTTGCGGGCCAGGTCTTGACGTACAACTTCCCACCCGATACCTGAGCCGCGTAAAGCGGGTATCCTGGTTTTTCCGTGATCAGAAGGCTTTTCTCTCTGGCTAGCACATCTTCATGGAGTCTCCTTAGATCATTGTTCAGTATGTGCTCTAGCGCTTTGGCAGGTAGGATCGGCTCGCCGGCGACATGGAAACGCTTCGCACCTTCAACAGGTATTCTGTCTACCACTCGGGGCTTCAGAGGCGGCTGGCTGCTTGAAGCAGCTCTGGCGCCTTTAGGGCCTTTCCTGTCTGGTCTCCTCCTTTGCTTCTTTGCGGGTGGCGGTAGTGAGCCCACCATACCTTCCCTAACCACCACCCCAGTGTCGTCGGGCTAATCAGTGGACGGCCCTCGGGTTGTTGCTGGGTAGAGGCGGCATCTGGAGGCGTCTCCTGCGAGGATCGCTTGAAGAGAGACTTTTTGCATTCAGCCTTAGGATGTTCCGGCTCCGGCAAATCAGGCAGCATCAAGTCATCATCTCCACGCTCATAGCCTGAGTCTTCCTCGTCCTGAGCCATCAATGCTCCATCATCATAGGCGGTATTGAAATACTTGTCTGGGTCATCATCATCCTCCTCCATGTCATCATCAACATTTGCTTCTTCGACAACGGGGGCGATGTCATCTGGCACTAATGGAGGCTCTCCCTCGCGTCGTACGCTATCACCCGTCACGACAGGTGCAGGTAATTTGGTAGCTAGGGTGGTGTTCATACCTTATTGAGAAGGTGGCGTTGGTGTGATACTGGGCGCCTCGAGACGAAGAAGAGACTTCAGCCAAGGCAAGAACCAGCTCTTGCATGCGCCAATCCTCTTAGGGGTCTCCTCGTCATCGACTGGTATCGGAGGAGGCAAATCCTCGAAGCCCGCTAAGACACTGGCCACGTTAACCTTGAAGACGCCATCGGGCATCTCTCGGTTGTGGAACATGCGGTCCTTCGGCTTCACGATAGTTGCCTTTCCCACGGCCACTTTCTGGCCCTTGATGTCGTAGAGTAGGGTGCACGGGGTATCGTTGGCCTACGAAGAAGACATGTCTGCGACGTCAAACATCCGGAAGGCAACTGAAACGGAAGACTATAGACATGCTGGTGAAAAGGGTATGACGTGTAATTACCGTGAGGGCGTCGAGCTCAGCCCGCGATGAAGGCCCGCCGAGCATGCCATAGACGGAGGTCGGGCTGCTATGAACAGGAGTGGGACCTTTTGCGGTTGCTTGAGCAGGTGTTGGTGCTGAGGTGTTCGCTGAATTGCTCCCGACAAAGCTGGGAAGGGGAAAGTCCTCCGGCCGTGCATTTGGATTGCTCTTCGACCAATCGAAAATTGCCGAAATCAAGCTGGCCACCGTGTCAGTGACCGCTGCATTGACTACCCCGAGCAACTCTTCTTTGGTCTCAGCTTTGGTCTTATTGACCGCAATCGCGACCTTCTCATTGATGCTCTGCTGAGTGACGACCAACCGTCTCTTCCTTCTTTCCTCTGCCTCCTCGTGGTAGCACGTCTTCCACGAGGCGCCATCTCTGATGCCGTGCACACGTCCATAGGATGGCGGCTTGTCCACCGGGAACTTTTTCTGTATGTTCAGGGTCCGGTTGAATGGGGTGTCCCACTTGGGCCTCGCCGACGACTGTGATGACTCATCGCTTTCGGCTGCCTTTTGGTGCTGCTCTTTCTGCAAAAGGAACGTGGATGGTTTACTAATAATGTGACAAAACTTGTAGTCGAATTGATTGGAAGCTAATATGATAATGTGGTAATATAACAATTACCAGAAGTCTCATGAACTCCCTCGTGTTTGGGTCCGTGTAAAAGATCTTTTTGATGCGGTCCCACTTGTACCGGGCCTTGATCCAGTCATGCCCCAGCGGGTTGATGAACTCCGCCAAGGGGTCTGGGATTCCGTGACTTTCACGTTCCGCATCCTCCTTGGCCCATACGTGCCTCTTCCCCTCGTAACCACGGCTTCCGAGGCGGTGGGGAGGAGTGTTCCTGGCCTGGAGCACCTTCATTTTCTCCGACCTTGCCTTGACTTCTTCTTTACCGCAATTCTCCTTGAATTTTTCAAAGTCTTCTTCCGTTATTGACGGATTATTAGCATGAATCTTGGACCATGGTTCATTCTTCGCAATCGCTTTTTTCACCCGAACTTTCCAGGAGGACAAGTCGTTGGTGAACGTCACCATCGCCTTGTCGTTTATCTTTGTCATGGCGACGTCGTCCCACGGCTCTTTAAATTTGCTTTCATCCCGGCCGGGGAACAGGAACCTATTGTGCAACTTCTTTAGGAGCATGTGCTCCATATGTGGTATCTTCTTCAACTTCTCGTCGTTGGTGTTGGCGGTTTCCCTGAGGATGCATCCTAGTTGATTGCCCCAGCACGAGCGCGCTTCCTCCGGCGCCGTTGGCTCTAACTTCTTGGGGTGCATCTCCGTGACCACAATTTGTCCGATGCCGAGCTTGTTTGGTGTTCGTGACCTCTTCTTCTTCGGTGCTTTACCGGCTACGACAGCATCGTTGCCGGTCTCGGGGGCGGTGTCGGTGCCAGTGCTGGTGCCGGTGTCGGCGTCGATGTCGGGGTTGGTGCCACTGCCGCCACCATGCAACCCCATCTGGTGTTCATCCAGGTAATCGAAATAGTGATTTGCTGCCTCGATGGGGTCTTCTGTGAGGCAAGCAGAACCCCCGGCTTTGGCGTGGGTAGACATGTTTCCTATTCAACAATTGTAAATAAAAGATATTGATTCATTCCCCTTCCGGCAAATCTCGGGTACTCCATATGTCCTAGTTTCTAGCACAAGTCATGCCAAAAATCACGGAAATTTTCGGCATGCCCTTTGCTAAAAAGTGGACATATGGAGCGCCTGAAATTTGCCGGAATGGAAATGAATCAACATTCCGGCAAAACATAGGCCACTCAGATATTTTTCGACATTCAACCAACATTGCAAAATCATATAACATCAATGACATATATCATTTGCAAAATATATCATTCAAGCAAGTACATAGAGTGAAATGACCTCACTAAACATTGCAAATTAGTGGTCTTTTCAAAAACCAGAAACCTTTGCAAAATGACCTCACTAAACAATGCAAATTTGCTACTGTTTTTTTCCTAAATGATCTCTCTCTCTCTCTCTCTCTCTGTTTGCTACTGTACATAGAGTGAAATGACCTTACTAATTTGCTACTAGTTTGCCCTAAACTAATTTACTAATTAGCTACTGTTTTTTATAAATTTTTGCTACAGTTTTTTATAGCTAATTTATATACCTACAAAAACTAATTAGCTACTGTTTTTTATAAATTTTAGCTACTATTTTTTATAAATATTTGCTACTGCTTTTTAGTTTAGTGCAATTTGCTACTATTTTTTATTTATAGGCATTTTATATACCCTAAACTAAATTGCCCTAAACAAAATTGCCCTAAACTAAATTGCTAAATTGCACTAAACTAAATTTGCTAAATTGCCCTAAACTAAATTAGAGAGAGAGAGAGAGAGTGGAGAGCGGAGAGAGAGAGAGAGAGAGAGAGGGGAGGGCAGGGGAGAGGAGAGGGAAAGGCTTATGGGGCGGGGGAGAGGGCGGCGGCGGCGAGGTCGAGGGCGGTGGAGAGGGAGGTGGCGGCGAGGTCGAGGGCGGCGGCGGCTAGGTCGAGGGCGGGCGCAGGGGCGACGGCCGGCGAGGTCGAGGGCGGGCGCAGGGGCGACGGCCGGCGAGGTCGAGGGCGGGCACAGGGGCGACGGCCGGCGGCGGCGAGGTCGAGGGCATCGACGGCAGGTGCAGGGGCGACGGCCGGTGACAGAGGGGGGAGAGGTGGAGATGGGGGGGGGGGGGGATGAGACTTGATGAAATTTTGAGCCCGCGCGGGGGTTAACGCAAAATAGCGGTAGCGCTGGTTTGGGGATCCAGCGCTATAGCTAACTTAGCTATAGCGCTGGATCCCCAAACCAGCGCTACCGCTATTTTTCTTTTCTTTTTATTATTTTCCTTTTCTAGTTTTTTTGTTTTCTTTTCTTTTTGGCGATGACGTTAACGTTCACGGGAGTGCTCTCCGGCGCCTTTTTCATCGTCTTTCCCCGCGCGGGGCACTGTGCCCAGTTTTTTAACAGCTCGTCGATTTCGGCGCCGCTCCTCTTACGTGGAGGTCCTCTATGCTTAGCCAACCCATTGAATAGATCTCCACGCTTTCACCATGGGTCATCCTTCTCGAGCCATCTACGATGCCCCATGTACACGATTTTCCCGGACCCGCCATCTTTCGTTGACGTAAGCTACTGAGACGTTGTATCATCCATGCACCTCATGCATCCGCAGTATCCGTGGCACACCTGGCTTGAGGTGTACCCGTAACCGAGATAGTCGTGCACCATCGTCATCAGCGCGGCTCTCATATGGAAATACTCTCCTTTGCTGGAGTCCCATGTCCATGCCGGTGTTTTCCATATCGTGTCTAGCTCCTCTTGCAGAAGCCCCATATATAGGTTAATATTATTTCCCGGTTGTTTCGGCCCTTGAATCAGCATGCTCATGTGTATGTACTTTGTCTTCGTGCACTTCCATGGGGGGAGGTTGTACATCCATACAAAGACGGGCCATGTGCTGAGGTTGGTGTTCTGGTTTCCAAACGGATTCATGCCATTGGTACTCGCACCAAGCACGATGTTCCTTGGATCTTCTGCAGCAAATCCATATACGGCGTTGAATGCTCTCCACTGGCTACCATCTACGAGGTGTCTCAGCTTCGGATCATCTCCATCGTCGGGCTTCTTCCTCTCTGCATGCCAGCGCATGAGTTTTCTTCCTTAGGATCTATGAAATACCACTACAGATGGGGAGTGATCGGAAAGTACCATACAACTTTTTGAGGAGCTTTCTTTCCTGCCTTCTTGTATCGAGAAGCATTGCACACTGCACAGCTGGTTTTTTCCGCGTGCTCCCCCTGATAAATGATGCAATCGTTGATGCATGCGTGGTACCTAATGTGCGGCAAATCAAAAGGGCAAACGATTTTCTTGGCCTCCTCGACACTAGTAGGACACAGGTTCCCCGCGGGAAGAACTTTATTTTGTAGATACTTCAAATGCTCATTGAGGCTTTTGTCTGTCCATTTGTTTTTGGCCTTCGTCTTTAGAAGTTCGAGCGTGAAACTCAAGCAGGTCACCTCGGGATCACAATCGTCATACAATGGAGTCTTCGAGTCTACGTCAAGTTGCGCCAGATTGGCCTCCTCTCTAGAAGCAGCTCTCTCGCTAGTCGTACTCTTGCGAAGGAGGTCTCGAACATGAGGGTCCTGCACAACTGCACTTAGTAGCGTCGAAGACTGCGGCGTGACCGCCGCCTCTTCTCCGCCATGTTCAGACTCTTCTTCGCCGTGTCCGGAATCTTCTCCGCCGCCGTCATTTCCGGACTCTTCCCCGCCGCCATCGTCTTCGTGTCGATCGGTCATCTCTTCGTCTAGCCCCATGTCGTTATTCCCTGCCATGTGGACGTCCTCATCATCATCATCTTCTTCACTTATCCACCAAGTATAGCCATCCATGAAACCATTCATTAGCAGGTGCGCCTTCAAAGTGCCACGATCAAAAGGGTCCAAAAGGACTCCTTCTTTGCATCTTGCACACGGACATCTAATCCTAGTCTGATTATTTGCATACATGTCCATCACCATGGATTGCATGTATCGCTCCACGATCCATCCACTCACCTTCATGACCGACTACATGGTATAACAAGCAAAAGGGTTATAAACAAAATGCATGCATGCTTCAAAGTCATATAAAATTTTGGCATGACCTTGCCTAAAAATAGGACATATCGAGTTTGCTCGAAATTCACCGAAACGGAAATAAATCGACATTTCGGCAAAACATAAGCAACTCGGGGGCATGTCACTCACACAAATATCTCCATATCCCAAACACACATATTCTCATTCACACACATATTCCCATTCTTGAAATGAACAACTTTTTACTCACCTATATATATATATCTCCCGAGAGAGACCGATCGAGAGAGCATGGTTAGATGATGAGGCCTTTCGCTACCTATACGGATCGAAAGTGTGGATGGCTAAATAGCTAGCTAGATGTAGTTGTTGGGGAGGAGAGATGACTCTAGCTAACTAATGGAGAGGGAGTTATGGTGGAGGGGGGCATTAATGGGGAGAGAAGAGAGGTAGGAGAGGAAGAGATAGATGAGAGGCCATTTATGGAGGAGAGTTATGGTGGAGGGGGACATTAATGAGGAGAGAAGAGAGGTAGGAGGAAGAGAGAAGAAGGGCAACAATGGTGGAGAGGGGAGAGGGGAAAGGAGGGGGGAGAGTGGGCAGAGTGGGGGAGGAGGAGGAGGGGGGTGTAAAGGTGGCACCAACCGCAACTAGCAGTAGCGCTGCTTCCAAGAAAGCGCTGCTGCTATGGTACTTAGTAGTAGCACTGGCCAGGAAAAGCGCTACTATTAAGAGGGGCCCATTAGCAGTAGCGGTGCTATAAAGTAAAGCGCTACTGCTAAGTTCTTAGTAATAGCGCTGGATTTTGGACAGCGCTGCTACTACAGCTACCGTCGGTGGCCTCGTCTGGTCCCACATAGTAGTAGCGCGTTTTTGTTTTCCAGCGCTACTGCTAAAGAGTTACTAGTAGCGCTGCCTTAGAACAGCGCTACTGCTAACTAGCAGCAGCGGTTGCTAATTTCCAGGGCTACTACTGAGGTCCTGCCTATAAGCATTTCCCTAGTAGTGAGAGAGGGTTCGATAGCAGAGCCAAAGTGGAAAGTAGTTAGTTTAGGTTCACGCTAGTGCGAGAGAGGGATACAAACCGGTGCCTCAAGAAGTACTACATTATGTATGATGAGACATGTCATGTAACTTATATAGCTATATCATGATTATGATGTGATGACATGATTTGTGTTGGATGATATGATGAGACTATTATGTGTATGATATGATGAGCATATTGTCAGTTTATGATATGATTAGAATACTGTATAAAATATGTACAAAAAGATCATAAATACGTAGCAAAAAAAGATATATGAAAATATAGTAGTAGCGCTCTTTAGCGCTGAACAGGAAAACACTACTGCTAAGCCACTTAGCAGTAGCGCTGGTATGGACAACGCTACTGCTAAGTAGCTATAGCAGTAGCGCGGGCAGAAACACGCTACTGCTAAACGTTAGCTGTAGCGCCGTATCAGTAGCGCGATGCCCCGCGCTACTAATAGCCCTTAGACCTGTGCTACTGCTAGGCTTTTCCCTAGTAGTGTTAGAGAGTGGGAGGTAGTTGCCATCTTCGGAGTTTTCGTGGTTTTCTGGGTTGAGCGGGTCCTCCTGCCCCGCGGGGTCATCCTGATGATGTTCGTTGGCTGCGGCTCCGGCGAGGTTATCCGTATTATTTACGGTGCCGTTTTCCGTAGAGTCCACATTGCTCGTATGGCTTCGACGTGGCTTTGATCAATGGCGCTTCCTTCGGCGTTTATGCGGCTCATCTCCAGGCTTGTCTCGGTCCTGTTTGGGAGTGCCATCTCCACCCTTGGGGGTGTCCACCATGTAAATATCGTAGGTGGACGTGGTCGACCAGCGGCCGGTGATGGGGGGAGCGACATCGGTGTTAGTCGTGGCTCTGCCATCCTCATCCATGTATTTGGTGTTTTCTGAATTATAATCTAGCATATCGGTTAAGTCATCGACAGTGGCTACCAAGTGGGTGGTGGGTGGGTTGTAAAATTCCCTGTGGTACGCCTCGAAGGGTTGAAGATTGTGGGCGGAGGGCATGTCCTCCTGGATGGTCATTTTTTCGATTTGGTCTAGCGCCTCATTTAACATAGCGAGGGTCGCTGATTTTGAAGGCTCTAGGCCAAATTCCGTTATAACGGGGTGGGGGCAGTCAGTGCCCCGGCCGGTCCTTGGTTTCCACAGGGCGAGCTGAACTTGGGGTGCGGTGCCGAATCCTT
Source organism: Thinopyrum elongatum (assembly GCA_011799875.1). Taxonomy (NCBI): domain Eukaryota; kingdom Viridiplantae; phylum Streptophyta; class Magnoliopsida; order Poales; family Poaceae; genus Thinopyrum; species Thinopyrum elongatum. The sequence continues at coordinate 447,722,890 of CM022297.1, read as the reverse complement.
GAGGGAATCCGGATCGTCACTGGTGATCAAGGGCGGGCCTTGATTTTTGTGTGTGGTTTCTACGCCGGGGTTCGAGGTCGAGCTGCTTTGGGCCGGGGGTGACCCCTGGCCATCGGCTGCCGCCTCGTCGTAAGGGATCAAGGCCAAAGGAGCGTTGTGAGGGAACGGTCCGGCCGAGATTGACTATTCGCTTTCGCCTCCTGATTCTGCCTTGAAGGCCGAGGATATGCCCTCTGCAAACATGATGGATTCGACCGAAGGTGGAGTCTGGCCCCGCTTGAGGCAGAGCCCTCCTGGCTCGAAACTGTTCGGAGGGTGGGGGCCGATCTGTAGATCAGATCGGAGGGGGACTCCAGAGCGGGCATGGCGAGGCCTGCGAGGGTGCGGAAGGGGGTAGTGAATCCGGCGAAGACCAGATCGCCCTGCGTGTCCACAATGTATTCCAGATTACCGAATCAAATTCGGTGTTCAGGAGCGAAGTTGTTAATCTGATCCAAACGACCAGTCGGGTAGGTGTGCAGTACGATGCTACCGAATGCGAAGAGTTGTCCGGGGATGAAGAAGTCCCCGGATCCGATGCCTTCTCCTATGATCAGGCGAGCCATCGATCCTTTAGGCGACCCCACAACAGAACTCTCAATGAAAGAACCAATGTCGGTGTCAAAACCGGCAGACCTCGGGGTAGGGGGTCCCGAGCCGTGGATCTAAGGTCGATGGGGAACAAGGGACGATGAACACGATGTTTACCCAGGTTCGGGCCCTCTCGAAGAGGTAATACCCTACGTCCTGCTTGATTGTATTGGATGTATAGTATGGTTACAGAGTAGATCTACATCAAGATCAGCATGAGCTAGACCCTAAGGTGATGAGGTGATGAATATAGCTCTAGCCCTAAAGACTACAACCCTCTGTTTATATAGACACCGGTAGGGTTAGGGTTACCGGAGATGGATTACAATAAGGAATAAGGAGATCCTGTCTATCCTTGACTTGGAGGGCACACCACGGCTTCATAGATCTCCCGTCACTATATGGCTTCACCAGTCTGGCCCATACTCAATGGTCCATTGCCCCGAGGACCCCTTAGTCCATAACTCCCTCAGTACCCCCACCGATTTGAACTAGCAGCCGTTTCGGCTCAGGGTTAGAAGGGGGATTTCGCGTGTCGGGATTTGGCAGCTGGAGGGAGTTTTCGCGCGCGTTGTAATTTCGGGATAGCAAGGCGCGGGTTGTGAAGGCGCGAGTTTTGGGAGCATAATATCTGAATTTTGGGATAACAAGGCGCGGGTTGAAATTTAGGGACAAGCCTAACCACACAAAGAGAGAGTCTTGTCCCGTTTTACTGTACAAATGCTATTCAAAGCTATGAATCCATGTTATGTCCAATTAAATTTTTTGCTGGCTGTATAATGCATGTAACCCACTCATACGGACATTTTAGTGCATTCCAAATGTCTATACTACCGCCGCAATTCGAACTAAATTTGAATTCATTTCCCTATTTGAATAAGAATCTACAATCATGATTGTTGCCAAGTTAAACCATCATTCGTATATTATCTTAACAACACACCACAAGATTACTATAGAGATAGATATGAACTATGTGTACTATATGAACTCGAATTCAAAATTTTGAATACACTTGATGTTGATTCCAAATAATAGTACATTTGATGTACTAACTAGATCTTCACAATCTAAACCATGTTTCATACGTACACTGTGTGTATCACACAAAGTATAGTGCCCCGCCCCCTACATTATGACAAGTATTTAGCCATGAGCTGCAAAAGCCACACATTATCACAAATTCAAATAAATGTTCTATATATTATATGTAGTATAACATGTTCATAACCACACCATGCGTATCACCATTATATATATTCATGCATGCGTCAGTTTAAAACACTATGATATCTTCTTCAAATATCCGAATCCACTTTTATAATGAATTATGATCTCTATTCGTCTTTTACACCCACACAATCTTCTAATCTTTGTAGCTAGCGCTAACTTTCTCTCGTGCATGCACACGCCCGCCTCCCTCTCACCCTCTCTCAGCATTCTCTAGCTCCAGCGAGCACATTCGTCATTTCTCTTTAGGTCGTTCACCCACGGTGTGTGTAGGCCCCCTAGCTCCTTCTTTCCGGCACACACCAATCGATATACATCTCTAGCCAGGTGTGCCTACCACAAACACAAGCTTTCCCTCTTCTCTTCTCACCGTCCATGCCCCCCTCTGTCTAATACGGTTCCACGCATGTGCACACTCCCGCCCCTCTTTTCATCGATCTCATACTCGCACACTCCTTCCCCCTCGATATAGTAGGCCTCTCGCACCACCTCCTAGCCGCATCCCCCTCTCTCTATCCTTCTCTCCGGGCCTTATTTGCTTCTAACACATGCATGCATGTATATCGATCGATCTCCCTACATATACCTAGGTCGACTATAACTCTTTTTCCCCACGCATCGATCGGCGTTCCTCACAAGTTATGTCTCTCCCTTTCTCCGACAAAGGACGATTGATCTTCCTATGTAGCTACGTTTGCTTACCACATCCATATCGTCCCCCCTCATCATTCATGCATGCCTCCTGACCCATCTCTCACACGCACGTGCACAGACAGGCAGGCATCCCCTCTCTTATTGATATTGCAGGCGTGTCCTCCGTTTGTCTAGCGGGCCTCTCCCACCATTTATGAGAAGCAACTCCACCACCAACCCCTCCGACACTCTAGCTCTGTCTCTCTCCCAACCTTATTCCTCTCCTACACATGCATGGATGCCGATCAATCTCCCTCAATACATAAGGTAGGTCTCTCTCCTCCTCCACACATATACCGGCCGTTCTACCTCTATAGTTAGGTCTCTGCCCCCCCACACACACACCGATAGTCGAACAATGTAGGTAGGTATCCATGCCACAGAGACAAACTACACCTGTCCCCTCTCACATTCCAGTAGGCCAGCCACCCTATATCTTTGACGTGGGCACACACAAATTCGATGGCACTCTTTATCGATCGCGCACACACACGCACACACTTCATCCCTCTCTTCGATTCTATGGATATCTCACGCCGATGATACCTCCACTCTCTTCTCATGGATCGCCCCCTCTATATATGATATATCCAGGCCTCTGTTTCACACTCATTTGCATATGTTACATTTTTTGTTTGAGATATCATCGACACATATTCCCTGTCTATCTCTCACGCACCCCTCCCCCCAAAAATAAACACTCACAAACCCTCACACTATCTCTCTCTAGGTTTGTATTTCTCTCACACAAACCCATGTAGGTGGTGTATGTACACGAAGAGAATAGGTGCACGTACTCACGCTTCGTGCCCAGCCACACCCGCGCGGGTACACGGTGGAGCTCATTTCTATACGAAATGGCAGCCCACGTGCTAACTTGAGAGCGTGTAGCGGTTGTTTACCTACGGAGGTCGTGTACCACGTGTGCACGAAACAAAGTTCGACTTGATGTGTTGGCGTGTTATTTTTAAATAAAGTTATACTGCTCAATGGCACGTACACAAAATATAAAATGATTGTTATGGAGAAAAAAGTAGTCCGCTCCACTATATACAATGGAGCCTGCCTGTCGGGGTTTGTCTCTCTTCACAGTATCTCACACAAGGCGGCGGTGGCCTCTCTCTCTCACTGTTGGTCACTGATTCGGCCGCATCCCATCCGCCGGCGGAAAGGGAGGATGTGCATCGTTTCTTAGTTCGACGGTGTCGAGGCAGCACGTCCCAATCTGCGGTACCCGCCGTTCTCTCTGACCAAGCTCCGATGCGGTAGGGCCTTCGCCACTTGCTCGCTGCCGCAGTATGGGCAGATCTCGCCAGCTGCCGCCCTCCTAGTAACATCCCGACGACCCCCAGGTACAACTTCCTCTCCTCCGGCCTTGCTCCATTGCCCATCTTCCCACGTCGCTGCATGTGGAAAATCTTGCATGTGGATCTTCCCTAGTTCTTTGCCCAAAACATAGCTCGTCCGGCGTACTTTCCATATTGCAATCTCGTCCTCACACCGTTTTAGATAAACAACCGTGCTGTTATCTTCCCTTAGGACAAGGAATATGCTTCTTTTTTGTCGTTGTATGTGTCATCAACTGTTATTGGCCAGTAATTGTTTCCTTTCTACCTCTTTTTTGCAAACAGGGCTATCCATTTCAGCTCATTGCTATTGTGACCTTTTGGTGAACTGCACAAATCACTTTTTTCTTAAGAGTGTTTTGTGCAGTTCTACTAAAATGTCACACGGGCAACGTCTCTACATTTCAGTGCGACTGCACAAAGGGAGATTGGTTTTGCTCTATCCTTCTTATCCAACTCCAAGCCTAATCTTCTCCAACTATTTTTCTTAATCTTCTCCAACTAGGTAGTCTTAAGAGAGACTGCAAAGGTGACCGGCTCCTATTTGTGTGTTTATTGTTTCATCAACAGTCCTCTATTATTGTAATCACACTTACTCAATATCTTTGGAGCAGGGACGCTCAACTCTATTTTAGTGGAACTGCACAAAATGATCGGAATGTTGCATGCTCCTGACAGCTACTTTTTTTCCCAACGTGCCTTGTTGATTTAGACATAGCCGGGGGGAAGTTGCTGCCAATGAAAGCATGGATCAATTTTAATTTAACACCTTCTCACAACTTTGTCTTCAGTTGTGATGTAAATATTAGCTCTGATCTGCTAATCATTGAGATTTAGCAAGGAAGTTAGTTTTTTATTTTTTCTGTTACTTTCCTTTCTAGTATTTGATTGATGTTGTAACGAGACAACCTTCCAGCTGGCAAGACACATGAAACAAAAGCTGAAAGCATTAGAGCATTGTACAATTTCATGTCGCTGGAAAATTATTTGTATATACGTCAATTATGTAAACAAATGCTAGAAGCTTGATAGCATTGCCAGAAGCCATTCAGCATCCGGGTCCATGTGCCATGCACCAAATTAGAGTGCACAACCGCATGGGAGACTCAGCCCGGTCGTTGCGCCGCACTAATAGTGAGTAATGAGCAGTCAAATCATAAGCCCCACCTTTCCCACTATAAGTTGCTCGGAAGAAGAAACCATCAATATGCTCTTCTTTGAATCCGCTCATACTAGTATGAAGGTGCAAAACCAAGTCCGCATATGACCTGTCAGTCAACATGCTTCCTCTTGGCATATCACTGACATGTGGGACCGGAGTGTGAGCAAACCGATCTCAATTGACGGCAAAATGGCCAAACTGCCGCTCCTTGAGAGAGACGAGGAGCGAGAACATAGACGGGCTAGGTGTCGCACGGAGGCCAAGATATATTCGAGCATGGTTGATCGATGTCATCATTACATGTTCGATGTTTTTTAAGGCTAGTCATAGTGGGGAGTAACTTAGAGTAGTAACATGCACATGTTACTAGTCTATGTTACTACCTTCATAGTGGGTAGTAACATTAGTGTGATAACATATAGATCTTCACTTATTGCCTTGTAGACTTATCTTGCATTGAGAAGCGCTATGTGATGGTAACATATTATGTTACTCTATTTGCCTCTCTTCTCATTAATTACTTGACACATAATCTTCTTTGCTTATGTGGCATGTATGTTACTACCTATGTTACTCCCACTATGACCAGCCTAATAGTACTATTGGGCTGCCATTTTCCGCACTTCTCCCGAATAAATGTGTACTTTATCAGAGATTAAAATAAATTAAGAGTACAGTCTCTCCACCATGCGGTTCCTAGTACCTGTATACTAGTAGTACCGTACTACTTTTTTTGACTATACAGAGTAGGGCAAAACCCCACTGCAATTTTTATCATTAAAAAATTAAAACAATTTACATGGCTTGAGCTAAGCCAGACAAGGAAAAGAAAAGGAAAAAAAAGGACTAAACTACTAAGCTATACAAGGCTAGAAGAAAAGAAAGAGGTTGCAATGAGTGCAACAAATAAATTACAAGGCCAGATGGTCTAGCCAGTTAATGAATTCCCTAGCATACTTCCTCTTGATTCTAAACTTGAGGAGGTGCAATTCTGCCTTGAAGGTATTCTTCCATCTCTGTAGATTGGGCTGAATGTTTTGGAAGATAAAATTGTTCCTAGTGATCCAAATAGACCAAGAAGCCAATATGATAATTTCCATATAGAAAGGAAGTTGCAGTTGTTATTTTAGTTCAGCAAAAGCTTCCATTACTGAGACATTGTTTTGTCTATTAGGACAGATCTGATCCCAACATTGTGAGGCAAAAGGACAAGTCCAAAAGAGATGTTGTAGTGTTTCCTCTTGCTGGCAGTTGTGAATGGCACAATTGTAATTTTGCAGCACAAAAGTTTTCCTTCTTAATAAGTTTCTTGTGTTTAGTCTGTCATGAAGCAATCTCCAGAAAAATACCTTATGTTTTGGTTGGCAGGAGCTATTCCAAATCCATTGAAACTATTGAGACACCACTCTTATTCCCATCATTGTTCTGTAAGCCTTTGCTACTGAAAATTTCTCATTGCCCCAAATATAGCTCCATGTGTCATTGCAATCCAGATACTCTGATCTTTTTAGATCAACACAAATATCTTCCATAATTTCAAATTCCTCATATGATTCTATTGTGAGTGGTAGGTGGAACAAGTATTCAAGTTGCAAGACAGAATTCACAGAATAGTGTTGGTCTTTGGCAAATGAGAAAAGATGAGGTAACAAATTTTGTAGACAGGAAGTATGCCAAAGGTCAGACCAGAAAAGGACACTCCTACCATCACCCACATTGCATCTTGCCATTGATTTATAATCATGAAGGAGTTTCAAAGTTGCTTTCCACCAGAATGATCCAATCCAATTGTTTCCAGGCAAAGTACCATTTCTGTAGTAAGTCTCCCAGATTAGGTTGACCCATGGAATATTTATTCTGTTATAAAACTTGTGAAGATTCTTCAGGAGCAATGCTTTGTTTTGCACAAAAATATCCAATACTCCCAGCCCTCCTTGATCCTTTGGCCTGCAGACAGTATTCCAAGCAACCATAGCTGGTCTATGATCTTCTAGATCAGACCCCCTCCAAAGACAATGCCTCAAATATTTGATAACTTGGTTCTTAATCGTCACTGGTACATCAAGACAGCCCATGAAGTAAATGATCAAAGAGTTAAGGGCTGATTTGACCAATAAAACTCTGCCAACCAAGGTCATGAAGGAAGATAATCCCATCAATTTTTTTGCTATCCTGTTGACAAGGGGTAAGTATTGTTCCACAGAGGTGTATAGTAGTAGTAATTTTTTCTTGGCATGCGGGCTGTGCAAGGAATATGGTGATAGTGGGAGGTGGGCCATGTAGTCACTGGGCTGCCGTGTTTCGTACTCCTCCCGTGTAAGAGTGGAGAAAGTTAGTTTTATCACGAATACATAAATAAGAGTGCAGGCGCTCTACGACTCTCTACCGCCGCAGTAATAATTACCAATGAGCCATCAAATCACATAGACCTGGTAGTTAGTTGGACGAAAGAAGCAAACCATCACTCTTCGTTGAATCCGCTTCTCCCTCATGCAGTACAGTACAATATTCTTTTGGAAACCAACGTTTCATTTCGTTGGATCGCGCCATCGAGCAAAACCAACGTTTAAATCACGTCTGTCATGTTCGTGTCGTCTCACCCTCCTCCACCCCACACGGTCGCTCGGCATGCCACTCACCGCAAACCGAGTATACGCAAACTTTCCCGTCTGCTTGTCGATGGATCGCGCCATGGAGTACTAGCACTACTGGAAGAAATAGACTAGGAGGGGGAGGACAGCTAGCTGTCGCATGGACTCCCAAGAACTTTTTTACATGGATGTTGCGGCCGGCCGTGGTGACGTTTGAACATGGAGCAGTCACGTGCACCGGGAAGCGGCGCGGGCGGCGCTCTCTCGGCCGGCGTGCCGCTTCAATGCCGGTGCTAGTGAGAGGTTGCTTCCGCTCTAGCCGGGCATGAATGCGGCACTGACCGTTTCGGGCGGGAAGCGCATGCGGGTGATGAAGAGGGTTCGGGTTGGCCGGGGCAGTCAGGAGCGGGCGTGGCAGCGGTCCGGACGCCCGCAAACGAGAGATGCTGGACGTACATAAATATTGCTGCGTAATTAATAACGTAAATAATGTGCCAGTTGGACAAATATGATTGGAGATGGGGATGGAGATGGAGATGAAAGTAAGAATTTTACGTAAACACGGATATGCATGTCTATGTGTGTGTGCGCGCACACACACATAGTGAAGACTTTCGCGACTACTCGTACACATCATTGATGTCTTGTTCTCCCCCCACACACACAAACTTAGTACCGCCTCATTTTGTTCCTAGGATAGGAATATCATAGGAGTGGGAAACAATATGAAGTGAGATAAATGGAGTACTACGTACAAGAAGAAATGTACACGCACTCACTCTGCCTCCGACATACCCGCGAGTACACGATGGAGCGCATTTTTACACCGGAACTCTTTTTACATGAAGAGGCAGCTTACATACGTAATAATTTGACCCTTTAATTTGTTCCCTTAATAATGGAGTGTCGGGGACCACACGTGAGGGATACAAACTGCGACCTGGAAGCGGGGGCGTGTTATTGATCGAGTTTTCTTTCTTGGTACGTTAAAAAAGATTTGTCCGCCAGTTTTCATTTTTTTTTCGGGAACACGTGTATTCTATTTAAAACCACTGCCATGGAGAGATTTTTTTACTCCATTGTATATATAGCCTCTTGTTTGATAGGGTTTCTCGCGTCTCACTCTCTCATCCTCTCCATATCTAAACACGATGACCGTGTCCACTCTATCTTTCTCCTCACCGGTGGTCATAGATCCGGCCGGATCACGTCCGCTGCGGGAGGTGAGGAGGTCCAGCGTTGATGTTGTTGCCACGGCGATGGAGGAAGCCGATGCGCACCGTCCTCTTTGAGCCAGCACCGGCGCAGACGAAGGTCCTCTGCGCCGTTGTTCGCCGCCGTTGTGTGGGCAGATCCTGCCCGCCCGCCTAAGCCACATCTCACCCACCTGAGGTATAACTTCTTTTGGATTTCATGCTTCATTGTACTCTGCATGCGGGTTTTCTTCTATACCACTACTTCCCAGCTCCACATGTACAGTAGCTAGAGTTCATCGGCTGGTCCAACATCACCTATTTTTTACTATTATAAAGGAAAGGCCACTCCAAAAGTTGTCCTGGTTTATCATTTATGCATCGGTGGAGGTATACATGATTTTTTTTCCGACAAAAAGTACATGGTGGTTGTGCGGTCATTGTCCATATGCTCCTATTGCTGCTGCTAATATAAAACTATCACTGGTAAAATGAAGCAATGCCCATGTAGAGGCGTCGATAAATGCTTCTGTCTTGCTTTAGTTTTTTTTTGATATCCTGCTCTAGTTCCCATCAAGATAATCATGATGCTTCTATTTTTTGGTGTACGTTTCATTAATTCTTATTGACAATTAAGATGCCACTATTAATCTTGTTCCACTGCTAATACAAAGTAACGACACTACTTAAATATCATTTTATACTATTTTTGCAAACAGGGATGTGTATCTCCTTACTCGGGCATGTCTTCCTCAATTTTAGTGGAACTGCACAAAATTGAATGGCCACTGTTGCTCAGCCTCACTGTCTTCTGCCAAGTGGTTCTTCCTTTCTCGAGCTTGATTACCAAGAAGAAACAAACCACAATGAGGATTATCAAACTTCATTGGTGCCTGACCCAAACTTGATGCCAAAATCGATGATGCATCACCACGATGACCTATCGATGCTCATGGTTGCGTCTCATGGTTGCATCAGCTGGTGAAGCTGATCGATGTTCAATGAAGAATGGGCTGTCTTCCATCAGTGCTCTTTGCTTGTTACCACAAAGATGATATCCTTCATCAGTTCATCTTGGAGCAGTCGTTTACGTTGGTGCAATTTTATCACACAATTGGATATGAACCAAATGTTTCCTCGAAGAAGCATCAACGTTGGTACTAAGAGCAAAACTTTTGTATTGATTTCTAAGCCTTCTCACAACTTTGTCTTCAGCTACCCTGTAATTTTATTTGTCCAGCTTTTAACTAAATATGTGGTCAGACTTTGATTAAAAATATGGTGTGGACTAAAAACCCGGATGGAGGTAGTACCCCTCCGTTTTTATGTACTCTGCATATAAGATTTGGCTGAAGTCAAACTTTGTAAAGTTTGACCAAGTTTAGGCCAAAGACAACAAACCATAATTATTGAGAGAGGGCAAACTGTACATACAAAATAATTGAAATTAAATTTCTTTATTTGTACACACTCTCACACCTTTCTGATAATTTGGCGCGTGTGTGGTTGTTCACTTAATGGAGGGTAGTGTACCTCATGTGAACAACAGGATGTGCGACCAGGATGCATGGATCGTTAGTTGATCGTGGTTTTCTTCACTGGCACGTTAAATAAAGAGTGTCATTTCGTACACAATTTAAAACGATTGTTATGGAGAGAAAAAGAAGACCACTCCACTATATTAGTACTATATACGAGTACTACTATATAAGCTGGTGCCTCAGCGCTTGTTCCCTAGGGTTTGCACTCTTCACACTCTCGCTGCACTATATATATATATATATATATACACACACACGCTGGAGGCTCAGCGTTCCTTTGCCAGGGTTTGCTCTATTCACAATCACTCACCCTCTTCATCAGATCTAAACAAGACTGCGTTGGCCTCTCTCTCTCTCTCTCTCTCTCTCTCTCTCTCCCCCTCACAGCTGGTGAAGGAGCCGTCCGGATCCCGTCGCACTGGGAAGGGGAGGAGGTGCAGCGTTCACTTTATCGCCTTCGGCCAAGGAGACAATCCACTGCCGGCTGCGCCATTCTCTTTCACCCAGCGCCTGTGCGGGAGGGCCTCCGACCCCTTCTTCCTCGCTGCCGTACGTAGTGTGGGCAGATCCGGCCTCCCGCCGCATGCCTAACCACATCCCGACGACCCTAAGGTATAACTTTCTTTGAAACCGTCATTGCTCTAGTTGCATGTGGATCTTTTTCGATTCTGTGGTCGAATCTAGGTCTTGGTTCAAAGAGGAAAGAAGGGGGGGGGGGGTGGAGCATGAATCCAGGACATGGTTCAATGAGGAAAGGAGGGAGGGAAAGTAGTACAGACTGGCTATCCAGCCGCTCTGTTGGTCGAAAAGGGAAAAAAGGGGGTTACCCAGTACACACATCTGTAAGGAACCGATCTCTTTGTTGAAAAAGGAAAGAAACTGGGGGGTCGGGTAGTTTGTGCAGGACTAGATTTGCTACCCTCACATAGGAAAAAGGTTCAAAGAGAACAAATATGGGACCAACACAGATATGCTGCTTGGCAACATACTCCGCATCACCCATTTATACGTGTGGACGCACATGGTGCTGGCATGTCCCATGTCCCATACAACTATTTTGCTATTGTTAATCTAAGAATGCCGCTGGAAAATTGAAGCAATGCCACTGTTAAAAGTAAATTACATTTTTAACGAATGTTATTTTAAGAGAATGTCTCTGTTAATATGAATCAATGCAACCGTTTTAGAAATGCTACTGTCCTACTTTGTTTTCTATCAAGATAAGGTAGATACTTCTTTTTGTGGCCATATGATTCATCCTCCTTTATCGGCCAGTAATTGTTTCTTTTTTTACCTCTGAAAACAAGGATATCTATTCAACTCGTTGCTATTGCGACCTTTTGCTTCACTATGCAAAACACTTTTGTTTTAAGAGTGTTTTGTGAAGTTCAACTTAAATGTCACACCGGCAACTTTGCTTGATTTAGTTGAACTACACAAAACGAGATTGGATTTCCTATTCGTGTTGGCAGATTCATATTTGATCTTGTCTGCCTCATGAAAGGTCAGTACCGACCTTCATCCACATGATTGTGTAGTGTGCTTTGAGATGTTGTGCTACCTGTAGTGGTACTGTTTTAAATAAATGTTGAATTGAAGCTATTGTATTGCTGTATTTTCCCATTAAGTGAACAAAAATGGGACCAACCCAGACATGATGCTTGTTGCTTTGCTACAACAAACTCTGCATCACCCCCTTTATAAGTAGATGGAAGCCCATGGTGCTGTTGCACCCACTCTCCCCTGGAACTGTTTATGCTTTTTGTTAATCTAATGCCACTCTTAGAATTAATTACTGAATCTTAGTTCAAAACTGCAACACTTGTTAGGGATCAGCAGGAGTACCATTTCTGTTAGAGATTGGCGGGAGTACATGTTTAAGAAATGTATTGTTGAGATAATGTCTCTGTTATTATATATAAGTTACAATGTTTTACAAATGGTACTATCCTACTTTGTAGTTCTTTCTGCATGTTTAACCAAAGTATTGTTAAGATAATGTCTCTGTTAATATGAATCAGTTGCACTATTTTAGGAATGGTACTTTTCTGCTTTGTCGTTCTTTATACATGTTGAAACAAGGTATTGTTAAGATAATGTCTCAGTTAATATGAATGAATCACACTGTTTGAGAATTGCTACTGTCCTGCTTTGTTTCCCATTAAGATAAGGTAGATGTTTTTTCTTCTGGGAGTATAAGTCATCAACCGTTATTTCTCAGTAATTGTTTCCTTTATACCTATTTGTGCATATAGGGATGTCAAAACTTCTTCTCGGTTCTATTTCGACTTTGATTTTAGTTGAACTGCACAAAAGGAGCCAATGTGTTTAAGGCAAACTGTTGCATTATTGGGCCCAGTTGGTCTTTCCACTTTGCAGAAAAAAGCAGTCACTGTTTGTGCTACATTACAGAAGGAATGATCGAGAAGCTTTAGAGTATTAGTAGACGCTGGTGACATGACTAGTCTGCAGACCAAGGAAAACTCAACTCAACAGCACATGGGGTGCAAAATTCACTCCACAAGGATAAGTATGACCAAGTCAGTGGCCAACGCAGCTGTAACAAATGTGGTCAGTATCGGCCTTCATCCACATGATCGTGCTTTGTTATGTTGTGCTAATGTAGGATCGAAAGTAGGTCTAGAGGGGGGGGGGTGATTAGACTACTTGACCAAATAGAAATCTAACCTTTTCCCAATTTTAATTGTTGGCAGATTTTAGCAACTAGTACAAGTCAAGCAATCAACCTACACATGCAATTCTAAGAGTGTAGCAGCGGAAAGTAAAACATTGCATATGAAGGTAAAGGGAAGGGTTTGGAGAAGGCAAACACAATGTAGAGACGGAGATTTTTGGCGTGGTTCCAATAGGTGGTGCTATCGTACGTCCATGTTGATGGAGACTTCAACCCATGAAGGGTAACGATTGCGCGAGTCCACGGAGGGCTCCACCCACGAAGGGTGCACGAAGAAGCAACCTTGTCTATCCCACCATGGCCATCGGCCACGAAGGACTTGCCTCACTTGGGTAGATCTTCACGAAGTAGGCGATCTCCTTGCCCTTACAAACTTCTTGGTTCAACTCCACAATCTTATCGAAGGCTCCCAAGCGACACCTAACCAATCTAGGAGACACCACTCTCCAAAAGGTAATAAATGGTGTGTTGATGATGAACTCCTTGCTCTTGTGCTTCAAATGATAGTCTCCCCAACACTCAACTCTCTCTCACAGATTTGGCTGTTGTGGAAAGATGATTTGAGTGGAAAGCAACTTGGGGAAGGCTAGAGATCAAGATTCTAGTGGTAGGATTGGAATATCTTGGTCTCAACACATGAGTAGGTGGTTCTCTCTCAGAAAATGAGTAGTGGAAGTGTAGGCACATTCTGATGGCTCTCTCTCCAATGGAGAAGGGGGTGGAGGGGTATATATAGCCTCCACACAAAATCCAACCGCATTTGACCCAACTCGGTCAGACCGAATAGAAGAACTCGGTGAGACCGATTCAGTTCAAAATGTGAATGTTAGGAATCTCGGTGGGACCGACTGGAACAACTCGGTGGGACCGATGTGCTAGGGCTAGGGCAAAACCTCATCTTGGTGAGACCGAATGCTTGAACTCAGTGAGACCGATTTCAGTAAAGAGCAAACAGAGAGTTGGTCAAGCAAACTCGGTTGGACCAATTGCACATTTCGGTGAGACCAAAATAATTGCAACAGGCAACAGAGAGTTTGCAAGGCCATCTCGGTGAGACCGAGATCTGTATTGGTATGACCGAATTGTCTAGGGTTTCTGGCAGTGGCTATGTCAACTAAACTCGGTGGCGCCGGATAGATCAAATCGGTGGGGTCGAGTTTGACTTTGAGTTTTGGACATATTTGGAATGAGAGAGTGGCTGAGGGTTTTGGAGCAATATCACTAAGCACTTTGAGCAAGTAGACCATTAAGCAACACCTCATCCCCTTTTAATAGTATTGGCTTTCCCATGGACTCAATGTGATCTTGGATCACTAAAATAGAAATGACGAGTCTTGAGCTTTTGCCAATATGTGTCCTTAGCATTTTGAGGGGTCCACATCTCTAGTCCATGCCATGCCAATCATTGAACTTTCTGAAATATTTAACTTGAATGGATATTAGTTCAATGAGCTATATGTTGTTATGAATTACCAAAACCACTTGGGGATTAGTTGCACTTTCAATCTCCCCCTTTTTGGTAATTGATGACAACATATAGATCAAAGCTTCGACAAATGATACTATGAATGAAATAAATCATCGCTTTGAGAAGTATGTGATAAGCAAGAGCTCCCCCTAAATTTGTGCATTATTTAAAAATTTGCTTTTGAATGCAAATGCACAATCGATTAGGATTATGGGCCACTCTTCCATGTCACATACATCTTGGTGGAGCGCTCAAAATGATAAGAGTTAAATAACATGCACTCATCACCAAGGGTAAAGTGATTGATCATACACAAATTCATGGATATAAGCAAGCAACCACACATTAAGCATGGTATGATCAAACACATGATCATAAGTATCTCACGAGCATAACACAAAAAATAGTATAGGAATCAAATAACCAAATGATCAAAGTAGCAAGAGAAGCAAATAAAACCAACACTCTCTCTCTCGAAGCCTAAGATCTATACACTTTCTCCCCCTTTGGCAACAAGTTACCAAAAAGTTTGAAAACGTATAGTGCTATACGGCACTCTAGGCACGATCTCTGGGAGCTTCTGAAGGGGTCTTCTGGCTTGTCGCTCCGGTGTGCGTAGATGGCGTGGAGAGAAGGGCATCTGCAAATGCTTCTGAGAAAGTCTGTGGAGCTGGAGGGGTTGACACTGGAGGTACAACCGTGGCAGTTGCTGCAGGTGCTGAAGTAGTAGTCCTGGAGTCCCTGACAACTGGCACTGCTGATGACCTTTGTGCCCTTGGCACTCTCTGGAAAGTATCTGTAGTTGGTCTATCATCTCTGTCCTCAGCATCTTGTTGCAGTTTCTCCACAATGGTCTGTATCTCAGTGACCTTCACATCTAGGTCATGAAATTTTGTCTCAATGATCCTCTCAAGACTTTCCTGATTTTGAGTCAGGGTGGCCAAGCCCGTCTCAATTCTCACTGTAGCCTCAAGCAGATAACTAAGTTGATCTTGCTTGGTCTTGAGTAGCACTGTGGAGGCATCTGGTGCACTTGCTGCCTTTGCTGCTTTTGCAGCCTTTGCTTTCTCTCTCTTCTCCTGGGCTTCTGCACAAGTAGGATGGGATGCATCCATGACAACCTCATTGTCCTCAAAATCAGGCCTCAAGGGAAGATGCTCTCTATCAAGAAGATATGTCCCGGTTCCCATCTTGGAATTGATCAACATTTGAATGTGAGGGGCATATCCACAAGATCTCTTCTAATCAGCAGCTGTTCTCTTCACAGTTTCCACAATCAGGCTCATCACCTTGAACTTCTAAGGAACATCAAACAAGTGAAGCAAGTTGATGGAGTGACCATGGATCATTCTATGATCTCCTGACTTGGGCAAAAGAGTATGCCTCAATATAGTGTTGATGGTGGTCAAACCAGCAAGCAGATAATATATTGATCCAAACTTGTGAGTCTCCAAGGCTTCATCAGGAATTGGCTTGTACATATTAGCCATGGAGTTGTGATTCTTTCTAGGCTTAGCATATACATCAATGTCATTTTGTTCCTCCTCTGGGGCATTGATCAGCTTGGCCCATTCTGAGATAGTAGATTGATATCTTGTTCCCTCAGTCATCCACACAATCTTTCCATCAGGGTAGAAGTGAGCAGTGGAATAGAATTGCATGATCATCTCATCGTTCCACTTAGTCAACTTCTGACCAACAAACTTGTCAACACCATTCAATCTAAAGCTCTCATGCACACCTGGGAAGTAGTCTTAATTGTCATCAATGTGTTTCCAGTCAACCCATTTCAAATCACAAACAATGGGCTTCTTGTCCAAAAGGACAGTCTCATAGAAATCTTGCTGTTCCTTGGTATGAAAGCGGTAGTCTACAACAGTTCTTCTTCTGGTGGCATAGGGATCAGTCTGTCTCCAAAGTCTCAGACCTACATCCTTTCTTAGCTTCATATTCTCTGCCACAGGATGATCATCACTATGATCTGGAATCTTGGGCTTCAGCTTTCTGAGCACTTGTGACTCTTCTTCTTCTTGAGCTTCAGGCACTGGGGCCTTGTTCTTTTCAGCAGCAGGTATATTCCTTGTTGATCTCTTTGGTGCAGTTGTCTTGGGAGCTTGGGCTTGAGCTGAAGGCTTGGGGGCAGACTTGGGCTTAGATGGAGCAGCCCCAGTCCTTATGGCATCCCCCATAAGCTTCTGAGTCTTTGCAGGAGGTGCAACAGGCTCTTCCTCCTCTTCTTCTTCATTAGAAGAATGCTTTTCAAACTCAGCCATTGGATCTACAAGTTTGCACCATCTTCCTCTTTTCCTTTCTTTCTTCTCTTTTCCAGCACCACTTGCTGGCTGTGCTTGCTCTTGGGCAACATAGGATTGCCTAGCTTTAGACATTGGAGTTCTCTTAGCAGGAGCCTTCTTCTGCATTCCAGGCTTGGTTGCAGCAGCAGCATCAGCATACTCTTTCTTGAGTACTTTCTTCTTGGAGGTCACCTCCTCCTCAACAACAAAATCTTCATCCTCAGATTCAAATGTTCTCTTCTTCCTGGTCCTGGTAGCTGCCTTAGGCAAATTGCTGGGAGTGCTCCTACTCCCCTCATCATAGCTGCTAGAGGGACTAGTGCCCTCACTGAGGTTGAGCTGCTCTTCAGACTTGTTCTGACTATCACTGCCCTTTGACATAGCTAAAATTGACCCTGTGAATAGTTGGGTATAGATAGAGTGGATGAGCATCACAAAGTGCAGCTTATTTTGCAAAATATTGAGTCAAAAACTTAACTTTAGTTTTCTGCAGAAAGCATTTCGGAGCTACCGATTTGACAAACTCGGTGACACCGAAGCACTAACAGAGTCTAAACACATAGTTTCGATCAGACCGAAATGCAGTTCGGTGACTCCGAGATGCTAGAGTTCACAGAGAAAGTGATTTCGGTCGCATCGATCAGTACACTTCGGTCAGACCGAGTTGTACTTGTGCAATGGCCAGGGCCAATCGGTGTGACCGAGATCCTCAGATCGGTCGGTCCGAGATGGGTTCGGCGGAAACCTAACCCTAAGTTTTTGCATCAAATCTATTCTAAGGAGTTCTTTTGGTGGATAGATCAATCTCATACGTGGGAAGAACATGGGCATTATACTTTGTGCAAGAGTCGGAGTTATGGAAAGCACAAAGGGTCAAATCCGTACCCTAACTTGGCGACGGACTTGCTACGGCGGCAACGGCGGTGAGGATTCCATTGACGGCGGCGGAGACCAGCGGCAGGAGGTCACTGGCGACGACGGCGACGATCCAGAGACCAGGGGCGGCAGTGCTGGGGCGCGGGCTCGTGCGGTTGAAGTGATTTTCAACCGTACGGGTACGCAGAGTATAACTACCCAGGCGCTGTCGGTGTGACCGAGATTAAGTACTCGGTGGCACCGAGATGCAAAACTGCTAGTAGTTGCTGCAACTCGGTGTGACCGAATGGTTCTAAGCGGTTGCACCGAGATTGAAAACCTAGATCAACTTAATGAGTTCAGTGAGACCGAGTAGGAGTGAGTTGGTCTGACCGAAAGGCATTAAGATGTTTTGGAAGTTAAGCCCTTGACGGATCGGTGGCTCCGAGTGCTCCTCACCCGGATGGTCCGAATTCGACTTTGTTCAAACTTTGTGATGCAGCATGAATAGAGTTTGAGACGAGAAAAAGCATAGATAGCTAGAGGGAGTTCTTAGGCATTCTTGTCCATCCATTTGGCAAAAAGAAAAACAAAACAATCAAAGCAACAAATGGATGTCCTCGAATGGAGAAAATTATGCAACCAACATGCTCACACAATAAGATGGCAAATAAAACATGTGGTAAAGCATGCACAAACATTCTAGCATCTATCAAGCAATTGGCGATGACTAGGTCATCTATATATGAGTATATTGACTTAGGAGTCAAATGAGAACATTTGATCATAGGTCATACTCATCGTTTAAGCACAAGTGGGGTTACCACTTTTACATAAATCATTGTTGTGTTCACATCATTAGAGTTGCTTTAGCTCAATTCTTAGAGCAAAGCTCCCCCTAGATGTGATATCCCCCCTTAGAGGGATGAACTAACCTTGAGTTTTGTCGATGATGACTTCATGTAGGTGTCGAAGATGTGGATGCTCAATGTTGATGTAGATCATTTGGAGCAATCCATTGGAGTGAGTTGCACTTTCAATACCTACACGGGTTAGTCCCACAAGGAACATACAAGGATATCCATAGACATAGAGTGAAACACACATATGATGATGTCCATGAAAGCATTAGGTTACCTTGTCCCTTGTCTTACCAACAAGAGGGTTTGTGACTCCTTGAACTAGTGCAAGATATGTAAGTTGATTGCACTTGTCCTTGCCAAAATGAATATGAGTGATGTATGTTGGCGGAGTCACCCTCAAGAACTCTCTAGTCCTTCTTCTTTGGGATCCACATCAACTTGATGGGAATCTTTGGAGTTGTAGTCGTACTTGATGAAGTAGAACTTGATGTAGTCTTGGGAACCCACTTGACCATGGCCTTAGGAGCTTCTTCAAATGAATCAATCTCTTCTTGAAGCTTGTCCTTGCCTTTTAGCTTGTGGTCTTGTGGTGGAAGATCATCTTGAGCTTGTGTTCCCTTGAAAGAAGTGGGGTCATACTTCTCTTGTTGAGGAACAAACTTTGTCTTGGGATATTGATCTTCTTCCCACTCAACTCCATTGGCATTGAACTTCCGTTCAAAACCAACACCTTGTGTCGTGGGCTTAACACGGCAGATGCCCTAGCAAAAGGACTTAGGTGTGGAGCCATCGCAACTAGGTTAGCTTGAAGGGGTTGAACGGGACAAAGGACACAGAAAGTTTACCCAGGTTCGGCCCCTCTCAATGAGGTAAAAGCCTACGTCCTGCTTTCAGTTGTATTGCTGGAGTTTCGATTACCAGGGAGCGAATACGCTTGACCTAGCTTTCGATTGATTGTTTCCTGAGTTAAGCCGCCACCGGATCACCCCTTTATATACACAGGTTGATGCCCAGCGGCTTACAGAGTCCCGACCGGCTCATACACAGCGTGTCCGGCTCGGTGACTAACTAAGCTTGCCTTACAATATAGTTTAATCATATGGCGGTTCATCCTCTTGGGCCTCAAGTCGCCTCTGGGTCTTGGGCCTTCAATAAGCTTGCTTTATGACCCGCCATCTTCATCTTTAAGTCGCCAGTGGTATGACCCGGCCCCTCCTGGGCGGGTCATACCCAATAGTTATATCCCCAACATTAGGCCCCATGTTGATTTGAACTTGTTCACATCAATCTTCAGTACCTGACTTAGCAAAATCTTCCATCATTAACTTTATGAATTTTTCTGTAACCCGCCATGACGTCAGTTCACAGAATCGTGTTAACCTGCCATGCCATCATTGCGCATCAATTTCGCACAAAGCCCAGAATATCTCCACAGATCTTTATCTTGATGGACCTCCCGAAAATCAAGGCGTTCACATAGCCACATAACCATTTTTCAGCCTCCTCGATTCCCGTGCATGCCATTTATTCAACTCCTTATAAATAGGGACAGGGGGCCCCTGTCTTCACTTTTACCCCTGCCTCTGCATCTTCTTCCTCCTGCGACTCCACAGCGCCCGAGCTCTGCTGCCGCCATCCGCCTCCAGCATCTTCAACTCCGGCCGCTGCATCAACCTGAACAGACCAGAGCAACGCGGCGCACTCCCGTTGTCCATCAGCATTGATAGGTACCCCTCTCACTTCGCATCAGATCTGCACTAGGGTTTGCTCAGTTCATCGGAGTTCATCACTATTCCTCTTTTTCCTCTTTAGATCACATAGTTAGATCTGAACACAGTGCCAAAGTTATGCGGTAATGGTTTTAGCATTCGTTTCCAATAGTAAAAGATACCCCTCTGTACAAAAATCTCATCTGGGCATACGAGTTCTTCTGCTGCCATCACCTTAGGTTTAGAATTTATTTCCTTTTCTGAAATGCTGTAGATCCAAAATCATAGAACCAAACTGTGGAACCTGTTTGCCCATCACTTAGCAAAATTCGCTTATAGATCTGTAGCACCTCAGCTATTCGGGCGGTTTAGAAGATAAACCGTGACCTGCCATACTCCAATAGTCCCCTTGTTAAGACACCAATATGTGTTCACAACCTGTATAATTCGGCATTTAGCTTTCCGGCTTAATCATACCAATGTTTAAAGCACATCATCCACTGCATATAAATTGGCTTTGCATGACACTCATTTTTTGACCACTGGCCGGCTTAACAGCATAACTTTAAACCGGCAATATTTTTTCTTTAGGTTTTTCACCAACAAAATGACCAAGACCATCACTTCATGCAATTGGGTCGCTTCCACTGTCACGAAAGAAATCCTTACTGAATTTGTAAACGAAGGCATCCTGGCTAAAAAGAGTGTGATCCACTGGAGGGCCCCAGGAACCGAGACCACCCTTGAACCAAAAGAGGGTGAAGTTGTAGTTTTCACTGATCACATGCTCCGGGGGTTCACTCCACCCGGCTCAAAATTCTTTCGTGATGTGCTGCACTTCTTTCAACTTCATCCGCAAGATATTGGGCCCAACTCTGTTTCAAACATCTGCAACTTCCAAGTTTTCTGTGAAGTATATCTTCAACAGGAACCCACTGTAGAGCTGTTCAGGGAATTCTATTACTTGAACCGCCAGACTGAGTTCACAGATGGGCCCAGCCTAGAACTAGGCGGCATTTCAATCCAGAGGCGCAAAGAAGCTACTTTCCCAGCCACTGCAGTTCCCAGACATCCCAAGGACTGGAACCAGACTTGGTTTTACTGCCAAGACACATCTCCAGAAGGTGAAAATCCTTTGCCGGGTTATCGTCCGAGCCGGCTTAGCAACAGGCACCCCCTCCTTGACCAGATCAGCACAGCAGAACGAGCCAAATATATGCCCATTTTTGGGAAAATCAGAGCCTTAATGGCCAATGGCTTAACTGGAGTTGACCTAGTTTGATGCTGGGTCGCATGGAGAATTTTACCTTTAAGCCGCCGGACCGGCTTAATGTGCGAGTATACCTGTGACGTCAAAGATCCACAATGCCACAGTCGAGTGCAATTGGACGATGAGAGCCTCAACAAGATGGTCAAGACATTGCTGAGCGAAAACTTGGCCACTTGCAGCAAGACGGGGCTGAACCCTTTTTGCACCCTCAACAAGCCGCCAGTTGTGAGTATTTGTGAACAGTTTTCATTAACTCATTATCTGTCAATCTGCCTTTTCATTCTTACTTGAACCTCTGCAGGCTGACTCCCCCTTCTGGAAGAAGAGGCTTCAAGATAAACCGGCCAAGAAGACCAGGACCAAAATCTTGGCTAAGAAACCTGCCAAGAAGAAATCAGAAGTAGTTGATCCGTTTACTCTTGGTGAAGAGTCGGAGGTAGAACTTGATTCTCTTGGCTCCTTTTTTCTTCATCTTATTGACATTGATCACTATCAGGATGATGTGCAAGGCAGCCACGCAGATGGTGAAGAGGTAACTATCCTTTCCTCCGACTCAGAACCTCTGCCAAGACAGAAAATTCATCAAGCAAACTGGAAAGTAAGGTTTTCTCACCCTTTAGCTTACTTGGATCCCAACTTTATTTTGAAGAAGCAGCAGCATGAAGCTCGCCGCACAACCCAGAACAGTGGTGGCGGGATTCTTTCTTCCGGCTTACCAAACACGCCGGCTCCTCGCAAGCATCGTCCAGAGGTTTTACATATTTCCGACTTAGCTTACCCCAAGGCGGGTCTTTTTCACCAACCTCTTGACCCATCTGATTCAAACTATCAGGGGACCTCTCATTCTTCCTCTGGCGACTCAACTGGGACTCAAATTCCCTTGTTCAAAACTATTCCTCGGTAAGAAATACTTAAGCCTGTTTGCCTTAATACCTTATTCCATTAATACACTAATCTCATCATGAGTTGTTTTTGTCAGTGCCATGGCCAAGCCCAGCAAAAAGCTTAAAGTTAACAAGCCGGCTGAAGATCCCAAGGCTACTGATCCGGAGAAGCAGACCATGTCTGAATCCATGCCTCGAACTTCAGAAACGGCTATGGATGACCTGCCACCAGAAGAGCCCCTTGTTACTATGGACACCATGAATGTTGATGAAGAAATTGCTAAACCGCTCAGCCGGTTCAAGATACTGAAGATGTCATAGTCACTGGGACGGCTTATGCAACACCAGGTTATCCCACTGTCTTATCCAAGCACAGCGCCAAGGAAGAATTTTCTGCTGTTGATAAGGGCAAGTGGAAAGTGGACTTGGAAGGCTATGCCCAGTTCAATGCTCAGGAGGTTTATTCAGGCTATCTAAACCGCCTTCACACCAGCCGTGACTTTGAAGCCGGCCTGGTCAACCTTATGAAGGAACGTTTTGAGGTAACCACTATCATCTTTTCCATATATCTCTGCCAGCCGCCAAGTCTACTGGATATGATAGAATTGAATATACTGTAGACTTCAAATAACCTCTTTAATCTTTCATTACTGTCATAGCGTCTTGGGAGTTGCGAAATCAAAATGAGTAGCCCTCAAGGGCCGGCTTAAGCTGCATAGCTAAAACTAGGACTTCAAATTGTAGTTCTTAACTTCGCATATGTAGCCCCCAAGGGCCGGCTTAAACTGACAAGTTAAGCTGGGACTTCAAATTGTAGTACTCAATTTTACATGTAGCCCCCAAGGGCCGGCTTATTCAGCATCGATAAGCCAGGACTTATCACCATAATTGCGAATAAAATCCAAGTATGGAGCCCTCATGAGTCGGCTATAGTTATAACAGTGTAGCCGGGTCATCATATAATTGTCTTCAAGAAAAGAGCAATGTGCATTAGCCCCCAAGTGCCAAGTAAAATACTTGTATTATGCTTGGGACTTAAAATAAAATGATCATCAGAACATCATACTGCCTGCCTTTTTATGTGACAGGCTGAATTGAACATGAAGGAATCTCAAGTCAGCGATCTGAGGCAAAACATTCAGACCCAGCAATCTGAGACTTCCAAGGCCAAATCAGAGCTGAAGACCGCTTTGGAAAATATTGAAAAACTGAGAAAGGACTTCAGTGCTGAGAGAGATGGCTGGGAAACTGAAAAGGCAGCTCTACAAAAAAGAGCAGAAGATGCTGAGGCTACCCTTAAGCCGGTTACTGACAAGTTATCCGGTTTAAAACATCAAATCAATCAATAGCATGACATCCGCCATCTTTGGTAAGTGATAATATATTTCAACCTTTCATCATCCATGCCTTGAACAATCTTTTAGCCAGTTTACCAATCTCTTTGGCAACGCAGGCTCCAGAATCTCCCAATTTGGCTCAGACATGCGCATGAAGCTGAAAGCTGCCTATACTCTTATAGAGCAATTATACACTGGCGCTCAATGAGCTATCTCTGCCTCCACCCATAAGAAGCAACCGCCTTCCCTCATCAAGGAAATGTTGGAAAAGCTATCTGTGCTGCCACAAAGAATTGAAGAATTGAAACGATCAGCCGCCAGAGCCGGTGCCATCAAGGCCTTGAGCCGGGCAAAGGCATGGCAAGCAGAGATTGACCCGGCAGAACTAGCCACCGGCTGCCCGAGTTTAAAAGAGGATGGGTCTCCCTTCAGTGCCGAGGACTTCACAAAAATAGTAAGGGAGATGCGTCCCTTTGCAAGCAAATTGGCCCAGGAGACTGATCTCTCCAAATATCATCCGGTTTATGATGCTAAAAATGCCAAAGTGAAGGCGCCGGTGTATGAGGTTGTGGACCTTATCCCGCCAACGCGTAAGCACACCTTCGCTCCTGACATTGACCCATCAACTCTTATAGATGATGAAGCTATTTTCAAAGCTTTGACTGGGATCGATTGGTCATCGCCTAACTTCTAGACGACAGAGGAGGAAGAAGAATCGGTGCAGGATGACCCGGAAGCCTCAACTCGCCAAGACCAAACCAACTGATGCAAAAGCCGGTTTACCGTCCACATCATTGGATGCTGTGTGCATCATAAACACTTAATTCTTTTGGGCCGTCCAATGCCTTGTAATAGGTAGTTGAAAACAATGATCTGCCATGCCATCATGCATGTTTATGTATAATACTTTTGAGCCGTCAATCCGATGTTGAAGATCTGCCACTTGTGCTCATAATATCGTCAATCATGCAGATTATGTTTATCATATTGCCTGTACATAAACAGATAACATGTGCCCTGGCGGTTTACCCCAGGGCGGGTCATAATCCACTGGTGACTGTATAGTCCATAACCAGGGCGGGATTATACAAACCGTATATACTCATAACAAGTAAATATCATACCTAGGATATTTGTTCCTACTGTCGGCTTACCACGGCACATGCAGTAAGGGTAATAGCCCAAGGACTTAGAGCGCAGAACTCCAAGCGTATAATCAAAACACACTGGCGACTTATCATCCAAAGCCAGGCCGGGTTATCAAAACTCCGGATATACTCAAACATGAGTTATAAGGATAAAGGCTATATGGCCTGAATCAATTTCAAACCATATATCAATATGGTACAAAAGATGAACCCAAAAAATGTTCAAAGCAAAAATAAATCAGATAAAACAAGGCCTTCATAGGCTACCAAGCCTGAATATCAAGTGCTATTCAAGGGCCGCACAGCCACTGAGTTAATCCTTCATTCAAACCTGTAAACCGGGCCTCACATGACCAATCGCCGTTTTAACTTTGACAAGTTCAGGGTCTTTATAAGATTGACTGTCAAGAGTATGGCGAGTCATTCTAGGAATACCTGGTTGGAGTGGCAGGTATACAAAGGCAGGATAACCCAGATTTTTGGTGAATACACCTGGCGTCCAAGCCTATTACACGGGACAACAAAGCTCTGTTTCATTAAACAAGAAGCCCCCAAGTAATCTTTCAACCCAGGCGTATAAGCCGGAGAAATAGGGTAGTCACAGCTATGCTCAATGAGCAGGAAGCCCCCATGTTGTTTGTAACAAGGTGTGCAAGCCAGATCAAGAGGGTAATCATAGCTATGCTCAGTGAGCAGGAAGCCCCCAAGTGATCTTATGAATTGACAATAAAGACTCAGATTCTTAGAAATGAAACGACAGAGGCCCTGAATTATCAGGGATGCTGGCTTTATTATACTAATCATAATATATACATTGGTAGAAATATGTACATCACAAGAGCTAGTGGCTCAGGTGTAATAGGGCCGAAGATGAGCAATGTTCCACGGCCGGCGGGTCTCCTCCTCCGACGTGCGTGAGTCCTTGTGGTCTCGAACATTCATAAGGTAGTATGACCCGTTGTTCAGATTTTTGCTGACCACAAAGGGCCCTTCCCAAGGTGGGGATAACTTGTGCATGTCAGTTTGATCCTGGATAAGCCAGAGCACCAAGTCACCTTCTTGAAAGGTCCGAGTTTTAACCCGGCGGCTATGATAACGATGCAGGTCCTGCTGGTAAATCGCTCTACGAGCCACCGCAAGGTCACGTTCCTCATCCAGAAGGTCAAGAGCATCCTGCCGTGCTTTTTCATTATCAGCTTCAACATAAGCCGCCACACGGGGCGAGTCGTGACAGATGTCACTAGGGAGAACCGCCTCTGCTCCGTAAACCATGAAGAAAGGCGTGTAACCCGTAGATCTGTTGGGGGTAGTATTGATACTCCATAGCACTGAAGGCAACTCCTCAACCCAACAACCCGGCGTCCTCTGCAAAGGGATCATAAGCCAGGGTTTTATTCCTCTCAAGATTTCCTGATTGGCTCTTTTAGCTTGACCATTGGACTGGGGGTGGGCCACAGATGAAACGTCAAGATGAATATGCTCTTGTTGACAAAATTCTTTCATAGCACCCTTAGACAGATTGGTACCATTATGAGTGATGATACTATGAGGGTATCCAAAATGAAAGATCACCTTTTTGATGAATTGAACCGCCATCGCTGCATCACACTTGCTGACCGGCTCAGCCTCAACCCACTTTGTAAACTTGTCAACTGCCACCAGGAGGTGAGTCTTTTTATCATTGGATCTTTTAAAAGGTCCAACCATGTCCAACCCCCAGACTGCAAACGACCAAGTAATTGGAATCATCCTCAATTCTTGAGCCGGCACGTGAGCTCGTCTTGAAATTTTTTGACAACCATCACACTTACTAACCAAATCCTCTGCATCAGCATGAGCCATCAGCCAATAGAACCCATGACGAAAAGCCTTAGCCACGAGAAACTTAGAGCCGGCATGATGGCCACAATCTCCTTCATGAATCTCTCGTAGAATCTCACGGCCTTCCTCATAAGAAACACAACACTGAAAAACCCCTGTAACACTGCATCGGTGCAACTCACCATTGACAATAGTCATTGACTTAGACCACCAGGTTATCTGCCTGGCCAAAGTTTCGTCTTCAGGTAACTCGCCCCGGGTCATATAAGCCAAATATGGAACTGTCCAATCAGGAATAACATGGAGAGCCGCCACCAACTGTGCCTCCGGGTCAGGAATAGCAAGATCTTCCTCCGTAGGCAATTTAACCGAAGGATTATGCAAGATATCAAGGAAGATATTAGGTGGTACCAGCTTATGCTGGGACCCTAGTCAGCTTAGAGCATCAGCAGCCTCATTTTTTCAGTGATCAACATGCTCCACTTGATAACCCTTGAAATGACCATCAATTGCATCAACCTCTCGGCGATAAGCCGCCATGAGTGGGTCCTTGGAATCCCAAGTGCCTGAAACTTGCTAAGCCACCAAGTCTGAGTCGCCAAAACACCTCACCCGGCTTAGATTCATCTCTTTAGCCATCCGAAGACCATGGAGCAAGGCTTCATACTCAGCTGCATTGTTAGTACAAGGGAACATCAACCTTAGAACATAACAAAATTTATCACCTCATGGGGAAGTCAAAACAACTCCAGCCCCCGAGCCTTCCAACTGCCTGGATCCATCGAAGTGAATAGTCTAATATGTGCTATCCGGCTTTTCTTCAGGCATCTGCAACTCTGTCCAGTCATTGATGAAATCCACAAGTGCTTGAGACTTGATAGCTGTCCGAGGCATATACTTCAAACCATGGGGTCCAAGCTCAATGGCCCACTTAGCAACCCGGCCTGTGGCTTCTCTGTTTTGAATAATATCTCCCAAGGGAGCAGAACTGACCACAGTGATGGGATGACCAAGGAAATACTGATTCAACTTACGACTAGCCATGAACACGCCATAAACTAGCTTCTGCCAATGTGGGTATCTCTGCTTGGATTCAATGAGTACCTCACTGACATAATAAACCGGCCGCTGAATCGGATATTCCTTGCCTGATTCCTTTCTTTCCACAACAATTGCCACACTGACGGCTCGGCTGTTAGCAGCTACATATAACAACAAGGGCTCCTTATCAATAGGAGCTGCAAGGATTGGCGGCTCAGCCAACTGCTTTTTTAATGCCTCAAATGCCTGATTAGCAGCATCAGTCTAGACAAAATGATCTGTTTTCTTCATCATCTGATACAGAGGGATAGCCTTTTCGCCCAAATGGCTTATAAACCAGCTTAAAGCCGCAATACGACCTGCCAGACGCTGGACGTCATTAATACACGCCGGCTTAGCCAAAGAAGTGATAGCCTTGATTTTCTCCGGGTTAGCTTCAATGCCTCTTTCAGAAACCAAAAAACCCAACAGCTTGCCTGCTGGCACACCAAAGACACACTTGGCCGGGTTAAGCATCATCTTGTAGACCCGGAGATTGTCAAAGGTCTCTTTTAAATCATCTATCAAAGTCTCTTTCTTCCTGGATTTCACAACAATATCATCCACATAAGCATGAACATTGCGTCCAATCTGGTCATGCAGGCAATTTTGAACACACTGCTGATAAGTCGCTTGGGCACTCTTGAGCCCAAAAGGCATAGACACATAGCAGAAGGCTCCAAAGGGAGTGATAAAAACTGTCTTCTCCTGGTCCTTAACTGCCATTTTGATATGATGATAACCAGAGTAAGCATCCAAAAAACTCAAACGCTCACAACCCGCCATAGCATCAATGATCTGATCAATATGAGGAAGAGCAAAAGGGTCAGCCAGACAGGCCTTGTTAAGGTCTGTGTAATCCAAACACATACGCCAAGTGCCATTCTTTTTAAGTACCAGCACCGGGTTAGCCAACCACTCAGCATGAAAAACTTCAACAATAAACCCGGCTGCCAAGAGCCGGGCCACTTCCTCACCAATGGCCTTGCGCCTCTCTTCATTAAAACGACGAAGGAATTGTTTGACCGGTTTAAATTTTGGATCAACATTGAGAGTGTGCTCAGCGAGTTCCCTCGGTACACCTGGCATGTCTGAAGGTTTCCATGCAAAGATGTCCCGATTCTCACGGATGAACTCGATGAGCGCGCCTTCCTATTTCGGATCCATATTAGCATTGATACTGAACTACTTGGATGAGTCGCCAGGAACAAAGTCAACCAACTTGGTGTCATCTGCCGACTTAAACTTCAACAAGGGATCATGCTCTGTAGTTGGTTTTTTCAAAGGTGTCATATCTGCCGGGTCAACATTATCTTTGTAGAACTTCAACACCTCTATCGCACAAACAGACTCAGCATAAGCAGTGTCGCCTTCTTCACAGTCCAGGGCTATCTTCCTGTTACCATGCACCGTGATGGTGCCCTTATGACCCGGCATTTTGAGCTGCAGATAAACATAACAAGGCCGCGCCATAAACTTGGCATAAGCCGGCCGCCCAAACAAGGCGTGATAAGGGCTCTGAATCTTGACCACCTCGAAGGTTAACTTTTCAGCCCTGTAATCGTGATCATCGCCAAAAGCTACCTCCAAAGTTATCTTACCCACTGGATACGCCGACTTACCAGGCACCACCCCATGAAAGACAGTAGAAGACGGCTTAAGATCTTTGTCAGTCAAATTCATATGGCGAAAAGTATCATAGTAAAGGATATTGATACTACTGCCTCCATCCATAAGTACTTTAGTAAACTTGTGCCCTCCAACCTGAGGCGCAACCACCAAAGCCAATTGACCCGGATTGTCAACCCGGGGCAGGTGATCCTCACGACTCCACACAATAGGCTGTTCAGACCATGGCAAGTAGCGAGGAACTGCCGGCTCAATCACGTTCACTGCACGCTTATGAAGTTTTTGGTCTCGCTTGCATAAGCTCGTGGTGAACACATGATATTGACCACTATTCAATTGCTTTGGATTACTTTGATAACCAGACTGTTGCTGCTGATTCCCTTGACCAGATTGCTGATTAAAACCACCTTGATTGCCTTGGCCCTGAAAGCCGGAGCTTGAGCCGCCATGCCCAAAACCAGGTCCGTGAGAGCCGGATCCTGACCCACCATGCGGGCCATGGTTATTCTGGAAAAAACTGGAATTTCTATATTCGTTCATGATGAAGCAATCTTTCCATAGATGGCTAGCCGGCTTATCCTGCGTACCGTGCTTTGGGCAAGGCTGATTCATCATCGCTTCAATGTTGAACTTTGGCCCGCCAAACCGGGGCACTGATGACTTCCCCTTGCGACGCTGATTACTATTCTGTGTATTAGTGTTCGCCACAAAATCTGAACCGCCGTCCAACTGCTTGCGCTTACCATTGTTACCTTGACCCGCCGGACTATGCTGCTGTCCCTTTACATTGCCATTCTTCTTCCCCTTCCCAACTTTCTCCTCATCGGACTCGGGGTCCTTAGTGCTATCAGAATCAGCATATTTGACGAGAGCCGCCATGAGCTCTCCCATATCATTGGAGTGGCGCTTAAGCCGCCCCAGCTTCTACTTAAGGGGGAGGAAACGACAATTCTTTTCCAACATCAGGACGGCTGAACCGACGTTGATACTGTTCGACGAGTGAATAATAGTTGATATCCGGTGCACCTAATTGGTGGTTGACTCGGCCTCACCCTAGACGCAAGAGTCTAAATTAAGAATCGACATAGGCTGCTTGCACGTGTCTTTGAAATTTTGGATAAAACGCGTCTTCAACTCAGCCCATGACCTGACAGAACTAGGTGGCAATCCCTTCAGCCAAGTGCGCGCCAGTCCATCCAACATCATAGTGAAGTACTTAGCACACGCAGCATCACTAACATCCAACATCTCCATGGCCATCTCATAACTCTCAATCCAAGCCTCTGGGGGCTGATCCGCTGTGTAATTAGGCACCTTGGGAGGGCCCTTAAAATCCTTGGGCAGGCGCTCATTACGTAAAGCCGGCACTAAGCATGGCACCCCAAGGGTTCTAGAGGTTACTCCTGCCTCCACGGATGCCGATGGGTAAACCGGAGATTGTTGATGAGCTGTCAACTGAGCCGCCAGCTCGGCCTCCCGACGTGCCCTGCCCTGATCTACGAAAGTCTGAGCATCGTTACCAGCACGCGGCGGGTCATGCCTACGAGGCTGGTTATGGTGCCGCTCACTGCTTGAAACTACTGGTGAGTCAATATGCCTGCTATAACTCGGGCTTGGCCGCGGGGTTGAATGAATCCGTTCCCGACTATACGAATAAGCCGCCTATTGTGCCATCGCTGTTTGAAGAAGCTCTCCGGCTCTCCGTATCTCCATCGCGGCTGGTAACTCGCCTTCAACAGGGAGAGCCGCCAATCGCGTAGCTGCCGTAATCATATTGTCCAAGGGGTTAGAATAATGACCTGGCGGTGTTGGGACATGCCGAGGCGGGGTCAAATTCAAACGGGGTGGGTCTGCAGCACGTGGCTGAACCATCGCTCCCGTCCCGGTCGCCTCAACAACCCAGTTCACTACGGGCGGGTTACTAGTTCCAGCCCCAGGTGTGTTGAAAAGATTTCTTGCATCGTACTCTGGAGGTAGACGACTCTGGTGCCTCCTTCGCAGAACGGCGTTAGATGCATTCTGATCCAGGCTTAATCGGAAATTCTCTGCTTGAATCCGTTGAGACGCAGCGTCCAGGGCAGCTCGTTCTGTCGCCATCCTAGTATTTTCAGCATTAAACTCCTCCTTGGCTTGAGCTATCTCATCTCGCAGCTTCGCGACATCCATCTTATGCTGTGCTTGATTTTTCGGTGTTTCCTCTGCAGCTAATAAGGTCACCAAAGCCTCCAAGAGCTCAGATAAAACTTTAGCCGGCGGGCGCGCAGAGTTACTTGCCCCGGCCGCTGCCGCGGCCGTTGAACCGGAAGTCATGGCTGCAACAATTGATTAATTGAGCACCGGTTGAGTGCCGGCCATGAAGATCGTGACTCTGTTCGGCGGCTCATTAGGGTCCGGAATACTGTCACCATCGGAATAGCCCCCAAGCCGGCCATCTTGTAACTGATACATTGAATCGGTCTCGCCGGTTGAGGACTCATCACCAGAGTAGATGGTCGTCTCTCCATCGGATACAGTTCCTTCCTCAAGATCCGCCCCTTGGATGCAACCAACAAAGGCGCGCTTTATGGTGGGTTGAAACTTGGCAGGTCGTGCACGCTGAGCCATCTTGACGATGTTGGTGCAGGCGTCCGACTCAGGCTCCGACTCACCGATCTTGCCAATGAAGACATGGATTCCGCCGAAGGGGACCCGGTACCCGTACTCGATTGAGCCGGCCTCGGGACCCCAGCCTGCGTCGTCAATGTAGAGCTTGCCGCGACGACTCTTGGTCATCCGGCCCACAGCGTATCCCTTTATCCCTGCGAAGTTGCCCTTCAAGAACTCGAAACCACCGTGTGCTGGCCCCACGGTGGGCGCCAACTGTCGTGGACTTAACGCGGCAGATGCCCTAGCAAAAGGACTTAGGTGTGGAGCCATCGCAACTAGGTTAGCTTGAAGGGGTTGAACGGGACAAAGGACACAGAAAGTTTACCCAGGTTTGGCCCCTCTCAATGAGGTAAAAGCCTACGTCCTGCTTTCAGTTGTATTGCTGGAGTTTCGATACCAGGGAGTGAATACGCTTGACCTAGCTTTCGATTGATTGTTTCCTGAGTTAAGCTGCCGTCGGATCACCCCTTTATATACACAGGTTGATGCCCGGTGGCTTACAGAGTCCCGGCCGGCTCATACACTGTGTGTCCGGCTCGGTGACTAACTAAGCTTGCCTTACAATATAGTTTAATCATATGGCGGTTCATCCTCTTGGGCCTCAAGTTGCCTCTGGGTCTTGGGCCTTCAATAAGCTTGCTTTATGACCCGCCATCTTCATCTTTAAGTCGCCAGTGGTATGACCCGGCCCCTCCTGGGCGGGTCATACCCAATAGTTATATCCCCAACACCTTGATTCTTCCGGTGCCTTCCTTGCTTGCGTACAATTTCCTCAAATTGCTTACTTCCGGCAAGGCTCTTGTAAACACCTTTCTCTATAATTCCCTTCAATAAACTATTTTCTTGCAGAAGTGTAACTTGGATAAGAGAGTCATAATGGAATCAAGAGAACTACTAGAAGCAACAATATTGGATTTAACATGATTATTGTTACTACTAGAAGAAGAATCTTTCTTGCTCTTGTTGCTAGATTTTACTTGTGGCATATAAGTAGACAAGAGTAAACGCTTGGCAATGTAAGAAGAACTCTTCTTTCGAAGATCATCATTGATTGCTTTTAGGAACCCATGCTCTTGCTCTAAATTTAGCTTCTCGAAGCGTAGCTTCTCATAAGTTCTTAGAAGCTCTCGATGATCCTCTAGAGTTGTTTCATGAGCTAACTTAAGAGTGTTTAGTTCTTTAGTTAGACGCTCAATATCCTTCTTATCATTGTCATTCGTTTCATCTTGATTAGCATGATTAATAGCAATTTCATCATAGTTTTCATCACTAGTGTTGTCAACAAGTAAATCATCATCACCTAGCAAATCATCTTCATCACTATTGAAATCAACATACTCGGGGTGTGATACCTTAGGGCCTTTAGCCATGAAGCATCTTCCAATTCCTTCATTTGGTGAGTCAAATATGTCGTAGGAGTTGGATGACACAAGTGCAAGACCGGCAATAGCTTCATCTTGAGTATATTCGGAGTCGGAGTGATAACTTCTCTCGGAGTAGTTGTCTGAGTCGAAACCGGATACCCATTCACCAACGTGAGCTTGATGTCTACGTCTTGTGTAGCTCTTTGATGACTTGTCCTTCCTTTCTGAATCATTGCTTCTACGAGAGGGTCTTCGTTCATAACGATCATCTCTACTCCTTCTCTCTCTTGGTAGTGATTCATCTCTTTTACTTCTCCTCTTGGGTGAATCTTCTCTTTTCTTGTAGGGAGCCGTACACTCATTGGAGTAGTGTCCGGGTCTTCCACAATTGTAGCAATTGCGATCACGACTAGAAGATCTTTTGTCTTTGTAGGACCTTGACTTGGAACTTCTCTCTTTGCTTCTATTCTAGTAGAATTTGTTAAAGTTCTTCTCCATTAAGCTCAATTCTTCATTGAAGACTTGTTTTCACTTGATGTTGTAGGAGCATCACATGAAGCTTTATAAGCACCACTAGACTTGTACTGGAGCTCTTCCTTATCCTTGAGTGACATCTCATGAGCAACAATTCTACCAATGACTTCCATTGGCTTGAGATCTTTGTAGTTGGGCATCATTTGGATCAAGGTGCACACGGTATCATATTTTCCATCGAAGGCTCTTAGGATCTTCTTGATGATGAATTTGTCGGTCATCTCTTCGCTTCCTAAGCCGGCAATCTCATTTGTGATGAGAGCAAGCCTAGAGTACATTTCGGCGACTCCTTCACCATCCTTCATTTTGAACTTGTCAAGTTGACTTTGAAGCACATCCAATTTGGATTCCTTGACGGACTCGGTACCTTCGTGCATATCAACCAAAGTATCCCAAATTTCCTTTGCATTCTCAAGGCGGCTGATTTTGTTGAATTCTTTGGGTCACAATCCGTTGAAGAGAATACCGCAAGCTTGAACATTGTATTGCAACATCTTCAATTCTTCCGCGGACGCTTCATGATCCGGTTCTCTTCCATCCTTGAAGTATTCACCTTGCAAGCCAATTCACACAATAGCCCAAACGGCGGGGTTATGACCAAGAATATGCATTTTCATCTTATGCTTCCAACTAGCAAAATTAGTACCATCTAAGTAAGGACCTCTACGGTGGTAATTTCCCTCGCTAGACGCCATACTCTCCTAGGTTGTGAAACCAAGGCTATGATCACCAATGCTATGGAAATCAAGGCAAATGGAGACCAAAGCTCTGATACCACTTGTAGGATCGAAAGTAGGTCTAGAGGGGGGGGGGGGTGATTAGACTACTTAACCAAATAAAAATCTAACTTTTTCCCAATTTTAATTGTTGGCAGATTTTAGCAACTAGTACAAGCCAAGCAATCAACCTACACATGCAATTCTAAGAGTGTAGCAGTGGAAAGTAAAACATTGCATATGAAGGTAAAGGGAAGGGTTTGGAGAAGGCAAACACAATGTAGACACGGAGATTTTTGGCGTGGTTCTGATAGGTGGTGCTATCATACGTCCATGTTGCTGGAGACTTCAACCCACGAAGGGTAACGGTTGCGCGAGTCCATGGAGGGCTCCACCCACGAAGGGTCCACGAAGAAGCAACCTTGTCTATCCCACCATGGCCATCGCCCACGAAGGACTTGCCTCCCTCAGTTAGATCTTCATGAAGTAGGCGATCTCCTTGTCCTTACAAACTTCTTGGTTCAACTCCACAATCTTGTCGGAGGCTCCCAAGCGACACTAACCAATCTAGGAGACACCACTCTCCAAAAGTAATAATGGTTGTTGATGATGAACTCCTTGCTCTTGTGCTTCAAATGATAGTCTCCCAACACTCAACACTCTCTCACAGATTTGGCTATGGTGGAAAGATGATTTGAGTGGAAAGCACTTGGGGAAGGCTAAAGGTTAAGTTTCTAGTGGTAGGATTGGAATATCTTGGTCTCAACACATGAGTAGGTGGTTCTCTCTCAGAAATGGTAGTGGAAGTGTAGGCATGTTCTGATGGCTCTCTCTCCAATGGAGAAGGGGGTGGAGGGGTATATATAGCCTCTACACAAATCCAACCGTTACACACATTTGACCCAACTCGGTCAGACCGAATAGAAGAACTCGGTGAGACTGATTCAGCTCAAAATGTGAATGTTAGGAATCTCGGTGGGACCGACTGGAACAACTCGGTGGGACCGATGTGCTAGGGCTAGGGCAAAACCTCATCTTGATGAGACCGAATGCTTGAACTCGGTGAGACCGATTTCAGCAAAGAGCAAACAGAGAGTTGGTCAAGCAAACTCGGTGGGACCGATTGCACATTTCGGTGAGACCGAAATAATTGCAACAGGCAATAGAGAGTCTACAAGGCCATCTCGGTGGACCGAGATCCGTATTGGTGTGACTGAATTGTCTAGGGTTTCTGGCAGTGGCTATGTCAACTGAACTCGATGGCGCCGGATAGATCAAATCGGTGGGGCCGAGTTGACTTTGAGTTTTGGACTATTTGAATGAGAGAGTGGCTGAGGGTTTTGGAGCAATATCACTAAGCACTTTGAGCATAGACCATTAAGCAACACCTCATCCCGTTTTAATAGTATTGGCTTTCCTATGGACTCAATGTGATCTTGGATCACTAAAATGAAATGACGAGTTCTTGAGTTTTGCCAATATGTGTCCTTAGCATTTTGAGGGGTCCACATCTCTAGTCCATGCCATGCCAATCATTGAACTTTTTGAAATATTTAACTTAATGGATATTAGTTCAATGAGCTATATGTTGTTATGAATTACCAAAACCACCCGGGGATTAGTTGCACTTGTAGCTAATTAATTTATTGTATTGTTTTGAATAAATGTTTAATTGAAGCTATTGTATTGCTCTCTTTTCCTGTTAAGATAATGAAGATGATTATAGTTGTGAGCGTATGTTTAATCAACTAGTACCACTATTATTTCATCACACGTTTTCTGTATTTATGCAGACAGGACTGCTCAGCTTGATTTCAGTGGAACTGCACAAAATCTTCAGATGGTTCGTGTCCTCCATAATACTTCATCGTGCACAATACATCGATGGTTCTCTAATCATTCGTCTTCACCTTGAGCCACCGGACTATCTACTTGAATGGAGCTGCCAACGTCTTCAAGGCTTGCAACATATAAATACAAAATCCACCATGCTACGCAAGACATTGTTTGATTTCAGTGGGACTGCACAAAAAGATACGCTGGTTAATCCGGCTCCATGTGCCATTTCAACGCAAACTGATGACAAACCCTGCCCGTTCCACAGTCATAGGCATTACATATTTTGAATGGGAAAAGCTTGTCAAAGTTTAATCATTGATGTTGTAGAAGACATTCGTTTAATGTTTTGGATGGAAAACCTTGTCAAATTTTGCTCATTGATGTTAGCCAGAAGACATGCATTTGATATTTTGGAATGGGGCGCCCTTTGCTATGAAGCGTTGATCGTTTTTTGCTATTAAGTATCCCAAATTTCCTTTGCATTCTCAAGATGGCTGATTTTGTTGAATTCTTCGGGGCACAATCCGTTGAAGAGAATATCGCAAGCTTGAGCATTGTATTGCAGCATCTTCATTTCTTCCGCTGTCGCTTCACGATCCGATTCTTTTCCATCCTCGAAGAATTCACCTTGCAAGCCAATACGCACAACAGCCCAAACGGCTGGGTTATGACCAAGAATATGCATTTTCATCTTATGCTTCCAACTAGCAAAATTTGTACCATCAAAATAAGGACCTCTATGGTGGTAATTTCCCTCGCTAGACGCCATACTCTCCTAGGTTGTGAGGCATGTGTAGGTTGATTGCTTGGCTTGTATAGGTGCTAAAATCTGCCAACAATTAAAATTGGGAAAAAGTTAGATTTTTATTTGGTAAGTAGTTAATACACCCCCTCTAGACCTACTTTCGATCCTACAAATGGTATCAGAGCTTTGGTCTCCATTTGCCTTGATTTCAAGCATTGGGGGATAATAGGCTTGAACAACCTAGGAGAGTAG